>JAQJVL010000013.1:2422837-3022837 GCA_035578905.1 Stictocephala bisonia | reverse complement strand
GACTTGACTGATTATAACGGCTAGTAAAGTAAGAAGTAATAGAGTTGTTCAATAATATAACTACAATGTAAACAGTAACTTGCTGGAATCTATGGCTGACTTGACTGATTATAACGGCTAGTAAAGTAAGAAGTAATAGAGTTGTTCAATAATATAACTACAATGTAAACAGTAACTTGCAGGAATCTATGGCTGACTTGACTGATTATAACGGCTAGTAAAGTAAGAAGTAATAGAGTTGCTCAATAATATAACTACAATGTAAACAGTAACTTGCTGGAATCTATGGCTGACTTGACTGATTATAACGGCTAGTAAAGTAAGAAGTAATAGAGTTGCTCAATAATATAACTACAATGTAAACAGTAACTTGCTGGAATCTATGGCTGACCTTGACTGATTATAACGGCTAGTAAAGTAAGAAGTAATAGAGTTGTTCAATAATATAACTACAATGTAAACAGTAACTTGCTGGAATCTATGGCTGACTTGACTGATTATAGCGGCTAGTAAAGTAAGAAGTAATAGAGTTGCTCAATAATATAACTACAATGTAAACAGTAACTTGCTTGAATCTATGGCTGACTTGACTGATTATAACGGCTAGTAAAGTAAGAAGTAATAGAGTTGTTCAATAATATAACTACAATGTAAACAGTAACTTGCTGGAATCTATGGCTGACTTGACTGATTATAACGGCTAGTAAAGTAAGAAGTAATAGAGTTGTTCAATAATATAACTACAATGTAAACAGTAACTTGCTGGAATCTATGGCTGACTTGACTGATTATAACGGCTAGTAAAGTAAGAAGTAATAGAGTTGTTCAATAATATAACTACAATGTAAACAGTAACTTGCTGGAATCTATGGCTGACTTGACTGATTATAACGGCTAGTAAAGTAAGAAGTAATAGAGTTGCTCAATAATATAACTACAATGTAAACAGTAACTTGCTGGAATCTATGGCTGACTTGACTGATTATAACGGCTACTAAAGTAAGAAGTAATAGAGTTGTTCAATAATATAACTACAATGTAAACAGTAACTTGCTGGAATCTATGGCTGACTTGACATATTATAGTGGCTAGTAAAGTAAGAAGTAATAGAGTTGTTCAATAATATAACTGCAATGTAAACAGTAACTTGCTGGAATCTATGGCTGACTTGACTGATTATAGCGGCTAGTAAAGTAAGAAGTAATGGAGTTGTTCAATAATATAACTACAATGTAAACAGTAACTTGCTGGAATCTATGGCTGACTTGACTGATTATAGCGGCTAGTAAAGTAAGAAGTAATAGAGTTGTTCAATAATATAACTACAATGTAAACAGTAACTTGCTGGAATCTATGGATGACTTGACTGATTATAACGGCTAGTAAAGCGGACATTATTTAGTTTTTTGAAGATCAGCTAGTTTCTAGTACTATAGCTAACTAGAAGCTGCCTGAGTATTCATAAACTTTATTGAATTTGTAAACTAGTTGGAAAGTAATTGCTTAACATAGTATATTTAATAAGAAGGTTCCTTTTAAGAGTATACTAATAACCAAAAAAAGATTCAAATGTCAATAGAATTTAGTGCAAACTTCTATCCTCGAAACAATTAAAATACGAGTAATTTATTTCAACTACTTTTACTCGTAGTAATTTAATTTCAATAATGATAATAATAACAATATCTTTATGATATGCAGTAATATTTCTGAAGTCACAGTAATGCAATAACACTTGCTCAAGTCTTTTATAGTTTAAAATATGTTAAAATAAATATTTTAAATTTATTTACCATAGAAATAAGAACTTTCGTCCGATTTAAAAATTTTATACATCAACTAAATTTAATGAAAAAATGCTTTTTCAGCACAACAAACAGCAACTGCTTCATGAAACTGTATGTATTATAAATAATTGAAAAATGTTATGTTTTTGTATATTCTATTCATTTAATGCTTTAAACATTTATAAAACTTCAAATTATTGAATTTTCAATAAAACCAATACATTTTAATTTCAACTAGGCCTTTCGCCAGCAAAACTGGCATCATCAGCCAACACAACTTAGCTTTGCTGGCGAAAGGCCTTGTTGAAATTAAAATGTATTGGTTTTATTGAAAATTCAATAATTTGAACATATTAAGTGACCAATATCAACTCTATCTCAACTTCACTATTTATAAAACTATCTACTACGATCAGGAATGGTTACAGTTTAGTGTTTTAAAACTATCTAAAATAAATTAAATCGCGTAGCTAGTAATAGTTAAGACAACGTGATAGATGTGTAAGCTTACTAACGACTTTTAGGTATTGGTTCTGTATAGTGTATACAGCCTGGTGTGTTTGAGCTATATAACCACGTAATTAACTTTCAATAAAGACCATTCAACAATAATTGACGGAAGACAAATTAAGGAAACATTGAAACAGCCACAACACAAAGGAGGTGGTAGCAGGTGGCTAAACTTTATTAATTTCCTACGGTAGATTTATTGTACATTTCTGTAATCATTCGGGTTTTAATAGAGCTAAAAAACAACAGTCACTAAACTAAATTAAAGTGATTAACACACTTATTCCAAGATAAATAAGAAAGTTATTAAGTTTACTGTTTTCCTATCTTTTTACCAGTGAATATTTAGATAGTTTTTTCTTACATTCACTCATTTAAATAGTTTTGAAAAAACAAGTATAAAGAGAATGTACTACATCAACAGAAAAAGCAATATATCTATTATATTATTAAGATTTGAGAAAAAATATCACCTTATGTTACCTTAAATAATTACAAAATAATTTTACTTAAACTTAGTATTTAAGATTCTGTGTTTACAGATGCTACGTAGAACTGTGTGCTTGTCTTCGCCATTCATGAGAGAGTAAGTCTATCTGTTTATTTGTTTTTCACCTGCCGATATCATTGAGTCCATAATGTTACAAATAATCTGGATTTAAACTGACGATACAAAGTTTAGTGTTTTGAATGAATAGACAATAATCACAAATAAAGGCATTGGATAATTCGTTATTATATTATATTTATGCATTATCAGAACAAACACAGTATTGTCGAACTTAGACTTTTGGGGGTTAATCGCAGGAAATGAATTTTTAGAAACAACAAAAAGTGATTTTTAAATATAAATTTGTCTTATTTTTTTAACAATAGGGCACTTTTGAAAAACGTAATAAATAGATTGAAATTGGGTAATTCACTTTTAAGATAAATGAATAACATTTTATTGTCTTTGTACCAATAAATTGCATATATATAATAATAATATAGTGTATATTATATATTGTAAAAGGTAAATGTATTTATCCAATTTTCTTTTTCTTAATAAATAGGTTTGAGTAATTTTCTTTAAAATGATTCTCCTATTAAAGGTTCAGGCCTTCGGCATTTAATTAGGGAAATATTAAGTTTTATCTGTACATATTTTCAGTAAATTATTCTATTGAATAAAGTTCCATCTCAAATATAAAGTTGTAAATATTTATCTTGAAACATTTTGTTTTGTCGTAAGTACCATATATAACTGGTCTAGTGGACAACGTATCTGCCTCACAAGTATTCGGTATCTGGTTCAAATCCTGATTATTACCTTTAATTTTTACTTGTTCAATAATTAATAAAATAATTATTTATAATTAATTTTTGTATTTAGACTAAGTTTTCAAGTTAATCTTGTTCATTTCAATTTTGTAAAATAAAAAAAAAACACACATAACTAATCCAATTATCTTCCTTTTATTTACCAAATTCAAATAGTTATAAGAAACGATCTTTCCTGGCAAATTTTCATTTGAAATTTTTAGAGTAACTTAATTTAGACTTATTAACATAATTTGAAAGCCCCCTAGGCCTCAACATTTTTGGTTACCATACTGTTAATATGTTACAATAGTAATGATATGTTTGCTGTTAGTAGTTATATTAGGTATTTGTATTCGATGATTAAAATTAAAATGCAATTGTTAAAAAAATCCCATTTGAATTATAATTACTACGTGTTTCGATATCAGCAATAACTTTCTTTAACTGCCTATCATAAAATAACCAGAAAATCCATTCTTAGTATTATTAATAAATAAATGATACATGATATTGTAATTGAATTTAAATATAACGACATATGTGCTGTGAGATAGTATATTGCTGTCAAAACACTTAGGCTGTAAAGCTATTTTGGTAGATTAAGACATTATCAGGTACCAGATTCAGTGAACCCCGAGGAGGGGGAGGCACTTGAGGATGGGGCAAACAGCAGCTTTAGCGGCTGTGGAATGTGGAATCACCGCGATCACGGGCGCTGAATACATTAGCGGCTAAAAACTAAGGAACTGGAGGGGTGGATTTTAAATTTTGAATATGAATGGGAAATTTTGCATCCGTAATGAGCGAGGGCTCGTCTTTGAGATTGCTGCGAACATATGTAGATGAACCTCGGTAGGTTAGCACCGCTATTGATTTATCTCATTCATTTGTGTCTTCAGCACCCTCAAGTAACCGGGATTACCTCAATCGATATCTTTCTCGTTGTTTGATTGGAAAATTAAAGACATTAGAATAAAATTGCCAGTCAGAGCAAGATCAAGATATTTTATACAAATGAACAATACTTTGTTGATCATGTAGTAACATGCTTAGTTAAAATTAAACACTATTGAAATTGGTAATAGCGTATAGAACAATAATATTGAATTAAGTAGAAAAAAGGTACATTTTCTTATTTGTTTATATAAGAAAAATGCATGAATATGCGAAGAAAAATAAAATAAATAAAAAGATTTAATGAGAAAAATTTAGCTTCAAAATATACGTACGATCGAAAATTTGTATCCCATTTATAAAGGAATTTAACACAGCAATTCAAAAGATATATCAGTCAATTGACGTAACGTTCTTCATTAGACATTTTCTGAATATTTTATCTTTTGTGCTTTAAATATGACATTGTTGCAAATAAAACAATAAACAAATTAAAGGTAACGGTTATTTCATAAACGCCTCTGTTTCTCCTAGTGTGTTCACATCTCAGATAGACGTAATCACGTTTTTGTTCATAAAACCTAATATTTTCATATTTAGTGAATATTACTCTATTATAAAAACAGTAAATAATCGGCTAATGAGTGAAGCTAAACTGTATATATAGCAATAGCAGCAAACAGCAGTATTATTATACCTATAGATAAATAAAATAATGTTGTGTAGAGATCAACAAATTATGATAAACTAATGGAGATATATGATTGAAATATACCTCTCTATACACCAGGATATTACGGTAAACTGATGGGCTTAGATGATTGCAGTCAACATGTATATAGATCAGGAAATGGCGGTAAACTGATGGAGATATGTGATTGCAGTCAACATGTATATATACCGGGAAATGGTGGTAAACTGTTGGAGATATGTGATTGAGGTCAACATCTATATATACCGGGAAATGGTGGTAAACTGATGGATATATGTGATTGAGGTCAACATGTATATATACCGGGAAATGGCGGTAAACTGATGGAGATATGTGATTGAAGTCAACATGTATATATACCGGGAAATGGTGGTAAACTGATGGATATATGTGATTGCAGTCAACATGTATATATACCGGGAAATGGCGGTTGACTGATGGAGATATGTGATTGAAGTCAACATGTATATATACCGGGAAATGGCGGTAAACTGACGGAGATATGTGATTGCCGTCAACATGTATATATACCGGGAAATGGCGGTTGACTGATGGAGATATGTGATTGAAGTCAACATGTATATATACCGGGAAATGGCGGTTGACTGATGGAGATATGTGATTGAAGTCAACATGTATATATACCGGGAAATGGCGGTTGACTGATGGAGATATGTGATTGAAGTCAACATGTATATATACCGGGAAATGGTGGTAAACTGATGGATATATGTGATTGCAGTCAACATGTATATATACCGGGAAATGGCGGTTGACTGATGGAGATATGTGATTGAAGTCAACATGTATATATACCGGGAAATGGTGGTAAACTGATGGATATATGTGATTGCAGTCAACATGTATATATACCGGGAAATGGCGGTTGACTGATGGAGATATGTGATTGAAGTCAACATGTATATATACCGGGAAATGGTGGTAAACTGATGGATATATGTGATTGCAGTCAACATGTATATATACCGGGAAATGGCGGTTGACTGATGGAGATATGTGATTGAAGTCAACATGTATATATACCGGGAAATGGCGGTTGACTGATGGAGATATGTGATTGAAGTCAACATGTATATATACCGGGAAATGGCGGTAAACTGACGGAGATATGTGATTGAGGTCAACATCTATATATACCGGGAAATGGCGGTAAACTGATGGAGATATGTGATTGAGGTCAACATCTATATAGACCAGGAAATGGCGGTAAACTGATGGAGATATGTGATTGAGGTCAACATCTATATAGACCAGGAAATGGCGGTTGACTGATGGAGATATGTGATTGAGGTCAACATCTATATAGACCAGGAAATGGCGGTAAACTGACGGAGATATGTGATTGCAGTCAACATGTATATATACCGGGAAATGGCGGTAAACTGATGGAGATATGTGATTGAGGTCAACATCTATATAGACCAGGAAATGGCGGTAAACTGATGGAGATATGTGATTGAGGTCTACATCTATATATACCGGGAAATGGCGGTAAACTGATGGAGATATGTGATTGAGGTCAACAAGTATATAGACCGGGAAATGGTGGTAAACTGACGGAGATATGTGATTGAGGTCAACATCTATATAGACCAGGAAATGGCGGTAAACTGATGGATATATGTGATTGAGGTCAACATCTATATATACCGGGAAATGGCGGTAAACTGATGGAGATATGTGATTGAGGTCAACATCTATATAGACCAGGAAATGGCGGTAAACTGATGGATATATGTGATTGAGGTCAACATCTATATATACCGGGAAATGGCGGTAAACTGATGGAGATATGTGATTGAGGTCAACATCTATATAGACCAGGAAATGAAGGTAAACTGACGGAGATATGTGATTGAGGTCAACATCTATATATACCGGGAAATGGCGGTAAACTGATGGAGATATGTGATTGAGGTCAACAAGTATATAGACCGGGAAATGGCGGTAAACTGATGGAGATATGTGATTGCCGTCAACATGTATATATACCGGGAAATGGCGGTAAACTGATGGAGATATGTGATTGAGGTCAACAAGTATATAGACCGGGAAATGGTGGTAAACTGACGGAGATATGTGATTGAGGTCAACATCTATATAGACCAGGAAATGGCGGTAAACTGATGGATATATGTGATTGAGGTCAACATCTATATATACCGGGAAATGGCGGTAAACTGATGGAGATATGTGATTGAGGTCAACATCTATATAGACCAGGAAATGAAGGTAAACTGACGGAGATATGTGATTGCAGTCAACATGTATATATACCGGGAAATGGCGGTAAACTGATGGAGATATGTGATTGCAGTCAACATGTATATATACCGGGAAATGGCGGTAAACTGATGGAGATATGTGATTGAGGTCAACATGTATATATACCGGGAAATGGCGGTAAACTGATGGAGATATGTGATTGAGGTCAACATCTATATATACCGGGAAATGGCGGTAAACTGATGGAGATATGTGATTGAGGTCAACATCTATATAGACCAGGAAATGGCGGTAAACTGACGGAGATATGTGATTGAGGTCAACATCTATATATACCGGGAAATGGCGGTAAACTGACGGAGATATGTGATTGCAGTCAACATGTATATATACCGGGAAATGGCGGTAAACTGATGGAGATATGTGATTGAGGTCAACATCTATATATACCGGGAAATGGCGGTAAACTGATGGAGATATGTGATTGAGGTCAACATGTATATATACCGGGAAATGGCGGTAAACTGATGGAGATATGTGATTGAGGTCAACATCTATATATACCGGGAAATGGCGGTAAACTGATGGAGATATGTGATTGAGGTCAACATGTATATATACCGGGAAATGGCGGTAAACTGATGGAGATATGTGATTGAGGTCAACATCTATATATACCGGGAAATGGCGGTAAACTGATGGAGATATGTGATTGAGGTCAACATCTATATATACCGGGAAATGGCGGTAAACTGATGGAGATATGTGATTGAGGTCAACATGTATATATACCGGGAAATGGCGGTAAACTGATGGAGATATGTGATTGAGGTCAACATCTATATATACCGGGAAATGGCGGTAAACTGATGGAGATATGTGATTGAGGTCAACATGTATATATACCGGGAAATGGCGGTAAACTGATGGAGATATGTGATTGAGGTCAACATCTATATAGACCAGGAAATGGCGGTAAACTGACGGAGATATGTGATTGAGGTCAACATCTATATATACCGGGAAATGGCGGTAAACTGATGGAGATATGTGATTGAGGTCAACATGTATATATACCGGGAAATGGCGGTAAACTGATGGAGATATGTGATTGAGGTCAACATCTATATATACCGGGAAATGGCGGTAAACTGATGGAGATATGTGATTGAGGTCAACATCTATATAGACCAGGAAATGGCGGTAAACTGACGGAGATATGTGATTGAGGTCAACATCTATATATACCGGGAAATGGCGGTAAACTGACGGAGATATGTGATTGCAGTCAACATGTATATATACCGGGAAATGGTGGTAAACTGACGGAGATATGTGATTGAGGTCAACATCTATATATACCGGGAAATGGCGGTAAACTGATGGAGATATGTGATTGAGGTCAACATCTATATATACCGGGAAATGGCGGTAAACTGACGGAGATATGTGATTGAGGTCAACATCTATATAGACCAGGAAATGGCGGTAAACTGATGGAGATATGTGATTGAGGTCAACATCTATATAGACCAGGAAATGGCGGTAAACTGACGGAGATATGTGATTGAGGTCAACATCTATATATACCGGGAAATGGCGGTAAACTGACGGAGATATGTGATTGAGGTCAACATCTATATATACCGGGAAATGGCGGTAAACTGATGGAGATATGTGATTGAGGTCAACAAGTATATAGACCGGGAAATGGCGGTAAACTGATGGAGATATGTGATTGAGGTCAACATCTATATAGACCAGGAAATGGCGGTAAACTGACGGAGATATGTGATTGAGGTCAACATCTATATATACCGGGAAATGGCGGTAAACTGACGGAGATATGTGATTGAGGTCAACATCTATATAGACCAGGAAATGGAGGTAAACTGATGGAGATATGTGATTGAGGTCAACATCTATATATACCGGGAAATGGCGGTAAACTGACGGAGATATGTGATTGAGGTCAACATCTATATATACCGGGAAATGGCGGTAAACTGACGGAGATATGTGATTGAGGTCAACATCTATATATACCGGGAAATGGCGGTAAACTGACGGAGATATGTGATTGAGGTCAACATCTATATATACCGGGAAATGGCGGTAAACTGACGGAGATATGTGATTGAGGTCAACATCTATATATACCGGGAAATGGCGGTAAACTGACGGAGATATGTGATTGAGGTCAACATCTATATATACCGGGAAATGGCGGTAAACTGATGGAGATATGTGATTGAGGTCAACATCTATATATACCGGGAAATGGCGGTAAACTGATGGAGATATGTGATTGCAGTCAACATGTATATATACCGGGAAATGGCGGTAAACTGACGGAGATATGTGATTGAGGTCAACATCTATATATACCGGGAAATGGCGGTAAACTGACGGAGATATGTGATTGAGGTCAACATCTATATATACCGGAAAATGGCGGTAAACTGATGGAGATATGTGATTGAGGTCAACATCTATATATACCGGGAAATGGCGGTAAACTGACGGAGATATGTGATTGAGGTCAACATCTATATAGACCAGGAAATGGCGGTAAACTGACGGAGATATGTGATTGAGGTCAACATCTATATATACCGGGAAATGGCGGTAAACTGACGGAGATATGTGATTGAGGTCAACATCTATATAGACCAGGAAATGGAGGTAAACTGATGGAGATATGTGATTGAGGTCAACATCTATATATACCGGGAAATGGCGGTAAACTGATGGAGATATGTGATTGAGGTCAACATCTATATAGACCAGGAAATGAAGGTAAACTGACGAAGATATGTGATTGCCGTCAATATGTATATAGACCAGGAAATGGTGGTAAACTGATGGAGATATGTGATTGAGGTCAACATGTATATATACCGGGAAATGGCGGTAAACTGATGGAGATATGTGATTGAGGTCAACATCTATATAGACCAGGAAATGAAGGTAAACTGACGGAGATATGTGATTGCAGTCAACATGTATATATACCGGGAAATGGTGGTAAACTGTTGGAGATATGTGATTGCAGTCAACATGTATATATACCGGGAAATGGCGGTAAACTGATGGATATATGTGATTGCAGTCAGCATGTATATATATCGGGAAATGGTGGTAAACTGATGGAGATATGTGATTGCAGTCAACATGTATATATACCGGGAAATGGTGGTAAACTGATGGAGATATGTGATTGCCGTCAATATGTATATATACCGGGAAATGGTGGTAAACTGATGGAGATATGTGATTGCAGTCAACATGTATATATACCGGGAAATGGTGGTAAACTGACGAAGATATGTGATTGCAGTCAACATGTATATATACCGGGAAATGGTGGTAAACTGTTGGAGATATGTGATTGCAGTCAACATGTATATATACCGGGAAATGGTGGTAAACTGATGGAGATATGTGATTGCAGTCAACATGTATATATACCGGGAAATGGCGGTAAACTGATGGAGATATGTGATTGCAGTCAACATGTATATATACCGGGAAATGGTGGTAAACTGATGGAGATATGTGATTGCAGTCAACATGTATATATACCGGGAAATGGCGGTAAACTGATGGAGATATGTGATTGCCGTCAATATGTATATATACCGGGAAATGGCGGTAAACTGATGGAGATATGTGATTGCAATCAACATGTATATATACCGGGAAATGGTGGTAAACTGATGGAGATATGTGATTGCAGTCAACATGTATATATACCGGGAAATGGCGGTAAACTGATGGAGATATGTGATTGCAGTCAACATGTATATATACCGGGAAATGGTGGTAAACTGATGGAGATATGTGATTGCAGTCAACATGTATATATACCGGGAAATGGCGGTAAACTGATGGAGATATGTGATTGCCGTCAATATGTATATATACCGGGAAATGGCGGTAAACTGATGGAGATATGTGATTGCAATCAACATGTATATATACCGGGAAATGGTGGTAAACTGATGGAGATATGTGATTGCAGTCAACATGTATATATACCGGGAAATGGTGGTAAACTGATGGAGATATGTGATTGCAGTCAACATGTATATATACCGGGAAATGGCGGTAAACTGATGGAGATATGTGATTGCAGTCAACATGTATATATACCGGGAAATGGTGGTAAACTGATGGAGATATGTGATTGCAGTCAACATGTATATATACCGGGAAATGGCGGTAAACTGATGGAGATATGTGATTGCAGTCAACATGTATATATACCGGGAAATGGTGGTAAACTGATGGAGATATGTGATTGCAGTCAACATGTATATATACCGGGAAATGGCGGTAAACTGATGGAGATATGTGATTGCCGTCAACATGTATATATACCGGGAAATGGCGGTAAACTGATGGAGATATGTGATTGCAATCAACATGTATATATACCGGGAAATGGCGGTAAACTGATGGAGATATGTGATTGCAGTCAACATGTATATATACCGGGAAAAGGCGGTAAACTGATGGAGATATGTGATTGCAGTCAACATGTATATATACCGGGAAATGGTGGTAAACTGTTGGAGATATGTGATTGCAGTCAACATGTATATATACCGGGAAAAGGCGGTAAACTGATGGAGATATGTGATTGCAGTCAACATGTATATATACCGGGAAAAGGCGGTAAACTGATGGAGATATGTGACTGCAGTCAACATGTATATATACCGGGAAATGGCGGTAAACTGATGGAGATATGTGATTGCAGTCAACATGTATATATACCGGGAAATGGTGGTAAACTGTTGGAGATATGTGATTGCAGTCAACATGTATATATACCGGGAAAAGGCGGTAAACTGATGGAGATATGTGACTGCAGTCAACATGTATATATACCGGGAAAAGGCGGTAAACTGATGGAGATATGTGATTGCAGTCAACATGTATATATACCGGGAAAAGGCGGTAAACTGATGGAGATATGTGACTGCAGTCAACATGTATATAGGCCGTAAAATGGCGGTAAACTGATGGAAATATTTTGCTATTGGAGATACTATGGTTCTTGAGAGGAACTTAACTGAACTGTTCTTAAATTTGGATTTGTTCTCTTTTATATTTAGTCATTTTATAAAATACCTTTCAATAAACTAACCAAACAAGTGAAAAAGATTTTTAAACATATAATTGGAAACTTTACGATTGGATGAGGCAGACAAACCAATAAAAATACAGTTGACAAAACCAAACTGCAATTATATATTTGCAATGCAACGATGTGGATTATACTTTATTGTTTAATCATATAATACCTATTTTAAAAAATTATTAGAAGTCTATTTTCCCGTTATTAATCAAGAACTATTTAGTTTTGTTTGTTCTGTTTTACATTAAGTTATTTGCATAAGTAATGAGAATATAAAATGCATATTTCACGACATAAAGACCCGCGAGGGAACTTCCGTGTTTTCTTTCTGTAAAGCTTAAGTTTCAGACAATAACGAGCGTTGCTTTGTTTACTCCTTTGGCAGTATTCACTTGTACTCAGACTTAATTCCACTGAAAACATTATCAAAATTTATCGTAACAAGACTTGTAAGAAAATTATCTTATGGTAAGTTTTTTTAGTTGAATATTCAATTAACGATCTCTAAATAGAGCAATCAAGATTAGACCTGTATAGATATAAGTCACATTATAAACTTAATGGGCGCTATCTTGCTCTTAGATATATATAATCTATCTTACTGTATTCAATATACTGGATTATCAATGATTCACTGAACAACTGACGAGTCAGTTTGTAGCGATATTAGTAACAACTCCACTTACACATAGTATTGCCTAAACAGGGTCAGAAAAGCCTAAGTTGTACTTATGTTCTGTTTCTAAGCAGTTGGAGTTGTACAGTTATCTGACGTGTGAAGAGAATAGAATATTTATAGATTTATTTATTTATTTCGAATTTAAAATTAATGGTGGCCTAGCTAAGAGAAAATAACTTGTAAGCAAGGAACAATATAAACTACAATAAAGTAATCATAAAAACAAAACAGTTACATTAATAATGCAACAGTCTAATTATTATTGATTAATTTATATTATAACAAAACTTCATTACAATTTTTACCTTATGGTTTTTTTACAGTTATATTTATAATTGTTTACGTATTTAATATAACGTGGCGAGGTGGTGGGTTGTTCCTAACTTAATATAACGTGACGAGGTGGTGGGTTGTTCCTAACTTAATATAACGTGACGAGGTGGTGGGTTGTTCCTAACTTAATATAACGTGACGAGGTGGTGGGTTGTTCTTAACTTAATATAACGTGACGAGGTGGTGGGTTGTTCCTAACTTAATATAACGTGACGAGGTGGTGGGTTGTTCCTAACTTAATATAACGTGGCGAGGTGGTGGGTTGTTCCTAACTTAATATAACGTGGCGAGGTGGTGGGTTGTTCCTAACTTAATATAACGTGGCGAGGTGGTGGGTTGTTCCTAACTTAATATAACGTGACGAGGTGGTGGGTTGTTCCTAACTTAATATAACGTGGCGAGGTGGTGGGTGGTTCCTAACTTAATATAACGTGGCGAGGTGGTGGGTTGTTCCTAACTTAATATAACGTGACGAGGTGGTGGGTTGTTCCTAACTTAATATATCGTGGCGAGGTGGTGGGTTGTTCCTAACTTAATATAACGTGACGAGGTGGTGGGTTGTTCCTAACTTAATATAACGTGACGAGGTGGTGGGTTGTTCCTAACTTAATATAACGTGGCGAGGTGGTGGGTTGTTCCTAACTTAATATAACGTGACGAGGTGGTGGGTTGTTCCTAACTTAATATAACGTGGCGAGGTGGTGGGTTGTTCCTAACTTAATATAACGTGGCGAGGTGGTGGGTTGTTCCTAACTTAATATAACGTGGCGAGGTGGTGGGTTGTTCCTAACTTAATATAACGTGGCGAGGTGGTGGGTTGTTCCTAACTTAATATAACGTGGTGAGGTGGTAGGTTGTTCCTAACTTAATTTAGTATCGTGGCTTGATGAGGAGAAAAAACATTTAATTTTAGAGGTAGATCAAATAATTGTGACAAATACAACAATTTTAACATTTCTAGTAGCTCTAGAAACACTTATTTCTACTCAGTGGGAAATGCATTTGTTGAGTGGTGGGTAGAGGTGTATTTGAATTTGGAAAGTTTCATTTCCCTTTTTCTTGCATTCTCATACATTCCTAACGTTTTAAGCAAAGTAAACACTCAAATCTGTTTGCTGGATGTGTAGCAATCAATCAAAAAATTGCATAAAAGCAATATTAAATTTCATTGAAGGGAGTCTTTAACTCAATAATTTATTTTTACCCGATTATTGTTTGTTTTAACAGCTATGTTGTGTGCCTTATGTGTAATGCTATTACTAATACAGTCAATAGTATGGTCCGGGCTTATGGTTTTGGATCAATAATGCATGTGTGGTGTGTAGTGAAAAGATGTGTACATCGTGAATTAATTAATTGTTTTAATATTCCTGTTAATATCTATGTATTTCACAGTCAAATATAAACATTAAAATTTTACTTTCTTATATGAGTTACAGATTTCAATTTCTACTATGACGTGGTTACTCAGTAAAATAGACTAATATAGGGATCTACCTCTAGGATACTACCTAGGATTAAAGTTGTAGGCTATCATACACAAAATAAGTATTCAGGGGGAAAAAAGGAAACGCTTTCACAATTTTTCTATAACTTCACTGGTAAAAGTGAAATCTTATACATTTCATGTACCGACATTTTATCTTTTCAGGGTGACGGCCCTTATGGAGTTGAACGAAAATCTTTAATGTTAGCCTAGGTCGAGTTTGCTATCAAATTAAAGGTATATTCAATAGGAATTAGTTGCCGCAAACCAGACTTCAAAAGGTATTCCACAGTAGCGGTCATTAGAATTTCAAAGTAACTTATTTGAACATTATTATTTCTCCTCTATTTAACAATTTGAAGTAAATTATTCTGATCAAAAATTATACTTCATGGAACACAATAAGTAACAAAAATTAAATTATCAAATTATCTATAGAAAAAAAGTTGTTGTGAAAGCGTTTCCATATTTTGAAAGCTTTCACAACAACGTTATATTTTTCCATAGATAATTCGGTAATTTAATTTTGTTGAGTTATTGTGTTCCATTAAGAATAATTTTTGATCAGAATCATTGACTTCAAATCGTTAATTAGCGAAAAAATAAAAATAGTTCAAATTAGTTACTTTGACATTCAAATGACCGCTACTTTAGAAAGGCTAGATCTTTTGAAGTCCGGTTTTTGGTAATTAATTTCTATTGAATATACTTTTAATTTGATACCAAACTAGACCTAGGCTTATATTAAACATTTTCGTTCAACTCCACGTGGGCCGTCCCCCCGAAAAGATGAAATGTAACTAATGGTGTCAAAAAGTGTGTTCTTTGTAACCATGCTGATGCACAAGATTTCACTTTTACCAGTGAAGTCATAGAAAATATGTGAAAGGATTTCCATATGTTTTCCACCCTGTATAACTAGTAGTGAGGTTAACTTACAATATTCATTAGAGTTTGTACTTGAGTTTATAGTCAGCTATGACTAGGCCTATATTATGTTTGTAAGCACTTCCTTAAGATATACTAATATGTCTTTTGGTAAAAATGTATAGACTGCTTTTTGTTTTATTACTAGAAATATACATTTCATATTTCTAGTAATACATACAGTGTGGAAGAAAAGTCCCGGAACAGATTTTTAATTTCTGAACGGTTACAGATAAAGCGATTAAACTTGGCACATCAATACTGTATCTATTAACCAACTTTTTTTATGTAACTACCATTTTTATGTCATATGAGGGGGTTGGCCCAGAAGGAGTCGGAAGAAAATCTTAAATGAGATCATAGGTCATGTAGTACATCAAATTAAAGGTCTATAATAATAGAACATTAAACCACAAATCCGACCTCAAAAAGTTCGCTCCTAAAAAAATGGCGCTGGTTTAAAATTTCAAAAAGATACAATGAAAGTCCAGGTTTAGTCGGTTTATTAGTCTTTTCTTAGTTCAAGTTGGAAAGTTAAACTTTGTAAATGCCTACTGGACTTCAGAAATAGTGTTTTTGGATAATTGGTGGCTATTCACATCCAATTGATAATGATCCACAAGGAATTCGACAAAAATATTAAAACTAGCATAGGTGTTCATATCATTGTAAGGGGGCTGTCTAGCTCAGTAGGGATGGCAAATATTTTCAACATATCGATACATCGGAAACCAAATATTGATCTAACGATAGTATCGGAAGAAAAATATCGATACTAATAAATCGATATATCGAAACATATTTTTCGATGTTTCCGATATATCGTTGCCATCCCTAAGCCCAGGTGAATGCTACAAACAGCACTTAAAATGGTTGATCCAGTACAAAATGGCATATGTTCAAAGATTTTCTTGGTTATAGTAAGACATTGCAGTAGGAGGCACAATTCAAGTGCACTACTAAAAAAAATCTGCTGCATGCTTGGTGTGCATTATAAAGTTAGTCATACAAAATAGTCAGCAATTCGAAAATTTAGTCTAAAAATATTTGGTAAGCATCATTTATTTCCATTCAAATAGTTTAACATCTGTCCTTTGGTGCTGGATCAACCTTATTAAATGCTGTTTGTGGTATTCACCTGTGCTAGGTAACCCCTTAAATATGATTTACATCTTGACCTATGCTAGTATTAATATTTTTGTCAAACTCCTTGTGGACCATCATCCATAGGAAGTGAAGAGTCACCAACTATCCTAAAAATATTTCTTAATTCCAGTAGGCATTTACAAAGTTTAAATTTCCCATCTTGAGCTAAGAAAAGACTAATAAACAGACAAAACTTGAACTTTCAATGTCTCTTTTTTAAAATTTAAACTAGCGCCATTTTTTATGGAGCGAAACTTTTGAGGTCGGATTAGTGGGCTTATGTTCTACTATTATAGATCTTTAATTTGATGCACTACATGGCCTATGCTCTCATTTAAGATTTTCTTCTGACTCCTTGCGGGCCAACCTCCTGATATGACAGAAATATGGTAGTTACATAAAAAAGTAGATTAATAAGTGTAGAATTGATGTGTCAATTTTTATTGCTGTATCTGTAATCGTTCAGAAATTAAAAAACTGTTCCGGAAATTTTCTACCACACTGTATAATACATTTAAATAAAGTTTGACTGAAGTTGTTTTATTTTATTATTTTTGTCCAATTATAACAAATAAATCTTTTTAGGTAATAACTAGTGATAATAATTGATAAGCCCTTTTAAGTAAGAATAATATGTTTAAGAAAAATCAAGAAAATCATATACAAATATGTTAGACTCATTAGAAATGGTAAATTAAATTAGTTTTTTTTAGGAAACAGTACCAAATAGTTTGTTATTATTTAGGTTAACAGTTATCTTTGCTTTACAGAAATTAAACTTAATTTATACATAATGCTGCTTTCTGAAGTACTTTTATTGGCTTTTGGAAGTTAACAATTTATCTTAAACTAACTGGGTAATGTATTAAAAATGTATTAACTTTTAATCATATTTAGATTCCTTATCAGCTCTGCATATTTACGAGCTTTTATGGTATAGTATTGTATTAAATAATTTATAAAAAAAATAATCGTAAATAATCGTATATGTATATATTTAAAAATTCAATTTCAAAATATGATACAATAATTTAAAATCAGCAATAATAAATGGATTGAATTGCTTAAACATAATGGATTAAAAACTTCTCAACGCTATAAAGCTTTTTATAATATTTTGTCCTTATCAATTAAAAATATTTATAACAGAAGACATGCATAATTTATACTTTAAGTCATACATAATAAACTAAATTACGTTGGATTGATTAAAAACAGAAAATTATCATTATATAACCAGCTAATAAAAAAGGATGTAAACTGAAAACAGGAGAGGATAGTGTGACTGTGAGTAACACCACTCCCTGGCTTCCCCTGAGTAGGGACAGGATGTAGGGACAGGGCAGTAGGGACGTGTCGGGAGAGAAGGATGGGCCTCAGCAGGCACTGGGAGACGAAGGACCCTCCAGGGTCACCGTGTAACATAAGGGCTAAGTGATTGGCGAAGGATACATCTTCATAAGCCTGACAACGGACGTGGGACGGCTTTTAAAACCAACCTGCATTTGCCTGAGTTTTGTTTATGCTTGACGTGCTAATACAGTGTTTTCCCAAACCAATAGCGTAGCATTTTATATTTGTTTGGTTTATATTTAGTTTGTCGTGAAGAAACGAGTCTCCTTGATTACTCGTATCAACTCAATAAATAGTTAATATGTGCAGATTCTAGTCTGAATATATATTTTATTTTTTTGGCACTGCAGTGAGACATAATCCATGTAAATAGATCTCCAGTGAATACAGACATACTGCTTTTTTCCTCTTTTGAAACCCTTGAAATTCATATTAAGATAAGGTTACAAAATAATTTATACAAAAAATTACAAACGATCACTATGTAATTTGAATAAAAACATTGCTTTTAATCAGATCAGTAATGTATGAAAAAGATCAGGAAAGAAAGAACAGTTCAGAAACGTACGGATGAATCCGGCAGAATAGGTCGTGAGGCACCTTAAGAAATCAAATTGGTGTAAAGAAATTCTTATAAGTCTACTCCATCTTAATATTTTTACTATATATTTACATTTGCTGATAAAAATAGAAATTTTATTGTCCAATAGATTCCTTTACACTGTAATATCAAAGGAACTGAATCAGCTGATAAACTAACTAAACAAGGAGCAACAGAAAATCTACCCTATCAAAACAACACAACTGCTTTCTACCAAGCAAAAAACAAAATTAAATATTCTATAAAAACTCATTCCCAAAACACGAAGCACAACCTTACCTTAAAACACGAAATAAAAAACAAATCTTGGAGGAATTCAAATTATATTCCAGATTTCCCAAGAAAAAATGCTGTTGCTGCTTTTCGTCTAAAAACAGAACATGGCTGACTGCCTTGGAAAGTATTTTCATCGCTTCGAAATATTTGAAAGTCTAAATTGTATTTGATGTAATTCATCTGATCTTTTTGACAAAGACCATATTATGAAGTTTTCAAAATTAACAAAAAATAATTTATATTGTAGATATTGGGAAGCCATGTCACTAATGAGATAATGACATTTTGTCAAATACTTTGCTGTTTAATTAAAAGAATTTACACTTGTTTAAATGTTTCGCTGTTTCACTATATTTAAGTTGACGGCTATGTAAGCCTCATTCGTACATGTATGGTATGGGAAGTGAACACATTCATGTTCACCTTCTAATGTATGTGTCTTCCCCCTCTACCACATATATAGGATGTTAAATAATTTGAAAGATTTTTTAGTTGAGAGCACTGAATATTTATAGATATTTTAATCGACTTTATTAATATTATGTTGGATTCTTACTTCAGAGAGTAATTTGGTACAGGCGAGACTGGAAACTTGAAATTAAAGCTGAGCACTTACATCTTTAGAATAAAAGTTCTGTAATCTGAGTGTGTAAAGTAATTTAACAGTATTTAAAATATACACAGTAGTAATATATACCTCTTTAAAGTTCATCAATGCCGTATTAGTACTGAAAATTATCTTAATATTAAATGGGTATATACGCAATGGAATAATAATATATAATACTAAGTAGTATGGATAAAAAGGTCAACATAAATAATTAAATTTTATTTTTTGCAGGGAAATAATCCAAATTTGCTCTTTAATGAGATTCAAATTTTAAAATGAGATCTTTGAGAGGGAAACAGACGCCTTTCACCACAAACGTATAAGAGCACGCATCGTTGCAGCTGACGGGCGTTTTAAGGGGATACAAAAACCAAATTTATCCACCGGAAACAATTTGGGGAGCAATGATTGATCAGCGGGATTGATTGTTCCCCTCAAGACACACGTGTAATCGCGTCTTGGGGCTGATTTGAAGGAGGGTGGGGGGTAAATCGCGCATGATTTATCCTCAACACAAGATGCCAGGGTGGAATCATATGCTTCTAATTGCCAGCAATACCATCATTAGCCTATTCGTCAAGCACTTCTACCGCCATTTGTCTCAGATGGTGGTTTGATTGTTGCCATTTCTTGTGGCTGCCACAGTAAACGGAAGGTGGTTTGAATGTTTCATTATTAGGAACTCGTTTAACAGTGATTCATTTTTAAATGTATGGCTTACGAAATTTGAAAGTATTGAAAATAAATTTAATATTTGTATAGTAACAAGTTTTAAAATGATTAAAATGATTCGATCTTATACTTAATTTATTTTATAATTTTAATTTTTTAATTAGCACTAGAAATTTATAATAATTTAAAATTAGGCCTTAAATCAAAGAGTATCGTGAAGAATTTGGAAGGTTTATACAATAATGCACTGGTGAACAGTCTTTTTCATGAAGGGTTTTACTGACACAAAATAGTTTAAATCATGAAGTAAAAACTTATATAATTAGTGGAACTATCTTGACTGACGTTTTTTACGATGGATTTTGAAAATTTGAATTAACTTTGTTAGTTTTGTAATGGAAACGACCATACACAGATTGATGGATGTGAGAGTGTTTAGGATGACTTGATTACCTTTAAGCATCATCCTGGTGGCTAATGTTTGTATTATGTTCGTAGCTATTAATGTAATTTTGTAAAATTATACGCAGGACCAGCATGAACCATCCACCCTCCCATATACATACCGTGCAGTTTAACAACCCACCTTCTGATTCACATGCAATTGTATTGACCCACCCACCCTCCCATACACATACAGTGGTGTTGCCCCAACCACCCTTCCATAGACATACAATGATATTGACTCAACCACTATTCCATACACATAGAGTGGTGTTTGCCTACCCACCCTTCTATACACATACAATGGTATTAACCCACCCACCCTCACATACACATACAATGGTATTGACCCACCCACCCTTCCATACAGACACAGTGGTGTTGACCCAACTTCTCTCTAATACACTAACAATGAAATTGACCCAACCACCCTTTTATACACATACAATGGTATCGACCTACCCACCCTTCCATACACATACAGTGGTTTCATTATGAAATGTTTAAGGCAATTTCTGCCAACTCTAGAATTATTGTGCTTCTTTACATCCCCTTAAAGTATAGGAATTTATAGACTATAGGAAATCGGCAGAAAGCTGAGCTTTTAGATAGATGTAATGGTTTAGAGGAACCACGTAGGAAAGGGTAAGCAAGCGTACAGAACCACCACATATCGAAGCAAGGGCTGCCGGCTAGAAGGTATTATAACGACTATTTAAAGTATAAAAGCTGACATTATTCGCGTCCTTATCACTCTACTCCAAAGTTGTTCTCTTAGTACTCACTCACTCCAACCAGTACATAATCAAGATTTTATAAAGTCTGTAAACCACACGAGAAATAATACTTAACCAACAGCTCTGCACACTAACATTGTTACGTCCTACCCCTCTACCCTAATCCAAACATGTTATGTAAATATCCACCTGTATAGTCACCCTCACATGTTTGTGAACTGCCTACCCACCTCTCTGCATACTGCCTTTGACAACCTTGGTAACTTATGTTAGGAACGAGGGCGCATCTATGTAGATAGCTAAATATTTATTGGAATAACTCAATAAAAATAATAATTATTATTTTTGAGTAGTATAAGATATTAGTTTGGCAGTAAACCTGGTAAATTTATAGACTTTTCAGACTTTTTGTCACGATATTGCTGTGTATAATTACTAATTGCGATGCCAACAACAAAATATATAACATTTTTAGCAAATACAAATATTTAGCCAGTTTCCAATAACAATATTTACGTGTCATACTTGCTGAATCAATAAGTTGGACTGTAATTATCTCGCGGGAGTTTTGAAGTATCATAATCTCCAGGACATGAGTGATTGATGCTCCAGCAATAAGGGTGCACCTGCACCCCTCTCCCCTCAATTAGATGTGGCAAAGTCGTTACGCACTCTTCTTACTTCTTTATTAGCATACATGCCCCTCACCCGCTGGCGGCGAGACACGAAAATTCTCTTAGACTCATGTTGTGGGTTTCCCGTTCGATCAGCCCGTAATGCGATCTTGCAATACAAAGCAATACAACCCCTCAGATGTACCAATAAGTGCCTAATGACAAACGTCTCCTTCCTTAGGGAATTCTTTATCGCATTTTGTTTGGTAAATAACTTACGCATGGGACCAAGTCTTTAGAGGGTAGATTTTATTTATGGGAAGAGCTGTTTGCTGTTTTGCTTTTTTTGAGAAATATTTGAAAACTGTAAGTTATGGTGTATAGGCCATGATAATAGACAATATTTTTTGTTTCTTTTAAATAAAGCGATTCCTTATACATTTACTCTTTTAATATTTGGAATAACACGTATTTACTCAACAATAAATTTGATAGTTACGAAAATTTCCATCAAATTTTAAATACCACAATTTGTAATACTAATTTGACATCTAATTTTTTAGCAACATCGACCTTCCTAAGATTTTTAAGCATACTTCTGGAAAGTCTAGGAGTGGTTCTTATCAAAATAGCTAGTGTGTATGATGTGTTTTATGTACTTATGTAGTAAATAATTGTACGCACAAATTTTAAAACCAGTTTAGTAAAACTGCACAGTATGTTTTTTACTCAATTGAACTAAAAATAAAAAAAAAAAAAATATATATTCATGGAATAAAATAACAACATTTTAGTAATAACTTTCATACTGATAATAGTAAATTTGAATAAAATAGTTTTTATTAATTATTTAAATAATCAATTAACAATTTTTTCTCTCAAAAAAAAAAAAAAAAAAAAAAAACTTGGGATATGTTTTCATGTTTAGGCCTCCGGATTACTGAATTAACACTATATAGTAGGTTATTTACCTTTGTGATCCGTCAAGTAATCCAACATTTGTAGCTATGCTATTGGGATATGTGTGACAATCGAAACGTTTCTGGCATCAAACCCTATGACAGTCTCAGGGTAAAATAAACCTGAATTTTTTTTATTCAGTAAAATGTAATTTTTAGTATTTTTGTTATAACAACTTGAGTATTTTATTATTTTTATGTTTTTATATAAATGTGTTGTGCTGTAAAACAGTTATGGAAAATAAAGATAATTTTCATTTCATGTAATTTTTTCGCTTAGGTGTGGGAAATGCAACTACTAAAAATATAAGGGGGATTGGTAAATGATCATTCGTCTGATATCAGAGCTGAAACTCAATCTATGGATCACATAGTTATTGATAGCCTATAGTAATATTTTCAAGGCGATTAGTTGGTCTTCGTTCAATGGGGGAAGTAGATGTTTATTAGTTGCGAAATTTGGGCTTAGCTCTGTGACAGGAGATAAATATTAACAGAGACAAAAATAATTTATATATTAGGTTTATTTCATTAAATTTAATATTTTCAGTCCAGTTTTTAATTGTCTCCTTTTATTTTGGTAGCTGGCATTGAAAGCCAGAAGGCTATTGGATAATAGATCACTATATAATCTATTATCCAACATACATAGTGTTGAATAAATGTTATATACATATTCCTAAATATACATATTTATATAATTATTGTTATATATTCCATGTAAAACATTATTAAAGAAATACTGTATAAATTGTTATGTTCACATTCAAACCCTACTAATTTGGGGCTAAGAGTTTTAAATGTTATAGTGGAATTTTTTATGATACTAACATAAAAAATCTTTAGTCAATTATCGAACAAAAATAGATTTCGTTCTTATTTCATATTGGATACAGCAAATCGAAAAAGGAGCTGGTTACTTATCAAGAACTGTTCAGTTGTAATCGTCTTTAAACGTCAGGCTTATTATTTTTAACTCATCTTTGATCGAAGTTCCACTAATTGCGATAATGGTTACCGGTCGAAGACAAACAGTTGTTAGCCAGTTCAGTAACCAGGGTTTGTAAAGGAGACTAGCTTGGTGTGACAGAGAGGCTCAGCCAAGGTTGACCTAAGGTGTCGGTCCCCCTGTCCTCGTTGTGGCCCTACTTGTGGCTAACGTGTCCAAACATGTCCGACCCTCGTTCATCTTACACGGCCACTTGGATAAGGAGCGTTCGCAAATATTAACCCTTGCCATGCCATCCGCAAACTTCTTATTTGCAGAGGTCTTGTCACACCATTGGATTACAAGGGTTGACCGATGTCATTCGTGTTTGCACCATTCTCAGATAAATTCACTGTAACTGGGTTAGCACGGCACATAAATATTGGGGACAAAATACCATAGACTAGAATTAATTGAAACAGAAATAATGATTAACTATAGTTATTTTAGACCATTAAAAATTATTATAGTTGTACTTTTTCTTCGTTATCTTAGATAGGCAAAGTGCATTGCCTATTTTGCCGATATTGTACATTGAATTGCACAAAAAATATATACAATAATGTTTTTACTGTGAGAATAATTTTCAGAATTAAAAATAACTTTCATATATTATTTTATAAAAAAAGTTTATATATATATAAAAAAGTGCTTTGCATAGACAATATTTGTTGTATTAAATTTTAAATAAAACATTAAATAATTGTAGTTGATAACAAGGATGATAACAAGGAACGATTCAGTTTATTAAGAATACAAACAGTTAATTTGAAATATTTTATGAAAGTTAGGGTTTGTCTCATTGCAAAACCTTAAATCTTGTGTTAAGTAAATAAAGTGATATACAACACATGTGTATCCAGGTCTGTTACAGTTTGTGGCGAGGTAATTTGATTTAACACGTGGAGGGGTGGAGGGTTGGCCTATCTTCATCGTGATTAGGCCAAACAAGTCCCCAGCGGCCCGCGCCGTGAGAGAGGTGATCCATATGTAATGTTATGTGATGAGCTGGCCCAGGTATGTTCTCAAGTAGTGTTCTCTAATGAAGGGTGGGTCAGCACCGAGGGAGGGGGTGGCTGATGGTGACTTGTGGCTGACTAGAGAGCAGGTCCTGATGAAAATGAACACGTGACCTTGTCCACCACTCTCTAATCTGACAAATAAATGTGAATTTCTGTTAACACGCGTGATGGTGGACGTTCACTGCACATTGCTTCAATTAGTAAAGTGTACAGGGTTGGGCAAAAGTCTGGAATATATTTATTAATTTCAAAACCGTTGAAAGAAATCTAATAAAAATTTGCAGTTGAGAATAGATCTAATAATCTAATAAAAAACATTGAGACATATTTCACATATTTTTCGCATAGCCAGGTGATGGCCCATGAAGGAAGTCTTAAAAATTGTAAAAAACCTTGAGCTATACCTCATTTTAAATGTCTTTGTTTGTAAAACACAAGAGTGCAAACCTGAGGTCAAAAGAATGACTCAGTCAGAAAATACAGCCTCTCAAAGAATTTAATATCATATAACTAACACTGCTGAAGACTTCCTTTATCAGAAGGATGCTTCTATGCATCCTAGAACTATGCAAGATAGTTATTATCTATTGCTGCATGGATCTATAATTTATCTAACTAAATATTAAAAATTAAATTCACAAAAAAGTAACAAATTATAATAATAATATTCTTAAACTATTTTAAGTAAAACTACTGTCAAAAGTGTATTTAATACATTTTTCTTATTTTTATCTTAGTTAAATAGCATATCTATTTTTATAACGCAGTTGTTTGTTACAATTGTTAAGAATCAACAACATACTCAGCAACAGGGACCTGAAACTGTTAAATAAATAGCCGTATAACTCAGAAGAGTTGGTTATATGACATTAAATTCTTTGAATCGCTGTATTTGGTGAATGAATCTTCCTTTTGACGTCAAGTTTGCATTTTTGTATTGTACAAAAAAATTACCTTTAAAACGAGGTATAACTCGAAGAAGGCTTACATTTAAATTTTTAAGACTTCCTTCATGGGCCATCACCTAGCTATGCGAAAAAAAAACAAGTAAAATATGGCAATATGTTTGGTATAGAGTCATGTTCATAACCAGAAAGTTTCGTTACATTTCCTTCAATGATTTTGAAATTAATAAACATATTCCAGACTTTTGTCCAACCCTGTATAAGGGTATGTGTTACACATACCATACAATAAATTTAAAGTTTTGTTAGGAAGACCCAAGGGTCTTTGACTCCACTTTTTTGTAAATATTTATTCAAATTAATTATGAAATGTTCTATTCTATTCTCAATGAAGGGGAATAAACTTTAACTTTCAATAAAATTTCATGATAGATAAAATAGGAAAATAAAATTAAGTAACTATACTTAAAAAATTACATTTTAAAAATGTTTTAGGTATCTTATGAAAGGTAATAGTTAATTGGGTTTCATACATTAATAACTATACATTTTAATTAATTAGTTTAAACTAAATAGAATGACAGTTCAGCAGTTCACAGTTCATTATCTTGACCAAACAACGTATGATTAACATAAACATAAAATGGATACAATTAAACTGATCAAATAATTTTTTTTTTAAGCTTGCTGCAACCTTTAATTTTACTATTTGCTATCGAGAGCACTTATAGCAAGTTTGTTGTTTAAAAATTAACTATAGGTTCAAATCTTACACTGATACGAAAATAATTGTTGAAACTGACCATTCTTTATATTTAATAGGTGCTATAAAACCATTATTTCCTTACAGTTATAAGATCCTAGTGGATACCATTTTGCACACTCTATTGGCCCGTACACGTACAGTGGTGATGACCCACCAGCTTACCTATACACGTACAATGGCACTGATCCACACGCCCGCCCATACACGTACAGTGGTGATAATAAAAACAAAAAACCCCAGGCTTAACCCTCAATTTCGACGTACTTAATTTTTTTATTTCACCAAGATCACTTTTCTCAATTTCAACTTTTACATATAATTCTCTTTTATATAGGCCTAAGTAAATTCTAAATCAAGTATGAGTAGGTTAATACCCAAATACAGTACGTACAGTGGTATTGAATGTGACATACATCCATACGGTAGTATCACTAAAATATCATGTCTTCAGTAAATCTAAATTTTAGAGTACTTATATTGTAATAAATTGGTTTTGTGTGATATAGAATTGTTTTAAATTAAGGCCTAGTTGTTGACCTTCGTATCTATGAGCACAGCGACCGTGCGTCAGTTTAGCGTCGTCCTGTGGTGTGGTGGGGCAAACAGCAGATTACCACAGTCTACAGCTCCCCCGAGCCCCGCATATTGCTTCCACAGCAAGGTCTAAACGCAAACTTTACCCATTTTGCGTCGTTTCGATACATTTTGATTCCCGGGCCCGCGGTGGCGTCGAGGGGCCCCTTATCTCCACTAATAGGGAGACGACACGCTCGCTCCGTGTCAACTATATAGCTGGTCGGAACATCCGAGAACTGAATAGTACGATATATGAAGTAATACGGTGGTTAGCTAAATACTAATAGAAAGATGACACGCTTGCTCGGTGTCAACTATAGCTGGTCAGGACATCCGAGAACTGAATAGTTCGATATATGAAGTAATACACTGGTTAGCTAAATACTAATAGAAAGACGACACGCTTGCTCGGTGTCAACTATAGCTGGTACAGGACATCCGAGAACTGAATAGTTCGATATATGAAGTAATACGGTGGTTAGCTAAATACTAATAGAAAGATGACACGCTTGCTCGGTGTCAACTATAGCTGGTACAGGACATCCGAGAACTGAATAGTACGATATATGAAGTAATACACTGGTTAGCTAAATACTAATAGAAAGACGACACACTTGCTCGGTGTCAACTATAGCTGGTCGGAACATCCGAGAACTGAATAGTACGATATATGAAGTAATACACTGGTTAGCTAAATACTAATTTGGTAGTTCTTAATTAATTCCCAGCTATATTTACTAGATCAGAGATATCGACTGTAATTCTGTAAACATATAATCATAATCATAAATTACGTTAGTAACCTTTTTTAAATAAGTTTTTGAAATCATGGTGATACTGTACGTGTATGGATGGGCGGGTGGGTTAATACCACTGTACGTGTATGGATGGGTGGGTGGGTCAATACCACTGTACGTGTATTGGTGGGCGGGTGGGTCAATACCACTGTACGTGTATTGGTGGGCGGTTGGGTCAATATCACTGTACGTGTGTTGGTGGGCGGGTGGGTCAATACCACTGTACGTGTATTGGTGGGCGGGTAGGTTAATACCACTGTATGTGTATGGATGGGCGGGTGGGTCAATACCACTGTACGTGTATGGATGGGCGGGTAGGTCAATACCACTGTACGTGTATGGATGGGCGGGTGGGTCAATACCACTGTACGTGTATTGGTGGGTTAATACCACAGTACGTGTATGGATGGGTGGGTGGGTCAATACCACTGTACGTGTATGGGTGGGTGGTTGGGTCAATACCACTGTACGTGTATGGGTGGGCCGGAGAGTCAATACCACTGTACGTGTATGGATGGGCGGTTGGGTCAATACCACTGTACGTGTATGGATGGGCGGTTGGGTCAATACCACTGTACGTGTATTGGTGGGCGGGTGTGTTAATACCACTGTACGTGTATGGGTGGGCGTGTGGGTTAATACCACTGTACGTGTGTATTAACATATCTGGTTTAAATGTTAAATAGATAAGCTGTTACATTTGAACCACTCAAGTTTGGTTGCATTTTTTCTGATTATAAATATTTGTGGAATAAACATTCAGATTATATTGCTTCACTTTAAAAACAAAGTAATTAATCGTATCAGAAGTACCCAGCACGATGTTATTGAAGTGTACTTATACAATTATATCATGCTTGTAAACACAGTTTATAAGTTTTAGAATAGTAATGACGGGACGATCATCACATTTTTTATGGTCTGTTTATCAAATATTATTTGTTTTAGTCATACAGATAAATAAGCCATAAATACTAAAGATTTTAATCTATGATTATGATGCAGCTATAAATTAATAAAGAAGTAGAGCTAAGTTAGACAACATTAATTTATGTAAAATGAGAATTAAAAAAAAGATAACAAACGAATTGACTAGAAAATAAACAAAAACACTTAAGTTATAATTTTTTAGCATTGCTATCGTTTCTACTTTGTTTTAATCTAAATGGTTTAAAAAAACCACCAATATTTTCTATAACTTCCGTTTTTGTTGAATCTCTTGAACTGTAGACGTTTATCAATTACTAATGTTTCCAACAATATTAAAAAAATTATGTTATGTTTTAATTTTGTAATAATTTTACAAAAACACATTTTTGTTGTAAATTACATTGCGAGCAACATTTTGAACGTTAATAACTTCAATTTAGTTTTTTACTGGGATAATTTTTTACCGAATCGGGTTTGCTTTACTAACCCAAAAAACTGCGTTTAGATTTTATTGAAAATAATACTGTGTAAGTAACGAGATTCACTACCATGAATAGGTTATGTACAGTTTTCAAATAATTTAATTGAAAAGGTAAGAATGACATTGGTTGTCATTTACGTACAGCTGTTTCATTGCCATCACTGAGTTGACAAGTTTAAATGTTATATTTTACTATCGATGTCAGAATGAATTAGACATCGATTTCGTTTGGGACTATTGGCATGGGAAGGAAGGGATCTGATTACTTTAGTAGTGTAACACTGATCAACATGTATGTTATGGAGAAGAGTATGGGCAGAGACCGGTTTTTCAGGATTTTTGACTTTGCAATAATGTCTATGGCCATTCATGTCTGCCCATACTCTTCTCCATAACCAACATTTTGATCAGTGTTACACCACAATTTTGGGAATCAGGTCCCTTCCTTCCCATGCTAATAGTTCTCAAATCCAAAGGATGGAATTAGCACACCAATGGATAAAAATTCCATCGTTATAAATTTTTAGATATTGAGAGTTGTACATTTTTTGATTTAGCTATTGTTATCAGTTTCGTTTAATTTAAATTGTATATTCTTAAAAACTACACCGTATCTGGTACTAATATTTACGTAGTATATTTACTGAATGATGATTTTATGAAGTCGTGAGTTTACTCATCAAGAAAATTAAATTAACTAATTAATTGAGAGCAGAAGCCGAGGAAGGAAGGAAGACGGAAGACGCCGGCAGCTGTGACCCGCACTGCCCGTCAAGAAAATAAACAGTCTGCACCAAATATTTATCCTAATGAACATTAATTAAATTGGGCCCTCTGATTGGGAAGGGATGAAATTATAATAGCACTTATAGGCCGGAGGAAACATTAATATCGACATTCTTGAGTCTTACATGCTGTTTACTCGATATTTTAAAAGAGCGAGAAATGTTCTTTTTATTTCAAAAGTGATAAAATAATTGATCGAAAAATGTTAAGAAAACATCTACTCCCTTCATAATTGTTAGCAAATGCAACTTATCTATTAACCATCACCATATTTGTTACCCTATACTTGCCTAAGGCAAAGTTATAAGGAGAGTGCCTTATCCTTATTTCCCCATCTGAAGAACATTTCTTATATACGTTGTTTGCTAATATCAAATAATTGTTGAACTGAAAAAATATTAGATATTGTTATTTTTCGCAGTATAAACATGCACACTTTTATCAATAAAAATAAAATGTACATATTTTTTAGTTTTTTAAACTATTTTAAGTAATTTTAAAGTACCCCTTTTTACCACTACTGTAAAATATATGATCAAAAGTTATTTCATGAAATATTTTTCTGTTGGTGAAATAATAGGCTAATTGAGTGAAATAATAGGCCTACCAACAAACAACTGGGTCGATCTAATGTCTATATAGGTTTACAAATGCATGTTATGTAATAAATAGTCAAGGATGGTGTATTTTAGTAAATACATTACATATCTATAGTCTGTTAGTCCATGTAAACTTTGAGTAGGTAGAGTAAATGCATCTGTACAGTAGTGTGTGGTAGGTTATGATTTCCCTTTACTTAGGGATAACAGAGACGAATACGAATATTATACAATTACAGCGATTTTATCGTTGAAAGAATTGTTTTGTATACTTTAAAGTAGATTTAGATTGTACATTTTAACGACGGATGTTTAAAATGAGGATGGCAAAAATATTATTTAATTTTTAAAATAAATTTCCACATTTTCCCTAATGCCCTAACGTACTTTGGTTATTCTAAGCATCGATTAAATTAATTGACAAATAACATCAATATTTTTGTTAAATCGTCTTGGAAAGGTGTTAAAGTGTTGACTACGCAAGGCTGGTAGAAAGGCAAGGGAAGATTGCATCACTGGGTAGAATATCCAACAATAGTCACGTTAGTGAGTAGTGGTTTACGTACATAAACTAGCTGTAGCCGATATTTAGTGACACGTACCTTGCTCATAGCTTGGCGGGGTATCGTCCTCCGAACCGATAAATCTGAAACAAAGCCAATTATTATTTTCAGCTTATTTTTTTTAAGAGAGAAAGAAATGCATGCATAAAAGAACAAAGAAAAACGTACCTTGGTAGAATTATTATGTATGAAAAATCTAAGAAGGAATATAATTTATAAAATTTGTTATAATCTATAACATTTGAACATCGAGTAAATTGTTTCCACAAGTACACACAAATAATGTCAATCGAATAAGAAAATAGTTTAATTAGTAACTCAAACACAATTCATATTTTGTTAGATAAGCTATAACTAAAAACTATAACCAATAACACAATGAATCAAAAATGTTTTATAATTTTATATCAATAATTAAATATTAAAATACTAGAATATACTAGAAAATAATAGTAATAGCATACTTTCATATTAAAATTAATCATATATTATTTTATACAGTTATTACTATTAATATTTGTCTTTATTGTTATGTTATTGCAGTACTTTGTTGTACTTGTTTTGGTTTTTATAGTTTACTTTTGTTAAGAACCCAATATGCTTTCTTCTGCTGAATTGTTCAGATGTTTACTTATTTGGTAATATTATTTATTTAACGCATATATAACAATGTATAACATTTTTTTTATAGTCAAAAATAAGTTCCACACTTTTTAATGCTTCCATTTAAGATTTGTTCCATTAATAAGTCAGTAAATTTTCATACTAAAAATTCGTTTTTCCTTTTTATGTAAGTTTGTATATACCATTAGCTGTATGAGGACTTTAATTAATAATCTACTTCGTTGTCTATTGGTTATCTAACGTACCTATATGCTATTAAAATGCACCAGATGTACTTAAGTATTTTCATGTAATTATCTTTAAGCTAGTGGGACAACCATATACGCTGCTTGTATGTTTTATTTGTATTTAATTGAATTAATCAAACAAAATAATAAAAAACCTAGTTAAAGTGACAATTTAAATCTGTTACCCGGAGGAAACCTCCATTCATGAGGTTGTTCTAGTGGTGGAGGTAATGTGGCTCTGTAGAGAGTCCACCAGATTATCTGGGCTCTGTAGGACCGGCAAAAGTGGCCATAAACTGCTGAGTGGCCTGTTGCCACCCTCGCCGCCTTGAGGGAGGGGTATGGCGAGTCTCGTAATGAAAGGACAAATAAGAAACACGTCTTCCTCAACACATCGTCATAGGTATTATTGTTTCAGTTGTTTGTTGTTTTTATTGGTATCATCATGACATACCTCATTATCGTTAGTCACACAACGCATTGTGTAAGCTACTGCAGGTGCGAAAGGATCTGAGATCAGGCCAGGAAGGAGCGAGTCAAAATAGTGTTCCTTTATTCCTGTTTGAGGTACTATTGTTGTTTAAGTTCCTACACTACCTCTCGACGTCATAAAATGACAGTCCTATGATATTCCACAATAACCACTATCAGTATATATGTTCAGCTAGGAGAGATTTAAGGGTGTAAGTATAAGCAGCACCGCGATCCTGGGCCAGAAGTAACAACGTCCTGTTGTACCGGTCTGGGCAAGAAGTGACAACGTACTGTTGTACCGGCCTGGGCAAGAAGTGACAACGTACTATTGTACAGGCCTGGGCAAGAAGTGACAACGTCCGGTTGTACCGGCCTGGGCAAGAAGTGTCAACGTCCTGTTGTACCAGCCTGGGCAAGAAGTAACAACGTCCTGTTGTACAGGCCTGGGCAAGAAGTGACAACGTACTGTTGTACAGGCCTGGGCAAGAAGTAACAACGTCCTGTTGTACAGGCCTGGGCAAGAAGTGACAACGTACTGTTGTACAGGCCTGGGCGAGAAGTGACAACGTACTGTTGTACAGGCCTGGGCAAGAAGTGACAACGTCCTGTTGTACAGGCCTGGGCAAGAAGTAACAACGTCCTGTTGTACAGGCCTGGGCAAGAAGTGACAACGTACTGTTGTACAGGCCTGGGCAAGAAGTAACAACGTCCTGTTGTACAGGCCTGGGCAAGAAGTGACAACGTACTGTTGTACAGGCCTGGGCAAGAAGTAACAACGTCCTGTTGTACAGGCCTGGGCAAGAAGTGACAACGTACTGTTGTACAGGCCTGGGCGAGAAGTGACAACGTACTGTTGTACAGGCCTGGGCAAGAAGTGACAACGTCCTGTTGTACAGGCCTGGGCAAGAAGTGACAACGTACTGTTGTACAGGCCTGGGCAAGAAGTAACAACGTCCTGTTGTACAGGCCTGGGCAAGAAGTAACAACGTCCTGTTGTACAGGCCTGGGCAAGAAGTGACAACGTACTGTTGTACAGGCCTGGGCGAGAAGTGACAACGTACTGTTGTACAGGCCTGGGCAAGAAGTGACAACGTCCTGTTGTACAGGCCTGGGCAAGAAGTAACAACGTCCTGTTGTACAGGCCTGGGCAAGAAGTGACAACGTACTGTTGTACAGGCCTGGGCAAGAAGTGACAACGTACTGTTGTACAGGCCTGGGCGAGAAGTGACAACGTACTGTTGTACAGGCCTGGGCGAGAAGTGACAACGTACTATTGTACAGGCCTGGGCAAGAAGTAACAACGTCCTGTTGTACAGGCCTGGGCAAGAAGTAACAACGTCCTGTTGTACAGGCCTGGGCAAGAAGTGACAACGTACTGTTGTACAGGCCTGGGCGAGAAGTGACAACGTACTATTGTACAGGCCTGGGCAAGAAGTAACAACGTCCTGTTGTACAGGCCTGGGCAAGAAGTAACAACGTCCTGTTGTACAGGCCTGGGCAAGAAGTGACAACGTACTGTTGTACAGGCCTGGGCAAGAAGTGACAACGTACTGTTGTACAGGCCTGGGCGAGAAGTGACAACGTACTGTTGTACAGGCCTGGGCGAGAAGTGACAACGTACTGTTGTACCGGCCTGGGCAAGAAGTGACAACGTACTATTGTACAGGCCTGGGCAAGAAGTGACAACGTACTGTTGTACCGGCCTGGGCAAGAAGTGACAACGTACTGTTGTACAGGCCTGGGCGAGAAGTGACAACGTACTGTTGTACCGGCCTGGGCAAGAAGTGACAACGTACTGTTGTACAGGCCTGGGCGAGAAGTGACAACGTACTGTTGTACAGGCCTGGGCAAGAAGTGACAACGTACTGTTGTACAGGCCTGGGCGAGAAGTGACAACGTACTGTTGTACAGGCCTGGGCAAGAAGTGACAACGTACTGTTGTACAGGCCTGGGCGAGAAGTGACAACGTACTGTTGTACAGGCCTGGGCAAGAAGTGACAACGTACTGTTGTACAGGCCTGGGCGAGAAGTGACAACGTACTGTTGTACCGGCCTGGGCAAGAAGTGACAACGTACTATTGTACAGGCCTGGGCAAGAAGTGACAACGTCCGGTTGTACCGGCCTGGGCAAGAAGTGTCAACGTCCTGTTGTACCGGCCTGGGCAAGAAGTAACAACGTCCTGTTGTACAGGCCTGGGCAAGAAGTAACAACGTCCTGTTGTACAGGCCTGGGCAAGAAGTGAAAACGTCCTGTTGTACAGGCCTGGGAAAACAGTGACAACGTCCTGTTGGGAAGGGTAGTGACACCCAACAAAGGCGTTATTACAAATATCTCCATACATGTTGTTGCTGCAGTCTAGTGGTATAATAATTGTTGGTATGAATGAATATATTCAGAATTGGATTTGAAATCTCAAGAGTGAAAGTTTGTGAATCAGTTTTATTTTCTTTATTAATTAAGACAAAAAATAGCACATATGATCCTTTTTATAAATAAATATTTGAAATAAGAAATTCATCACAAATTGAAAGTTTGAAAATGTTTTCAGACTGCAAATACAACCTTACTTTAACACTATGTTTGCAAAACTCTGGTATATGCTTGATTTCTACATTGAAACATGGGTTTAGTTTACATTTATATATTTACGTAAAAAGTAAAAAAATTGATAAATTTTAATATTACTTTAGTGCTACCCATCAGTTGATATTATGCAGAAAAATTACAAATCATTTAAAATACCTAAAATATACAGATTAAATTATTTATGCAGCCTCTTAAAGCTAAGTAAAAGAAATTGAGTTTTATTAAGATAAGTAAAAGAAACAAGCTCCATTTGAAACTTATTTCAAAACATCTTTATAACATTTAACAAAGACAGTCTTTCTTATTCAGAGAGGATGTTTTTGGAATAGCTAATACAGTATGTTGTGTCCTCGGATTCCTCTACTAATTAAGACTAGCGGAGGGAGATTGCGAGGGGAGAGGGCGAGATATTGATCACATAGCAGTTACGATATGCATACTTCTGGGTCATCTTGACTAATATTGGGCGCCGCAACCGCGCAACCACGCCGATACCCTAGGACTTCGGCCTCATAACAATGGGTTGCATTGGGCCCCGCAACCCACAACCACACCAAGGCTTCCGGTGTACTTTAGGCTCATAAAAATCGGTTGTATTGGGCCCCGCAACCCACAACCACACCAAGGCTTCGGGTGTCCTTTAGGCTCATAAAATGGGTTGTATTGGGCCTCTCAACCCACAACCACATTAATACCCTTAGCTTACGAAGTATGTTAGGCTCATAACAATGGGTTGTATTGGGCCCCACAACCCACAACCACACCACGGCTTCCGGTGTACTTTAAGCTCATAAAAATGGGTTGTATTGGGCCTCTCAACCCACAACCACATTGATACCCTTGGCTTCCGGTTTGCGGTGAACTTTAGACTCATAACAATGGTTGTATTGGGCCTCATAAAACAAAACCACACCAATACCCTTGATTTGCGGTGTACTTTAGACTCATAACAATGGGTTGTATTGGGCCTCATAAAACAAAACCACACCAATACCCTTGATTTGCGGTGTACTTTATGTATTGGGTCTCATAAAACAAAACCACACCAATACTCTTGATTTGCGGTGTACTTTATACTCATAACAATGGGTTGTATTGGGCCTCATAAAACAAAACCACACCAATACTCTTGATTTGCGGTGTACTTTAGACTCATAACAATGAGTTGTATTGGGACCCATAAACCACAACCACAACAATAACCATGGTATTCGGTGGATTTTAGTTTTGGAATAATGGTTTGTATTTAGTCCCGCAATTCGCAACCACACCTAGGTTTTCTTAGTATTTTAGACTCATGAAAATGGGTTGAATCGGGATCCACAGCCACAAAACCACAACAAACCTTTGAATTTGGTGGATTTAGGCGATTTAATTTTTACGACATTGCTAAAAAACTTTTACGATACATTTTGCTCATTATCAATTCATAAGTCATGTTATGCCTCAGGAGAACAAGTACGCTGTGTGTTACATCAAGTACATTCAAAATTAACACAGAAATCAGAGCACTAGCTATTGATGAAGTTATTGCATTAATAAATATTAAGAGAATTTGTATACACTAAAACTAACGCCAAGAAATTACTTATAATAATAATAATAATAATAATAACTACTTGATATATTGTTAGAAGATGATAAAATGTAATTTTCATGTAAGAATAATAAGTTAGCATATCTTAATTCAGATATTTTATTTATTTCTTTGTTTTTTATTCTATAATTTTGAAGTTCAATCCACGTACAGTTATTATTAAGGTCAAGTGCACATAGAAGTATCTGTAGGCTCTTCTTACACATTTAGCTGACATTGCGAACACATCACCAACGAACAGTCGCTACTTTAGTGACGGAAATCTCCGTTATATAATATGTAAGCTTGTACCTTAGTAATCAAAAGTCAAAAATCACCGAACATATATGGGGGGTTGGGTGGGCCAGGACCAACATACGTGTATGAGTGAGTGAGTGGATGGGTTAACATAATGTTCAATATCACCTTACGTGTATGTGCAGGGTCATACCACTGCAGAGTTAAGGGAGGGTGGAGAGTAGGTGGGTCCATTACCGCATGTGTATGGCTTGATGGGTGCATAAAACCATTGTACATGTAAGGGAGGGTGGGTAGGTCAATATCACTGTACTTGGTGGGTCAGTAATTCTGACCATGTATGGGTGGGAGGGAGGGTCATTTGTACTATACGTATGTGGGTGGAGAGAGGGTCATTAACATTGTACATGTATGGGTTAGGGTAGGTTAGGTTAGGTTAGGGTAGGTTAGGTTAGGTTAGGTTAGGTTAGGGTAGGTTAGGTTAGGTTAGGGTAGGTTAGGTTAGGAAGGGTTTTGCAAAATATAAAACTTTAAAGGTTAGAATTATGAGGTAGACAGAGGTAGTTGGACATTTGCCATCATTACGTGAAAAATAACAATCAGTGAACAATAACAATAACAAAAAGCAAATGTCCAACTACCTTTGTCTCCCTCATATGATACTCCATCATTAACAAATTTCAAGAACAAAGTTAGAATTATGTCTAAAAATTTCATTACTACAATAATAACATTCCTGTTCATATTAATATTAAATTAGCTGTTATATAAATACAAATGACAACATTTTCGTAATAGGCTAAGGGTTAAAATCTATGAAACTGTCAAAATTCAATAACTATCATATTTAACTCTACAGTAAAATAACACTACAGTGTTCGCCAAGCAGGGTTCTCTGATAGTAGATAGTATGATACTGATATTGTGTGCACTTACAATGACAACTAGGAACAAGAGGTCATAAAACAATTATATATAAAAATCTAAACATTATTAAATCATTTATATATTCAAGGAAAATTGGGAGTGCTAATATTGCTCGAATATTAACTTTCTGTCAAACACTCTTTAATTAGAAATACAAATATACAACATTTTCTTTTCTACGAGTGAAGGATTTATTGCCAATAAAACATAATAAACACAGATATTAACACCAGAAAATGACTGAAAACCGAATTAAACGGAACGTTTAGGTAATAAAAAGTGCAGAGATTGCAATAAGCCTGAAATGAGGGTGGTGGATAAAAACCACACGAATGTGGGCCTTGAGAGCTGGGCCTCCGCTCTCCAGCCATCCTTATAGGTTTAATATAGGAGGCATTATTGGGTCGGGCAGCGCAATATGAGAAAACAATAGGGCGGAGCAGTCTTCAACCACCCTTGAGTGGGGGCAAACCTCTTCTGACTTTTAATTACCAGGGATCCCTCCTCGAATGTAAATAGGGAAGGTAGCTGCAGCCCGCGAACGCATAAAACATTGACAGACCTTAAGGCAGTAAAAACGATAATCCCCTGACGGTGATCTCAAAATGTCATTAGGTCCTGAGATCCTTGCAGGGATTATAAAGAACTTCGTCTTAGGTAAGCCATTAGGCTTTGGCTCTTTGTGCTTTTAGGATCAATCACAACTTCCTCGCAGACTAAGAACGTTATAAGGCAGACATGTCAACTTCTATAGTTTTAAATAGTAATGTGTGGGTAAGGTAAACGATGAGGTACCAACGAGGAGTGTGCGAGAGTCCATAGTTCCAAAACCTTATGACGAAGAACAGGAGAAGAAGGACGAAGAGCATTTAGGGAGCAAAGTTAACTTTTATTATTTTAAAACTCTATTTTGAGGGAAGAGTATTTAATATAGAAGTGGGCTATGTTATGCTTTGATGTATGCGTGGGTGGTTTATCAACAATAAAATAGGAAAAGATTATGGCTCCATTCACTGTATTATAATACAACAGTGATTCACACCAGCTCATTTCCCCCCAAAAATACACTTCATTATTTTATAGGTTTAGGTTTTTTTTGTTTTATTTTAATTTACATTACTCTAAGTAAACTGCTAAGATCTGTAACATACATTCCAGTACAAATATCCTTCAAGGGTAATTTGTAATAGAAAACCTTACCTACCCATAAAATAGTTCAGTAAATTTAAATAATATTTCTTAGAAATATTTACATAACGCTTGAAATAGACAAAATCTTACACAATGCAGAAATGATTCCAACTGGATTTGGTTCTAGTTGGGTGCCTAAGACTGGTTCAGTAAGCCCATTCCAAAAGTTTGAATGCCTAGCCCTGGCGTAGTTTTTTTTATGTTAGGATTTTAGCCACAGAGAAGGAACAAACAGAGGTCCAATTCAATAGTGACCTAAATGTGTGTCAAGTAGTTATTTCTTAAATATAATATGTGATGACAGGTCCAGCATCTTGTCATCCCCTCTATCTAAAATCTAAAATAAACGAAATCATTATTATCACTAAAGTATAAAGATGTATATTAACTGTAATCTCTATACAACGGCCATTGAGGCGTTCGCGGTAGCTATAAGAACGAGTTTTTTTCCCTTTTTTTCTCTATGTTGTAGCCTATACTCATTATATTCACTAAAAGGTTGGCATTGAAGCTTTATTAAACATAGTTTAAGAAAATTATTTGCTCTTGAGCGAAAATTCATTATGAGTCTCAAGATGAACAAAACACGAGGAATGGGTAGTTAATAAGCACTTTCCATTGGCCAGTACTTTGCAAACCTTATAATAACTGAGGCACATGGATCAAGCTCTGACATCTGAAAGAACTATGAACAATTTCTGGCCCGATAGTCCTTCAAATTGATATTAGATTTTATCTGTTATTGGAGATAAACTGAAAGTAGCCGGACGTATATATCGATAAAGTTTCATAAAAAATAACTTTAAAAGTAATTTTTATGGAACATTTCATATATTTTAAATTTGGATTTGTATTACGAATTAGAGTTTGTAAATGCGAGTAGCGTTTCAAAATGTTAACTGATAATTAATAAGCAAGTAGTTAATTAATAAGCAAGTACTGATTCAAGTAAGTAAAACCATTATAACAATTAATTGAAAGACAAATTAACTATTGATTTAATGGACGATTGAAAACTGGAAAAGGTCCTAGTTCAGTTATTATTAATGTAATAAAGTAAATATAAACAATCGTCAGGAAGGAAGGGTCAAGTAGACAGCTTCAAAAGCCTATGAAGGGAGCTACCTGTTGCCACTATTGTTCTGCAAATGCCACTGAGAAAAATCTGCTTCCAGAATGGCGAGGGTTATCTGCCAGCGGGGAACGATTCTTTTTTAAGAAGTCTCTTTAACCCACGCTGTAGCTTAGCGCGGCCCACCACAGCGTGAACAAGCTCTTTACAAAAGCTCTTTATGTGCTGTTGGGCTTTATTTATTCGGAATGTCCTTTAGTTCATAAATCGTTTATTTAAATAACAAATTAATTAACAATTTAAATTTTATTCTAAGAGATATTTCTTAAGCAGTCTAAAATATGCTTAGCATGCGACATTCTAAATACTCGGCCTTATGTATGCTACTGTCTGAAGCTTTTGTTGTTGAAACTGTTATCTACCCGAGTGTATTGATAAAAAACGCAATTTAAATACATTTAAAAACTTTCAATACAACAAACCTATGACGTATCTCGTACATAAAAGGTGTTATGATAACGTACATATTTGAAAGCCCTGAAAAAAGGTGATACAGATTTGAAATGATTGCAGCATATTAATTGCGTAGTTTTGAGTTGGGAATAATTAAGTTAGCTACTAGTATTCAAATAAATAAACAATATTCAAACCATTTATAGGTCTATATCTCTTTATTTTGAGAGGTTTAATGTCTTTTTACATGTGAAGGTAGGTCTACTATAAATCATATCACAATCGGTACAATTCATTACTTTACCTATTGTTACCCAAATTAATTAGCCTGTTTTTCTAAGACTATTATTTTAACTAAAGAACCGTAAGAGTAACGTTTGATTGTTATTATGAACTGTTATACAATAATAATAATTAAAAACCACAGTGGACACATTTTATTTTCATGGATACAAAAAGTTAAATAATAAACTAATGAAAAAAAAAATTAAATGAAAACCTACCATAGAATAATTAATACAAATTTTAATTCTATGCTCGAGAATACACTCTTCTTAAACGGACAAGAGACAACACGTTGGCAAGGACGTTCTGTCGGTAAGAGTAAATGTTTCGATGCCTCCTCACTTCCACTCTTGATGAACAAAAGGGACTTGAAGGGTTGAATCTGGATCTGATATCAAGGGTACAATGCACTAAAAGGATTTTTAAACTGTAACTTCCGTCTTTTTTCATTTTATTCAGTAATTGAAGCGCACTCTTTATGCAGTGAATTAACACTCATGAACTCATCTCAATGAATGCCATTTGTCTGTAAAAAGTGAATACATTATAGTACAGATACATGGTGGCATGGTTAAAGGTGCCTGTTTTCTTGTTTTAGTTAAAACTGTTTGATGAATTCTCAATCAAATTACCATAAACACCTTAGTGTAAGACCCTCCAGGAGAGTTGCAACTTAACATTTCAGCTGCTGTGATTGACGTCATGTGAGTATAAAACTCAACAGTACAAGTTTAGACCGACGTTTCTCAAATGATATTGCAAAATGAAGTAGCGTGACAAACAAATCCGCATGGAGTATTTGGGCTGACGAAGATTTGGCCAATGAAATAGTGATGTAGGGTGGGTGAGTGGGCCATCAACGACATACGAGTTGATGACATTACATCAAAGTATCGTCAGTAAGGTATCATTAAATAGTGAGGTAGGGCGGGTGCGTGGGCCATCAACGACATACGAGTTGAATGACATTACAACAAGGTATCGTCAGTAAGGAATCATTAAATAGTGAGGTAGGGCGGGCGAGTGGGCCATCAACGACATACGAGTTGATGACATTACATCAAAGTATCGTCAGTAAGGTATCATTAAATAGTGAGGTAGGGTGGGCGAGTGGGCCATCAACGACATACGAGTTGATGACATTACATCAAAGTATCGTCAGTAAGGTATCATTAAATAGAGAGCTTGGGCGGCCGAGTGGGCCATCAACGACATACGAGTTGATGTCATTACATCAAGGTATCGTCAGTAAGGAGTCATTAAATAGTGAGGTAGGGTGGGCGAGTGGGCCATCAACGACATACGAGTGGATGACATTACAACAAGGTATCGTCAGTAAGGTATCATTAAATAGTGAGCTAGGGCGGCCGAGTGGGCCATCAACGACATACGAGTTGATTGACATTACAACAAGGTATCGTCAGTAAGGTATCATTAAATAGTGAGCTAGGGCGGGCGAGTGGGCCATCAACGACATACGAGTTGAATGACATTACAACAAGGTATCGTCAGTAAGGTATCATTAAATAGTGAGCTAGGGTGGGCGAGTGGGCCATCAACGACATACGAGTTGAATGACATTAAACAAGGTATCGTCAGTAAGGTATCATTAAATAGTGAGCTAGGGTGGGCGAGTGGGCCATCAACGACATACGAGTTGAATGACATTAAACAAGGTATCGTCAGTAAGGTATCATTAAATAGTGAGCTAGGGTGGGCGAGTGGGCCATCAACGACATACGAGTTGAATGACATTAAACAAGGTATCGTCAGTAAGGTATCATTAAATAGTGAGTTAGGGTGGGCGAGTGGGCCATCAACGACATACGAGTTGAATGACATTACAACAAGGTATCGTCAGTAAGGTATCATTAAATAGTGAGCTAGGGCGGGTGAGTGGGCCATCAACGACATACGAGTTGAATGACATTACAACAAGGTATCGTCAGTAAGGTATCATTAAATGTATAGTGCTGTTATGTAGAGCCAATTTCTTGTACAGCTAACAAAATTAGTCGATTCAACCGATGTATGTGTTGAAATTAGAACGTAACATATCTTAAGTAAATGATACAATTGTCTAGGAAGTAATATTTATTAAGCAATGATTAAATACAATGGTTTCACTAAACAATGTTAGTAGTAAAGAAATTTATCAATACATAAATATACTTTTATATCCTATTTATTTTAGCTAGATATAAAGTTCGATATTAATTGTCTTAGCATTTAAGACTTTCTATATATTTTAATTAAAATAAATCCTATATTTACTCTTGTATCTACTAGTATCTCTTTTCTTTAATACAAAAATACGAAAATCAAAAAAGCTAAAATTATAAATGAAATGAAAAGAAACAAAGACAAAATAAATAATCTGACGGTATAATCTTTAACTGACTAATATGTGCCTCAGCAAGACTAATATGTGCCTCAGCAAGACTAATATGTGCCTCCGCCAGACTAATATGTGCCTCCGCCAGACTAATATGTGCCTCCGCCAGACTAATATGTGCCTCCGCCAGACTAATATGTGCCTCAGCAAGACTAATATGTGCCTCCACAAGACTAATATGTGCCTCAGCAAGACTAATATGTGAAATATTATTATTCGTTCAGTGCTAAAAGGCTGATCCTGATTAGCTTGACAGATTCTCCAGCAATGTTAACAGGCAACTACAATCTAAGATCAAATGAACGCTTCTTCAATTAATAGATAAGTATCTCCGAAATACGAGATACCTACCTCATACGTTGCTTTTTTTATAACAGGAGAGACCGACCTCTTTCTTAACCTTACTCTGCCCATTCCTCATAGACTATTGATCTTTTCGAGGAAATTATTCAGACAGAGTACGAGGGCGAACCAGTACAGTAAAAGTTGAATATTACTGATAAATCTTCCAGTCTAGGCCGGATTCGAACCAGCGCTACATCTAACCCAAGCTCGAAGTCCTAACGCCTTAGACCGCTCGGCTACTGGCTTGCCCAAAATAGCTTGCTTTCAAGGAGCGGTATAGTTGACAGAGAGTATATAAATACTATCAACAATCTATACTCTTATGTAGGAATGTCTTCCCATTACTATACCAGTTAGATTAGAGGATTTTTCAGTCAAATCAGTTCATAATACCTCGGATTTATTTTCCTGATCTGACAATGTGACCATTATTTTGGGTAGTTGCCCATAAGAAAAAAGAAAAAGAGTTATCTCTCTCATTGTTGTAACGAATGCTTTAGTGGCAGTTAACCCTGATGTAATTCTTTATAAATTTGTAAAAAATTGGTAGCAATAATTACTTAATTTAACCTTCAGAATTTGGAGAATAATAAGGGGAGGGGCTGAGAACGGTGTTGGTCCTAACATCCGCACAGAGAACTGGAGAAATAACTACTCGAGAGGTAGTTTGGTGATACTAATCGTTGTGTACATAGATTAAACCTGGATTTTTACGATTTATTTTTCGCAAGTATCGTACTTTTAGTACACATAGGCTAGTTTATCCATAAAGAATGGCAAGTATCGTACTTTTAGCACATATAAGCTAGTTTATCCATAAATAATGGCAAGTATCCTACTTTTAGCACATATAGGCTAGTTTATCCATAAAGAATGGCAAGTATCGTACTTTTATCACATATAAGCTAGTTTATCCATAAAGAACGGCAAGTATCGTACTTTTAGCACATATAAGCTAGTTTATCCATAAAGAATGGCAAGTATCATACTTTTAGCACATATAGGCTAGTTTATCCATAAAGAATGGCAAGTATCGTACTTTTAGCTCATATAGGCTAGTTTATCCATACAGAATGGCAAGTATCGTACTTTTAGCATATGTAGGCTAGTTTATCCATACAGAATGGCAAGTATCATACTTTTAGCACATATAGGCTAGTTTATCCATGAAGAATGACAAGTATCGTACTTTTAGCACATATAGGCTAGTTTATCCATAAAGAATGGCAAGTAGAGGCGAAAGGCCGTCAAGGGAAGTTTGCGAAGCGGAAGTCGACGTGGGTAATTTTCATATCAGGAACCACATTGGCGTGACGTCACATCCGTTAGGGGAGCAAAGAAAGAGAGAGAGATTTAATTAAGGTGAGGTTTAGAAAAACTGCGAGGGAGAAAGAGGGTGGTTTGCATATAGCCAGAAGGTGCTAGAGGGGAGCCTCCCTTAAACACGGGGATCTTCTGTTTATCGTGTTTATACGGTGGGACACCTCTGAGAAAAAACGCCGGATGTGATAATAGGACCTACAGTGGCTTACTTACCCTTTTTGACTACTTGTTTCCGGTAATTGGGAATTTAAACTTTGTTTTTGAGTCGTAAGAGTAAATTAAGTACCAGAGAGTCAACTTCCAAAAACAATAGCGTTTTCTTATGTTATGTTTTAATTTACAAATAAATAAATTGTATTATACACGTTGAAAATTGCTAATTACTTTCAATATTGTTACAATATGTAGGATGGTAGAATTAATTGAAATGTATTGCTATTAATGGTAAGATACTCTCAATAAAGTATCTGAACACACATTTTGATAAACTTCTTACTCGAACTGTATGATCGAGGTTTAAATATAAAATACTTTATACGATACTTTAATAATACACTCAAATCTCATTACTGTTTTATTATTTTAAAATGTATTTATTAAACTTATAAAATATATTTATATAATTATGTCGTTATTATAAGTTACTAGTTTTTAATGACTGTTAGATACCATTACATTTAGTTTTGATAACGTGTTTACCGATTTTGAAAGTGTAATCTGAGCCTTACTGGGCTTTTTAATTTACTTATTTTTCTATAATCTATTAAAAATAATCTATTAAAATAATGTATAAACTATTGTGTTTTGATATACTATCCTATAGTTAAAGCACAATAAACACCGAAAATAGAATGGCACAAATATATCCTGCTGTCATAGAGACAATATTGTGTTTTTGTACATTTTTCTCTCAAGTACATATGGACAACATCACGTTTAACATTAGGATTTTGAAATGTTTAATTGCATTAAATTGCAGAAATGTCTTGTAATTTATATAAAAACAACACGATGAAACTATTGTTTTTTTTTTAGTAATAATGAGAATACAGGAAATAACAAAATATAAAGATGTAACTCTGAGGTCTGTGGTTACTTTGAGAGTTAAACACTGGAGTATATATATATCTCGAGGTCGTCATCAGAAGGAGCAGAGCACTGGCGACTGACTTACCGTCTGTCTCTCAATTTAACTTTGTCGGTGCCGAGTCGGAGACGCGAGTTTGTTATTTTTGTGTTGGAGTTGTGGTTAACTGGAGTTGGGATTGAATTGGTTTCGAGGCGATGGGTTGGGGAGGGGTACAATTAGGAACAGCTCGAAAACGCCAATCAATTTCTGCAGCTCGCATTCGTGTTTAGGTAAATTATCTGAGATAAAACCGTGACAAAACTAAACTCACAATTAATTGTAATTTTAGTGATAAAGGTCAATGGAGTTTTAATAGGTGGTACAAATTTGTCGGTGTTAATCTACTTGATAAAAATTCGTTTTCTTAATTGTGTATCCAGAATTTTATTTTAACATATATTTCAATGATCAACTATTAAAAAAATATGTCTGTATATTGTAATGCTTTGATTTTTAGTATTTTTAAGAGTAGACGGTGATATAACTTCTTTATTATTGCTGTCAAAAGTACATTATTCTCTTAGTTCGCTCTAATGCAAACACTCCTCAATCCATAGTTTAAATCAATATTTAACAGTGTATATTATATGTTATGTTCTCATTATTTTTATTTTTTAATATTCTGAAGATTTTAGGCTTATATTACTATCATATCTGCAATCTATTGATCTTAGTTCTATTTGTTCGTAATAATCTGTTTTCTTTTGGACACCACCTTATTTTAAAACCATAACACTTAGCATTGTTTTATATCAGTTAACTGTCTAAACCATTCAACCGTAGCCAGGCAGTTGTAAAGTTACGCTGCCGGACACTGAGTGTAGTTTTATATCAGTTAACTGTCTAAACCATTCAACCGTAGCCTGGCAGTTGTAATGTTACGCTGCCGGACACTGAGTTTAGTTTTATCTTTGACCCCATGAAGACTACAACAACAGGGCCATTAAGGTTGTGTGGAGTGTAAATGCTGAAATATTCATCGTTAATTCCGAACGACGAGATTTTATAGTGAGTATAAAACATAAAGCTGAGTCCCGCGGGGGAGGGGTTGTGGTGTGAGTTCACTGTAGGTTAAGGTTTAGACGGTGACTATGAGAATGTATTAATTAAATATCAAAACATACTTTATGAATTTAAGATAGAAAAGCCTATCACTCCCAATAATGCAAAATCTTAGTTATCTATGTACCTCAAGCCTCTTATTTGACTCTACGTTAAATTTTAACTATTATATTGAAGTATATACAATAGTAATGCTTGGGAATATGGACTATAATGCCTACAAAATCGAAATAAATAGCAAAGTAGTTTAATTTACATTAAATAAATATAGTAAATATTCATAGTTGATCTTTGTTATTAACAAAAGAGAAATATGTGAAAAAAGGTTTGAAACATGGCATAAGTATTAAAAATAGTTTGGTCTGTTGAATTATTGAAAAAAATAACAAAATAATACCAATTTAAGTATTGAGCAATTAAAAATGCGAAAAATTTAAGTTATATAGTTTTACAAACAAATAACTGTCAAACCAATATGAGATACAAATATTGCCAACTATTAATGAAATTTAAATTGTAATATTTATTTATTCATGCCATAATTAAAGTTACAAAACCATAAATGCAGAGGAAATAGTCGTCTCTCTACCTTAAAGCTTCTCGAGGGAAACTCTTAGTATCACTGGTATATTTTTATTTCTTATAATATGAGAAATAGGCTATATTAATTCACCATTAACAAACCATACTCTATTTTCTACGGCTGTATATATTGTTCACAAAAAAAGAATAAATAATAAGTTTAGATAAACAATATAAATACAGTACATATTTGACTGAAAATGATTTATTTTACAAGCAAGTCAAAATATGAATATTTAAATAAAAGAATAAAATCATCAAATGAACATCTTACTGTTTTAGGAAGATAAAAGAAGAACAAAAAAATTTGAAAACTATACCTAAGAGTTCCCCATTGCAGTACAATAATACAAAAATTACCTCAAAATAACAAACACATGATCTGTGCCAACGTATGTCCCACAGGCGGATTTTAACAGGCGCATAAAACAAAGCACAGTGGTAACCTGAGGGGCGCATAAAAAGACAGGCGTAAAGAAGGGTTGTCACATCGCTGCCATTATTCTTAGTGTTTTTGTCGAGGGAAGGAAGTACTTATGACGGCTACTGGCTTTTATTGCTCCCTGATTGCCCCTAAAAAAGGGTTACCAGTGATAATTCAGAGGGCGTCCCGACACCCCAGTCATTCCTCCCACACCCTTCTACATCGGCTAAGGGATTAAATCATTCTCCGAATTCCTGATTTGTCTGGATGAATCTAAATTGTTTTAGGACTGGTTTTTGGTGAAATCCTTTCCCACTGATGTGATTGTTCCCTTGTATAATGTAACGTGTAGGCCTACTTACTCCGACATAGATCCAACGACTAGAGTGTTCTTGGGTCTAAACTAATGGTTGTCAAATGTAATAGAAACAACTATAATATTCAAATAAGGGGTAAGTCATTTTTAATACTGAATTTGTATGATTTAAACTACAAAATTTTCAATAAGATATATTTGAGGCAGTTCAAACTAATCAATGTTTACTTAGAAACAATATAAAATTTCAGATGAAAATTAAGATCGATTCAACTACGATTTATCATGTGATTAGTTGAAATGTTCACACATTTTCTGATTACAAACCATGGTGTCCTAGTGTGAACTAAACGATTTACCGCACCCTCGGAGGGAGAAATTATATATATTCTATTAGATAAAAAATATAAATACATTACATATTTGATTGAAAGTGATTTATTTTACAAGCAAGTCAAAATATGAATATTTAAATAAAAGAATAAAATCATCAAATGAACATCTTACTGTTTTAGGAAGATAAAAGAAGTAGAACAAAATTGCAAAACTATACCTAAGAGTTCCCCATTGCAGTACAATAATACAAAAATAACCTAAATATTCTATTTAATTCAGCGTTAACTCCTTCAGTTACAAAGGTTTATTTTAATCTACTTAATAGAATTTTTAACATACTAATGTTGAATAAAAAAAGATAGATCAATAATCTGTGTTTAGTATAATATTTTATAATTATCTTATTTTCAGGTAATTCTACTCTGTCTGAAGTCTGGACGCCAGATAACTATTAGATAATATCTTATATTCAGGCAGCCTCAACTAAATTTATAGTAATTTTAATCAGTTGCCTTAATTAAGTTGTAGTTTATACAAAATGTAAAAATATGAAAAAAGGGAATGAACAATTAAAAAATGTATTTTTATTTATTCATGCTAAATTTAGTAGGTTGATTCTTTCCCTTTAAAATGGAAAGCAACTCTCCTAATATGATATTATGTATTTATACCTAAACAATTATACTATACTAGTAAACACAAGAGTGAGTTGTGTTTCCGGATACATACAGACATTATATCGTAATAACTAAATGACCGTATTGTAATAAATAATATTAAAACTTGTTTTACAATACAAGAATACTAATCTGAATATCAGAAAATACACTAATATATTTGATACGTATTAGATTCAATTACGACATTTTTTGTAAACTGAACTTTCGGCGCCACCCTTTATTATTTTTAACCTGTTCTGCAAATAAATAAACAATATAACAAATACAAATATCACTTAGGGTACAGTTAAATTAACCTTTAAATCAAATTCTACGTTCATAAGTAACTTTCAAACCGTGCCGCCAGAAGTCCGTATGTTCCTGGCACCAAGAGGCGCGGTGGTTTGTTTACTTGTGGAGGGTGAGAAGCGGTATTTAAGAAAACAGATAACGGCAGAAAAAGTTACTCGCGCGGTTATCCGGTACATATCAGGCACGCTACCCTACTTGTAATACGACCTGGCTTATCTTTGGCATCACAATCCCTGCAGTGCATCACCAACAGTGACCAACGGTTACACGGAACAGTTTATTACAAAAACTGTCTTCCTATAACAGACGCAATGATTATATATGCCAATACGGAAGGTACTATTTTTCTTTCCTCTATCACGCCATTCTTTTAGCAAAACCGTAAATATGGTTATAATTACCGAATGGTGTTTTATGTTTGTGTAAATGATAGGTTAATATCACACCAAGGTTGCAACAAATTCAATTAAGGATTGAAATATAGGTTACGTGCTGATAAAGATTTTGACATATGTAATTTTTCCATTGATTAAATTTTGAGGATCATCCAAGACAATGAAAGTGAAAGCTATTTATATATAAATGTAGTATTTGCAAATATATATCTACAAATAGATTTTGGATGATCGTCAACATTTAATCAACCGCAATAACCGAAACTACAAGATTCATCTATTAAGTGTTGTGGCTGTTATTATTTTTATGTAATAAAGTATTATTTAGTTTCGGTTCTTAACAATTAAAATAGAAAATAATTAAACTTGGCTACTGGCTTTACATTTTTTTTTAAATGGAAACTTTGATATTACAGAGTCTATTAGGTCCATTTATTTGACCTAGTTTTGGGCTAGGTATAACATCACAATATTTAGCCAGGCCGGTTCCTGAAATAAACTTGTCACGTGCACCACATTGTACAGTTATCATAAATAAAACCACATAAAACCATTGCTCATATAAAAACGAATCAAATTATATGTAATCATATATTTATAGACAAAAAAATTAAATATGAATTTTTTAAATTCATTCGTGCTAATCTCAAATTAAAGTACTGTTATATTGTTAAGGTTATTTTCCCCAAAATAGACGGCATAAAAATATTATACCTTGCAATATAACTGGTTATTCAAAATCTTTAATTTAAAACTAAGTAGATTAACTTTAGTAGATTGACGAAATTCAAGTGATTAAAATTGGTTTCATCATTAAGAGAGTTAAACTTAAAAATAGATAAAGTGGATTTTTAATAAAAACACTAATAACAAACTAAATTATGTACATTGTATTATGTTAAAATTACTAAATCTTTGCATCTTTATCCAAAGAATAATTAATACAAATAAAATAACACATGATCTAAATTTTAAGTAACTTCCTTATCAGTGCTAAATCCCTCAAGTAAACAAACAGAGCCACAAACTCGCTAGAGGAGTGAGGGTGCGGCTTTGAGTTACGATATGGTAGCATTTATCCGGGAGCACAATCACTTAGGCGGGGAAAATAAAAAGCGAGAGTCCGGCAAATATTTGGGTCGTAAAGCCGGACACAATGACAATGGGTTATAGGGTGTATCAGTCCAATTAAACAGGGGTGGCGTCGCCTCCGATGATGGCCGTACCGAGTGTGTGTTGATGTCTCCTTCACAGGATTGCACTGTGATGGCCGTGCCGAGTGTGTGGATGTCTATTTCACAGATGATTACACTTTGATAGCTGTGTCGATTGTGTGTGGATGTTTCCTTCACAGGAGAATGCACTGTGGTGGCCGTGCCGAGTGTGTGAATGTCTATTTCACAGATGATTAAACTGTGGTGGCTGTGTCGATTGTGTGTGCGGATGTTTCCTTCATAGAAGATTACACTGCGATGGCCGTGCCGAGTGTGTGTGTGTGTGTGTGTGTGTGTGTGTGTGTGTGTGTGTGTGTGTGTGTGTGTGTGTGTGTGTGTGTGTGTGTGTGTGTGTCTCCTTCACAGAAGATTGCACTGTGATGGCCGTGCCGAGTGTGTGTGGATGTCTCCTTCACAAAAGATTGCACTCTGATGACCGTGCCGAGTGTGTGTGTGTATGGATGTCTCCTTCACAGGGATTGCACTGTATGACCACTAGCGAAGATGTAACTTGTGTTGCTGGGATATGCATTACATAGTTCTCATCTGTTCAGAAATGTTCTACACATTTAAAATTAACCGGTGTTTTTTTTACTAAGTTCTGAGGCAACTACTAAACTGATTTCTTTTTTTAAATTGAACGAAATTTTCCGTATCATAGAATGTTGAAGCCAATTTCTAATTAATTTTAATTTATAAGAGAATGTTTGTAGGTCTAATGTTATAGTCAAGAAACCGATAGATTGGCGAAGTTTAACATTTTTGAGGGACATATTTCATAAGTTTAAAATAGATTATATTACATATTTTATAAGCATATAAATGGGGTTTTTATCTACTACTTTTACTTTCAGCAATTCTTACTGAGATTATTACACGTTTCAGCAGTAGCTGACGAATAACAACTGAAATATCTTTATTTTATTAAAAAGAATGTACGATATAGTTATAGTGTCAGAAGATATTTACATATTTTGTATAGAGCCTAGTTTTCAATTTTTATTTACAATATATTAAAATACTAGTAAGCATCAATGGTGTTGGAGACCATTTATATATTTTTATCATTAGTCTTCTGTTTTCATTGGTTTGTCAAGTACTTTAGTAAAGAAATGAGATATTGTTTATACTGTATAAATTGTTCACATAGAGAAAAATATAATATTAGAACACACTAACTTTGTTTGGGCATGGATTTAAACTCAAATTTTAAAATTTAAGGTAGGCAGGCAAAACACGTAAATATTAACATCTGAATTTAAACTAGTGAACCTACAGCTTACAGTCGAATCTGAACACGTTGTTGGTGTAATTGTTGTCTAACTGCCAAGCCTGACCCTCAGCTGTCTCCCCTAGACAAGATAGAAACCTCATCACCATTCACCCCAGATTTATCCTGTAGTATGCACGTCGATGATAAACATTGAATGGATGTGTTGCGGGTTTTTAGTGGACTGACACTTCTATCACCTATATTCTTCACAAATCTTTGCCTTCAAGCAACTGTAATACCGCACTAAATCACAGTGCTGAATATGTTTTATAACTGTAACTCATTCATTTGATTGATGTTAAGTTTTGTATTGAATTGAAAATAAAAATTATTTGCAACAGATTTCTGATTTGAAAAGTAAAGACGTCTGAAATGTTTTTTCTCAACAACAAATTTTAATTGTGAACCTAGTAATATATGCCTATTTACAAAATACATAACTTACAACAAGAAAAATTACTTAAATATTTTAGTACAGTTTACTTTTGTTGTTGACGTGTTATGTATATAAATATAACGATGGTGAGATACATCAGTGATTGCTTATTGCTTAAGAAGCTTTAAGGGCATTTTACGAAACAATATCCTATAGTGAGTCATTTAGATGTCTACAGCAAAGAATGTTGTAGACTATTTTGAAGTTGTTTATTTAAAAATAACTTGTTTGAAGTTCATATCTAAGGTGTCAATGAAGTCAAATTAATATTAATTTAATACGATTTGTTTGAGCAGTGCGATGATTTATTTTAATGAGGAGGTTTATACACATTGAACATCTTGTGACTCTTAAAGAGGTAGATGCATTATAACAAAGTTATTAAAGAGATTAAAACAATATTTTTCCACGAGTTAACCAACTATTAAATGAATATTGTGTATATATTAAATTTAAAATCATAGTTTGCCAGTTTTAGAACAATAGCTATGTTTAAACATTTAGAATAAAATGACCATTAAAAAAAATAACGGGGTTAGATAACTAGAAAAGTGAGTTTTCTTGGTATTCATAACTTCACCATTTGTATTAATGATAATTGTATATCCAATAAGGACATTCTATATCTTTGGATTGGTTTCACTTAAAACAAGTAGATTTTTTCAATAACAATTTCGATTCATTCAGCTGATAACCGAATTAACAAACGGTAACAAATTATTTGTTTGCTTGAAACTTAGTGAATAGAATATAATATATTAAATAATATATAGAACATGAATTATCAAAATGCACAATTAGTATTAAAATCACAGACTTTCACTATATAAGTGAGAATAGAACATTGAGAACTTATTGCGTATGGTAGCAGCTCTTTCGCAACCCTTTGAAAAGGAAATGGGGCCAAGATTTTGAGGAACTGATATAAAACTGGCAGCGGGTCCCTACTTAGTTGTGGGCCCGGGAGCAAATTAACATTGGGAAGAGTGACAGCTCCGAAGGGTTGCTACAGGGTGAGGGGAGGGAGAGTAGCTGAATTAGTAGCGAAACTTTGAGTAGAGCCCGCGGCCTCCAAGAGTGAGAGAGATACAGACATTTGGTATCTGCTTACGACATGTTTTTTCTCTATAAATTCATTAATTTCTCAAATTTAAGGTTAAGGATTAAATGAAGGTCGTATTCTCAAGGCTTGTTGTGTCTAATGAAGGTCGTATGGATTGTCAAGGCTAGTTGTGTCTAATGAAGGTCGTATGGATTGTCAAGGCTAGTTGTGTCTAATGAAGGTCGTATGGATTGTCAAGGCTAGTTGTGTCTAATGAAGGTCGTATGGATTGTCAAGGCTTGTTGTGTCTAATGAATTTACGAATTTCGCTGATATCTTGAAATCATGACTTTTTGTCGAAACCAATCCGCCTTCCAAACACGTATGGTGGTCTTATTTCCTCCACCCGTCCATGCACGAACTGTGGTATGACCCCTTCATCCACCCATAAACGTACAGTGATTGACCCAACCGCCCACCTATACACGTACAATAGTATTGACACATCCGCCCATCCAAACACGTACGTGGTATGATTCTCCCACCCATCAATACACGAACAATTGTACAGACCAATCCACCCACCCTTAAACTTAGATAGTGTTATGTATGTTTAACCCACCCACCTATCCATACACGTATTTGGTCTGAATTATTAACGAATTTGAGGGTAATAAGAAGGTGCTTTATTACTGAAAATTAAGTAATTACATGATATATTAATATTATAAACCATAAATACTGTCTATTTAGTAAAATAAAAGTCGGTAAACAGTTTAAAAAATATTTCTATTAATGATCGATAGTTAGCAGTCTTGAATCTTTATTATAGCATATAATACACCGTTGGGTAGTTCTAGTAATAAATTTACTGTCAAGCTCAAATAAATATTAGCTTGAACCAACACCTTATCCCGTAATTTGACTGCCAAAGCTCACGCGAGGAACGTGCTGGGGAATAGAAAGAGGAATAATTAATTTTAATTAGCGGTCAATGTGTGTATAAGCTTCCTCTCCCCAGTTCTCTCCCACTCAGAAGAGGTGTTTTCAGAGAAAACAAATCTGGAAATCACCCGCACAAAGCTGTTATCAAAAGAAGTAACACGTCGGAACTAACACCTCCCCACAAAAGAAAGGTAAATATTTCGTTTGTCGAGACAACTGTGTTAATAGGTTTCCCACATGCCAGGGCGGGGAGCCGTGGGGCTGTTTTTAAAGAGCGGCCCGCCACGGTGCCCCGTCACTTGTCATCCCTTTTCAACAGCCTTAATTAATTACAGCTGATGGAAGTCCGTAAGGGAGGACGGTGGTTCCGGTAACAGCTGGCCGTGACTCTCCCCCACCCTTCTTACGTACGGTCTCCTCACGCCTTCAGACTTTCCATATTCACCCCGAAAGTGAACTACGACATGGCGACCACCGTTTTCACATATTAATTAAAAGTTTTATTTCACGTGGTATGATTGCTTTGACAGCAGCTTGCCCGGTGACAGATTCACTTTTCTGGTTAAGGAAAACAAAAACCTTTTTTCAGTAAATTTTGTTAATATATAGTCTATTTGTGTTTCAAGGTTTCTTATGTAATTTGATCATATTTCTAACATACAGCAGGATAATGTTAGTTAACTATCAGCTCGTTTACTCTGGAAAGCTCGGTTTACATATGTAAGTATAGGCATTAACGTATGCACACGTTATATTCAAGTTCTTATGTATTTTACTTCTATTGAACTGAATATTTACGGTTAATAACATTCCAAAAGCAATTATCAGTTTCTAACTTAAGTTTAAAGTTGTCAAATAGTTGTTCATATACAAAATATACAATATATACAAAGTTAACAGAAGTAATTTTGCTCCTATTTCCAATCCTTAAAGAGGTTTCAAGTGATTGCAATACAGAAAATCTATCCTACGTAGATACTTCCTAAAGGCCGTATTGAATACCATATCAAAATACTTATGAGATAAGCTACTTCAAACAATAAGTAAAAAATATGACTTCAGTTGAAATCCAAAGGTTTATCTATAACTTTTACATACTTTTATTGAGTGAAAAATATTGTTTAGTTTTATTAAAACGGAATAATTTTAAATAGTTGTATATTTCTTGGAGTTAGACCTTTGGCCTCATGCAACAATATATCAAATTGCATTCCTAGTTTTGTTTATAAAAGTTTAGAGACCACCAAGTAGTTTTCTCTACAGCAAAGTAAAACTAATCCTATAAAATTTATTTAATAATTAAATAAGAAGCATTTAAAAATAGATAATGTGAGTGAATTCTGTTTATGATGAGTAGTCAAAAACTACTTATATTAGGTTTGTTAGTTATAATGTAAACTAACCCTAAACTTTCTTTCCTTTAGAGACTATTATACTCGTATTTATTAGACTTCAAACACGTATGCTACTCTAACTATACAACGAGGAAATCATGTCACTGACATCAATCCTCTTCATTGATAAAAACGTCCTTTTTCACTCATATCAACTTTACCAGAAACAACATTCTTTCCCGTGGTTTTTTATTATTAATATAATGATTTTAATTTCATTGGGAGGAATGCATCTAATTTCAATTAAAGATTTTTAAATTTTTACCGCGTATAGTATTCCCGCGGTTCCACATGCTTCTACTACTCACGTCATATATAAATGTTTCCTAATATGCAATACATAATTCAAACCATGTGAGTAACAATTTTACATATAAAAAACTGTTGTGAGTAACAATGTTCAAGTCAACAGTCAGAGGAAGGGAGAACAACTAAATATTAAGGGCTTTTTGGAACAATGTTTTGGTTTTTATAACGATAATGTGAAAAGTGAGATTGTCCGTTGCTTTAATGGGTTTGAAATAACTGTAAAAATATATATTTTAAAATACAAATTGCTTCAAACATTTTATTTAATTCAAAGTAATATATTTTAAATACATTCCTAATACAATACAACTATAAACAATTAAATGCACCCAAAAACAGGTATAGGAAATTGATAATGTTCTTGATATTCATTATCAACTATTTGGTACCATGTTAAAATGGTACCACTAGTTTTAAAATGGTTAAGTGGTACAACCAACATTGATGGTTCGTTATGTCAGTAACGGCGTTACCAATTATCTGCATAGACGTTAATTATAGGAGTAACAATATTCTTACCACGATAGAAAATAGTTCTACAACTCCTGTTTTACACAAAGGGTTCACCATGTGACCATAATTTACATATTATATTTTATGTATTGACTAGATTCATAATTGAAATATAAATGAGTGACAAAAATTAAAACTAAATTAAATAAATATTCTATTGATCTGTGTTAATGTTTTCTTGCTTGGTGACAGCCAACTCTGTTGTTCCAAGATATATTCTGATTTGCACTTTGCAATTCGTAGATGATTGTGATTGGTGTTCGATCACGCAACCGGTTATTAAATATCCACAAACCACAGGTTTGTGGACATTTAAGGCTAATTACAGCTCTGTAGTAAAATTTCGGGTGTTTAGTTTTTTTACAACAATAAGCCAATCAAAACTAAATCATTACTGCATAAAATATAATAAAATAAAGAAGAAATCAGACATTGCATAAATAATTTTAAGACAACTTTATTAGAAAAAAAATTTAATTTATGTCACTTTTTATGCATAATTATTTTATTTAGTACCACATAATAAGAACATATGATGTTTTGGTAACTAAAGTCTACAACACAGTCCACGAAGCCCGGCGCATTCGACGTAATATGACTATACAACGTGTGACAGTGAATTACAGAACAGAATAATGAAGAGGCACTCTACAATTTGTTTGTATGTAGTCATTTGAAAAACACTTTTTTATAATTTAGAGTCCTTTTAAATGTTGGCTGTAGCAGGTTTCTGATGATGAATCTTTATTAATTTAATAAAATTATAATAGTATAATTAGACATATTTAACATTATTTTAGGATTATAGATATACCATACTGAAGTAAACCTATTAGCCATTGGTAAATAATCGTTACTTAAATGTAATGGAAATATCGTAAATAAAAAAAATAGTAAAAGTAGCGAGTGTTCAATCAGAAAGCATATTTAAGGTAAAATTACAGATTTTCTTCCTGCTGATGATAATAGGAAGTTACTATAATAATAATTAAAATACGGCAAAACCCTTAAATACATTACAAATATTAACACTTTAACAGTTACAGTACAGTAAAGCTGGTAAAAAATTAGAAAAAGGTTTTTCAATGAAATTACCGTTATATCACTGAAGTTGCTCCCATTAATACTAAGTAATCATTATATTGGGATATGTGTCCTCTCTTACTAAGGACATGATTTTGTGATGTATTGAAAAACTCTCACATTGGTCCAACAATTAAATAACACCCCACTAGTCATTGCCTACTGCACACAAACAGTCCGCTCACATTAAATCCACTGTATAGGTACGGATGCTTTCACAAGAGTCCTAGTATCGTCCTATTCCATGTCCACGCGAGTGGTTATTAAATTCGAATCAGCAGCTGAGCGATCTAAAACGGCTTATTTTTACCAAGTCAACACCGAGTCCATTCAGGGCAGAAACGGATATTGGCCGGCGGACACGCCGATAATCCGAAAGATGAATATTGCCTTCCCCTGAGCCCCGAGTATTACAAGCTATTGCCTTCAGATTACGCACTGCCGAGGTATTATAACGAGCCAATGTAATTAGACGCTGTCAGCTTCAGCACGGACACATCACCATTTTGACGGGGTGAGGTGCGGGGTGGCTTTACTGTAACCCTTCCTACGGTACCGAGATTCCAACGATCAACATCAGTTTTTGAAAGTTAAGAACTGAATATTTCGTAATAATCATAAAAATATTGAGCTAACTTATTCAACTTATGTTAATATATTTGCTGATCTATCTAAGAAATATAAACTTTGTTTGTCATTTGGCCTAATCATAGTTGTATTGTGACAAACATGCCAAATATAAAACATAAATATATCAGATGATATATTGATTTTTATTAGTTCGTCTTCCTTAAAGCATACCAAGAAACAAAATCATTTTTATATGTAAAATCAGGGGGTGTGATACATCTAAATAGAAGTAATGTCATGTTATAATCACATTTACGTACAATTTTACTTTTTTACAAGAAATGTTTATAATAAAATCAAAATAAATCCTAATATCTGGCCTGACTAATTTATACAAGTAAATACAAGTAATCTTTCAAATATCAAACTTCACGTAGATCTTACAGAAATACCTTGGAAAATACTGACTAACCGTCTCCTTTCTTAATACATAATTAAAAGCCTTGTATTATAAAGTTTACGAAATTAGGAGTACACTATTTATAATCAGAAAAAATACAACTATGATTGTATTAACTTCAATACATTTAAGAAATACATAAACATATTTATTACTACTATATATCAGCAACAAATAATTAATTATCATTATCTAGCTGTACAAAATGTAATGTTTCTAAAGTTTACTTTATAAATAGCGATTTTAAAATATACATAACATGTTCATTGAAGATTGAACATGTTCAAGTACACATATATACAGAACATAATATGGAACCTTTTCATACATTATAGAGATTAAAAGCAATATAACCAATAAGGAATTAATTGGTCACGTATCACCAATTCGAGAGAGAAACATTAAGGGGATCTGGAAAGAGAACGACGTAGAAAAGCGATAAGCATAACTGCCTCACATCCCAATCTGGAAATCTCGTTAATAGCAGCATGAAGGCTGTGGACGTAATATCCAAGGTTTGGGGTAGAACGTTCCAATCGAGGTCCGTATGCCACACACGCCCACGTCAGGCTTAGTGTAATCCAGCACGTCACGCACGCACTTAATGAGTGGCGGACTTGACGGAACTTGGTCCATACACGCTCAGCCGGGGATTACACGCTATGGCGTTCTACAGGGAGGCACCTTTGGACCACTGCTGTTTGTTACCTTATTGCTGCACAAAGTTAGAATATTGTAAGATAAAACACCAAAGAAGGTAGACAATTTTAATGTTAACGTACTAAAAACATAATCACATAATCTACTTGTTACTAAAAAATAACGAACGAATCGTTTTTATATCAATTAATTTGACATGAATGTAATGAAGCAGTAAATTAGAGAAGAATTACTTGGTAATATATAACTTGGGTATCTACATTGCTTACAAATATTTTATTTACTTATTAATTAGATGTCAATCGTTAAGACGTGGAGGGTGTAGTTGGTGAGTGAGTGTAGATGAATAGGTGTAGTAATTATCACTCAATCATCCTTAGAAGGAGCCTTATTAATATCTCAATGACTAGGATAAATAAGGTACCTTAGCTTAGCTGGAATCCGACCCACGTAGTATTAACGTGGTTGTCAAACTAACAAACTTGATACTATATATACTATAATCATATGCATGTACTATTATCAAAATAGGCGTGTAGTTATTGATTCTTTTATTCATTGACACACTATATAGCAGAAATTGACAAATTACAATACGTGATATTCTTAGTCTGCCTCATAAACAGCCTTCCAGTGATACGTGAGTTTTAGTAACTGATATATTGAACTGGCCATAGATGTTACGTACCATGATTGATTAACTGATATATTGAACTGGACTTATATGTTACGTACCATGATTGATTAACTGATATATTGAACTGGCCATAGATGTTACGTACCATGATTGATTAACTGATATATTGAACTGGCCATAGATGTTACGTACCATGATTGAGTAACTGATATATTGAACTGGCCATAGATGTTACGTACTATGATTGATTAACTGATATATTGAACTGGACTTATATGTTACGTACCATGATTGATTAACTGATATATTGAACTGGCCATAGATGTTACGTACCATGATTGATTAACTGATATATTGAACTGGCCATAGATGTTACGTACCATGATTGATTAACTGATATATTGAACTAGCCATAGATGTTACGTACCATGATTGATTAACTGATATATTGAACTGGCCATAGATGTTACGTACCATGATTGATTAACTGATATATTTAACTGGCCATAGATGTTACGTACTATGATTGATTAACTGATATATTGAACTGACCATAGATGTTACGTACCATGATTGATTAACTGATATATTGAACTGGCCAGAGACGTTACGTACCATGATTGATTAACTGATATATTGAACTGGCCATAGACGTTACGTACCATGATTGATTAACAGATATATTAAACTAGCCATAGATGTTACGTACCATGATTGATTAACTGATATATTGAACTGGCCATAGATGTTACGTACCATGATTGAGCAACTGATATATTGAACTGGACTTAGATGTTACGTACCATGATTGATTAACTGATATATTGAACTAGACTTAGATGTTACGTACTATGATTGATTAACTGATATATTGAACTGGACTTAGATGTTACGTACCATGATTGAGTAACTGATATATTGAACTGGCCATAGATGTTACGTACCATGATTGATTAACTGATATATTGAACAGGCCATAGATGTTACGTACTATGATTGATTAACTGATATATTGAACTGGCCATAGATGTTACGTACCATGATTGAGTAACTGATATATTGAACTGGACTTAGATGTTACGTACCATGATTGATTAACTGATATATTGAACTGGCCATAGATGTTACGTACTATGATTGATTAACTGATACATTGAACTGGCCATAGATGTTACGTACTATGATTGAGTAACTGATATATTGAACTGGACTTAGATGTTACGTACCATGATTGATTAACTGATACATTGAACTGGCCATAGATGTTACGTACTATGATTGATTAACTGATATATTGAACTGGCTATAGATGTTACGTACCACGAGTTGATTAACTGATATATTGAACTGGCCATAGATGTTACATACCATGATTGATTAACTGATATATGGAACTGGCCATAGATGTTACGTACCATGATTGATTAACTGATATATTGAACTGGCCATAGATGTTACGTACCATGATTGAGTAACTGATATATTGAATTGGCCATAGATGTTACGTACCATGATTGAATAACTGATATATTGAACTGGACTTAGATGTTACGTACCATGATTGATTAACTGATATATTGAACTGGACTTAGATGTTACGTACTATGATTGATTAACTGACATATTGAACTGGCCATAGATGTTACGTACAATGATTGATTAACTAATCTATTGATTACTATGTAAAAATTAATATAATGGGGATATTAAAATCACGGTGTTAATAATTGTCACTCACGATATTTCGTGAATGTACTGCTGCTTAATCGGGTAAAATAATTCTCTTCATGTGTGTGTTAAAGCATAAAAATGTGATATAATATCTAGTACTTACTCCTTCATTTCAGACTATGTGACCTAAATAACACGTAATGAACGAATAAGAGAATTGCTGTTCGTCCATGGTGAGACACTGAGCTGCGAGTGAATGCAGACATTTATTCAGGATTGATTCATTTTTTAAATCCATACTTTAAGTCAACAATAAACTTTTAAAATGGTTAAATATTGCATTGAAGTAAAAATAATCGGTTATTAAATAATCATACATTTTGTTATACTGATCATAACATTTGTGCAATTATTTTAGTTAACTTTAATTTGAGTTGATATAGTAACTTTCACTAAAGTTGCAATAATATGAAACAATAGTAAATTATATATTAAAAAATGTTCCCCTTTACTCTTTCCCTCATAATAATCTATACAAAAATAAATGTTTACAAAAGGAAAGTTAGTTCATAAGAAATAACAGTATAAAGTAATAATTTCATAGAATGGTGATCATAATTATCTATATTATAATGATTGTGCGTACCTACCCTAGTTTAAATCAATAGGATGGGTTCTTAATCGTTTTCAAAATTAATAAAAATATACAGACGAAAAGCAATTCGAACCCAAAAAATAACTCACGCCCAGTACCATCCAGCTACTACGAAATAAAATGCAACACATTAACTCAATAACTCACGCCCAGTACCATACATCTACTACGAAATACAATGCAACACATTAACTCAATAACTCACGCCCAGTACCATCCAGCTACTACGAAATACACTGCAACACATTAACTCAATAACTCTCGCCCAGTACCATCCAGCTACTACGAAATACACTGCAACACATTAACTCAATAACTCTCGCCCAGTACCATCCAGCTTCTACGAAATAAAATGCAACACATTAACTCAATAACTCACGCCCAGTACCATCCAGCTACTACGAAATACACTGCAACACATTAACTCAATAACTCACGCCCAGTACCATCCAGCTACTAAGAAATACACTGCAACACATTAACTCAATAACTCACGCCCAGTACCATCCAGCTACTACGAAATACACTGCAACACATTAACTCAATAACTCACGCCCAGTACCATCCAGCTACTACGAAATACACTGCAACACATTAACTCAATAACTCACGCCCAGTACCATCCAGCTACTACGAAATACACTGCAACTTATTAACTCAATAACTCGCGCCCAGTACCATCCAGCTACTACGAAATACACTGCAACTTATTAACTCAATAACTCGCGCCCAGTACCATCCAGCTACTACGAAATACACCGCAACACATTAACTCAATAACTCACGCCCAGTACCATCCAGCTACGAAAACATCAACACATAACAATAACTCACGCCAGTACCACCAGTACTAGAATACACGCAACACTTAACAATAACTCACGCCCAGTACCATCCAGCTATCGAATAAGCAACACATTAACAATAACTCACGCCCAGTACCATCCAGCTACTACGAAATACACTGCAACACATTAACAATAACTCACACCCAGTACCATCCAGCTTCTACGAAATACACTGCAACACATTAACTCAATAACTCACGCCCAGTACCATCCAGCTACTACGATATACACCGCAACACATTAACAATAACTCACGCCCAGTACCATCCAGCTACTACGAAATATTCCGCAACACATTAACAATAACTCACAACCAGTACCATCCAGCTACTACGAAATATACTGCAACACATTAACTCAATAACTCACGCCCAGTACCATCCAGCTACTACGATATACACCGCAACACATTAACAATAACTCACGCCCAGTACCATCCAGCTTCTACGAAATATTCCGCAACACATTAACAATAACTCACGCCCAGTACCATCCAGCTATTACGATATACACCGCAACACATTAACAATAACTCACGCCCAGTACCATCCAGCTACTACGAAATATTCCGCAACACATTAACAATAACTCACACCCAGTACCATCCAGCTACTACGAAATACACTGCAACAAATTAACTCAATAACTCACGCCCAGTACCATCCAGCTACTACGAAATACAATGCAACACATTAACTCAATAACTCACGCCCAGTACCATCCAGCTACTACGAAATACACTGCAACACATTAACTCAATAACTCACGCCCAGTACCATCCAGCTACTACGAAATACACTGCAACAAATTAACTCAATAACTCACGCCCAGTACCATCCAGCTACTACGAAATACACTGCAACACATTAACTCAATAACTCACGCCCAGTACCATCCAGCTACTACGAAATACAATGCAACACATTAACAATAACTCACGCCCAGTACCATCCAGCTACTAAGAAATACACCGCAACACATTAACAATAACTCACACCCAGTACCATCCAGCTACTCCGAAATACACCGCAACACATTAACAATAACTCACGCCCAGTACCATCCAGCTACTACGAAATACACTGCAACACATTAACAATAACTCACACCCAGTACCATCCAGCTTCTACGAAATACACTGCAACACATTAACTCAATAACTCACGCCCAGTACCATCCAGCTACTACGATATACACCGCAACACATTAACAATAACTCACGCCCAGTACCATCCAGCTACTACGAAATATTCCGCAACACATTAACAATAACTCACAACCAGTACCATCCAGCTACTACGAAATATACTGCAACACATTAACTCAATAACTCACGCCCAGTACCATCCAGCTACTACGATATACACCGCAACACATTAACAATAACTCACGCCCAGTACCATCCAGCTTCTACGAAATATTCCGCAACACATTAACAATAACTCACGCCCAGTACCATCCAGCTATTACGATATACACCGCAACACATTAACAATAACTCACGCCCAGTACCATCCAGCTACTACGAAATATTCCGCAACACATTAACAATAACTCACACCCAGTACCATCCAGCTACTACGAAATACACCGCAACACATTTTTGTACCGATGAAAAGCAATCAAATTTCGGATACAAAAACAATCCAGCATAATTAACTCAAATGATCCATTATATTTACTGCAGGGTTAAAAACGAAAAAAGAACACTAAACATATTATATTGTATTATGTTTTACTTAACGAATTTTACAGACAAGCTTGTATTCCAAATGAAAAGTAACTTTTCATGATAAAATTTAATAATATTAATTGTACATATTATCAGTTCCAATGTATTAAGCAATTATTTTGAAATTATGTTTGGTAATGTTGATGGATAGGTAAGACAGATCACTGAGGAGTGAAAACGACTTTGATGAATGAAGGAATGGAAGTTTAAGTACGGGTAATCATTCACAGGGGAAGTTTCCGAAACTGTGTATAGATAATGTTGTAAACACAATCATGACTCATTATGTTTCGCGGGCTCACAAAAAGTTCGTTTGGTTAAGAAAAGACAAACGTTAGTATTTATTTAAGATTTTACGTTAATGTTAATTTATAGTGAACCCATTTTTAAAGCAAGTATTATGATATATTATTTTATTTTGTTTGATTAGTTCAACAGAAAGAAATATATAAATGAAAAATGTAAATTTAAGTGTGGGTATATCTATTTTTGTAGCTGATTCAAAATTAGTAGTAAACATATGATGTAGTGAAGTATATTAGTACAAGGATATAAAACTTTATTTAGGAGATTGGTTTAGCGTTACATTTTTATTTAGTAAATAGTGGTTTGAAGAAAACTTAAAATATCAGAACGTTTTATTATGTTCGTTTAAATGAACAATAAACCTTATCTATACATATATCAATGCTAGATGCTACTAAGAAAAACAGTTTTACATATTTTATAAAACATGTAACTTTTTATAAAATGTAAGTTCTCAAAATGTTGACTTTAGAGAACTGCATTTTGATTGTGAAATGACACTAAACGTACTTATCTGTTATGACCAACGTAAGTGTAATTGTTTCAATGTCTTACTAATACACTCATGTCTTTAATTAATCATATAAGATATAGAGCACTTAAACTTAGTTTAGTGAGATACAAAAGTGAGCGTTTTGGTGGCCTTGAAAAATAACAGAAAAATAAAAGTAAAACATGGTACATTTGAGTTTTAAGACGACCTTTTGGGGCAGAATATCTTAGTAAATAACCATTTCCCTGAAATCACGTTACATCATATTTTTGTAAATTATTATAAACATGAACGTAAGAAGAGTTTAATAAATTTGCCAAACTAGAATCCAAAAAAACCTTACAAAACTTAACATTTATAAAAACATAAAACGTATACACCTTTTTGCATTTAAGCTTTGTAATTAAAACATATTACGTATTGGGGACAAAAATATTTCAAAATGGAAGAATATTCTATTAATAATTTCAAGTGAGACATTTATGTTATCTGCTTATTTATAAAAAAAACTGGAAGTAAAACAATAAAACGGTATAATAATAGTCCTTTATAAAATCCGTTGGTGCGAAGTAAGTTTATTCTGTGTACAATTAAATTGTTCAATAAAATGACAATTAGTTTGAACAGAGAAATATATATTATATAATTATTCGTTTAAAAATCATAGTGTACATTGTAAAAAATAACTCAAGAGTTAAAAATAGATACCAATGTGACATAGGTAGTAGTTTTGAATGTTTCTGTTTATATAAATCTCAATAAATGAGTTGAATGCTTTGATTTAATTTTATATCATAAGATTGAAAAGTAAGATTACTATTAGTATCCGTTTGTTTTATTTTTTGAAGGATGTTTGTCCCTTGGTAGTGCTAAGATCTCTTTATTTTGCGCTGATTAATAGTAGGCTAGAATATGGGATAATATGCTGGGGAGGAACTTACAATACAAACTTAAAACCGCTTGTTACCTTACAGAAAATGTTTGTTAGAGTAATTATGAAGAAGAACAAATTTGAACCGTCCTCCCCATGTTTTGTGCTTTTAAAGATTTTACCCATAAGGACTCTTTTTATATATAAGGTCCTAAAAGTATATTACAATAATGGTAGGCTCTTGAATAATGATAACCCTTGTAGGATTAGATTAAGAAATGCTAATTTGAGTTCTGTACCTAAACCAAATTTAACGTTCTAGACACGAAAATTTAATTTTATAGCACCACGTATCTATAATAAATTACCATATAGTATCAAAATTGAAAGCAATGTTCATAGGTTTATAAAATACTTACGTGAATGGCTATTGTCGCAACAAAACATCGGGGAAATGTTGCAAATTATAAGTTAGCAATATATTGTATTGTTTGTTTCTTGTCATGTCAATTTTTTTTGTTTCGTTTTGTTTTTGATAGTATTGTATATATCTATGTAAGAAATAGTTTAATTTGCAAAAACGTTTAATAAAAATTTATTTAGTTTTAAACATGGGTAAAAGCACACTTTTAAAGATAATTTCTAAGTAGTCCAATTCAGTGTACACAAAGTAAACTATTCTGCTTTTGAGCTCTATATACCAAATATATTTTTGAATGAAGGACCCCCTGAACAGACTTTATCAGTCTTAGGGGCCCTATTATTTTTCTCTCTTATGTAAATTATAAACAGTAAATGTTTAGTTATTTTGGTCAGCCTGGATAGGTATAAAAAAAAAAAAAAATGTATAACTGTATATTTATTTGTTTGGTTTTTTACTATACATACTATTGTTGGATAGGTGTAAAAAAAAAAAAAATGTACAACTGTGTTTATTTATTACTGTTTGTTTATTTATTACTATACATACTATTTTGTTATTTATTTATTACTATACATACTATTTTGTTATAAGTTTAATACAACAGTTAAATGTTATTTGAATGTAACAATAATTCCTCTAATTGAGAGAAATATAAAGAATTTATTATTATTATATCAACTTTATTGGGTAAACTTTACCTAGAAAAAGTCTTACCTTATAATTTAAAATGGAGTTTTTCCAACTTTCACATAGCATGACAAATGTGATGTAGCCAAGAGAGGGTGTGTCAAATCCTGATTGTCACCAAAAGTGGAGTTTTTCACTGTCCGCTAATTTTCGCTTTCTTAAAAGCGGGTAAGTGGGCTGGAAGAGTGTAATGCAGCTGTCACCAGCAGACCTCTGATATTTTTCAACGTCCTCCCACCCCTGCCCGCACCGACCACCAAACCTCAGGATCTTGAATGGAGCAAATGAGAAAGCCAGGGTTACACACACTTTGATTGCCGTAGCATGCTTGCGACATTGGGACTAGACCCTGGGAACTGATTGTACTTTAACCGTTACTTGCAGAGCTTAACTGACACAAATAGTACCCGTACTGTCTACATATATCAATGGCAGTAACTATGTTATTTATTTTATCTATATGACACCGATCTTAATGATACGGGCATAATGGAGTTGAGTTGAATGTACATGGAAGAACGTCTGTAGTTCTGATGTCAACAGTTCCTCAAACAGGGCTCTTTGTCTATATTCCTCTTTCCAGACCACATATAAACGTGGAATTCAAACCACACAATGTTAGACTGATTTTAATCTAACTAACAAATCTGATACTCTGTTTTTTCCATCCACAGAACTCCCCAGACTTCTCCAGTAGTGTGGGGGTTTCCACACCAATGAAGATAGGTCTCTCGCCTTCAATATTCTTCAATACAGCCTTAGCTCCCTAGTGGTTGGGTTTCAACAATACACCACAGTGATAATCATGTAACTAACTATCGTGATATTTAATTACTTTGTTTATTTAATTTTAGAAAAATATATTATTTGTTTCTAGATTTTGCTTTGCAATCTCTGATTTTCGGGCGTTTTGTATTTTAAATTGCTTAATTGATCATGTAATTTGGGTTTTAATTTTCTCCTTGTTTGCCAAATTATAATTTTTCATAACAATCGTAATTTATTTTACGACATTTTCCTGTTATTTAGTTTTGTTTTTTTGGATTTTAAAGAATATATTTTGTTTGGTTTCTGAAGAAAAAGTTATGTTAATTTTTGCACGTGCTATAAAACACTTTTGAGTACAGAGGCCATTTAGTGGGAAATTAACAAACGATTGCCTGGTTAATTTGTCAATGTATGTAACTATGTAATGTTGCAATAGATTCCTCATCATTACTGTGTGATAATAATGAGTGTAAAAAGACGCTTATAAATAAAATTAATTTATATAGGCAACAAACATTTCCTGAAGTGAAATATTACGAATATACAGAGAGTGGAAATATTTTGTAATTGAATGTAGATTGAGAGAAAACATATCCATACACTCCTTTACACTTTACTATAAAAGCTCTCAGTGAGAATATGTATTTAAATGAATTAGATATCACAACTAGAAGGAATTAACTATGATGTAAGACATAAATAAGCAGAAGCAAATAATTACGTTAGTTTGAACTATTTGAGCCTTTCAACCTTATAGTTATTAATTATTCTATCCCACAAGAGTAGGAAGGAAGGTAATCATTTTGACTGGTTTAAGGGTACATTACATACTCTTTATTGCCTAGCCTCCTCGAGCGAGCCGGAAATATGATAACACTCATCACAGAGCTCTGAGATGATCCGCCAGTTAAGTGCAAATGTAGATAAAACAGAGCTCACACGTCGTGTGGTAGGCTGGGGGAATCATACGATGCCGAACACAAAGTATTGTTGCCTGTTGTATAATTGAGTTTGTACCGAGCTCGAAATACGAACACGTTCTGTTCCTCAGACAGCAAATATTCAAATGGATTCACGCTGAAGAGTAGAGTGAACACAAAGAGGAAAAAGGACCAACTTCGACAATAACTCCCCCACCAACCCCCTCTTGGCTGATTCTAATGAGAAACTTCGGAGCCACACCCTCGCCTTATCTAGGCGTCTCCCGTCTTCATTTATACTCTGTTTTGAGACCGATTTTAAATAAAATTAAACCACTTCAAAAGACAAAGCGTTAATGGAGCTGCGATTGCTTTGGAGTTCGTTTGCGGCCAAACTGGATTACAAAGCACTCGAAATATAAGACTTGTTTGAGGCTCGTAACTGATGGTGGTGGACGCATTAAAAACTGCACTGACGTTTATTTTCAAGCCAATTGTATACATAATCAATTGTAATAACACTTGTTTGTATAACGTATTATTAGACAAAATAACTAAACTTTAGACTATTCGCATAGGAAACCAATACTAAAAGGCCTTCTTAAATGTTGTTTACTCATAAATACTGCGTTACATAATTCTAGTAAACAAGTTTTAAGAATATTTTGTTTAATATTTTTCAATGATTATCATTTAAAATTGTGAGCATCGCATACACCTCATTGGCTTAATGTATGATTTTATAAAGCCGACAATCTGAAACGTGATTTTACATATTCATTAAATTATACAAATTTGTCAACTATGGTTTGCAGGACGTATAGCTAGACAATCAATAATTAGTAAGGACACACGCGTTGTATTCACACTGCTACGTCCTGGCATAGTGGAACAAAGTTCACAACAATTTGATCGTATGGGGACGTCCAAAACATGTGACACTAACATTTATTCACACGTTTTATATTTTATTTTGTAAAAATTATTTAAATTCTTATTATTTAATCCTATGATAGTTAAAATAAGATGAAAATAAGAAAATTAGGTTTGGTTAAAAGATAAATATTTGTATTGGCGTATTGCGAAATAAATATTAACTTAAAGACTTTAAACTGTTAGTGAGTGTACAGATACGACTGAACTTCAGGACTATATCATATCATATTTATGGTTATTAATATAATTAGAAGTTCCAGCTTCAAATATTTCGGGAAGAACTGGAATAAAAACACGCGTTACTAAATAACAACCACATTTTCTTTTAAACACATTAAAAACAGTATTAGAGGAAGGGAAATGATTATTGGATCTTGTGGTTGGGAAGTATATAACCGATCAGGGTCGTGCGAATTACCCCTCTGTCGTATTGCTTGATGAAGTAAAAAGCCATCAATCATCCAATTAGCCCGTAGATCAATCACCCCTCTCCACGAGAGACTTCGGTTGAGAGGCCGGTTTTTAAATGACATAAAAACTCCCCGTTGAGTGGCGATGAGCTAATGGAGAAGCAACAAGTGTTTTCCCTGAAAAATACCAATGAAAAAATGGATGATCGTAACTTTAAACTTGTGCATGAGTTGCTTTCGTTTTAAGTGATTGGATATTTGTAATATATCGTAAGTAGTTGTGTTAGTTATTAACATCAACGAAGTGATAAATGCAAGATATGTCACCAAAATACACCAAAACAATCCCTGAATCAAAATTGGGTAACCAATTACCAGGGGATTTCCTTTGATATAATTATAATGCGTGCATATATATAATTGCCTGAAAGCATTTGTTGATCTGAAAAAAATATTTTTGTATTTTACAGTAATTCATAGTATATTTTACAACACATCCCTAATAACAGAAACCCTCTTCTATAAAAATGATATTTCATAATATTAAAATAATAATTTATTTTAAATTTAAAGATTTACATCTCTAAGTAAGTATGGCACTCGTCCAATTTGTGATATCAATTTTATAAAATGTTTGACGAGAACTATATATCCATTCAACTTAGTTTATACAAATGTTATCAAATATTGTAAAAAGATTTGGAATGAAAAAGCGTTTTGGTTGAGTTATTCTTTAAAAAAAATCATTAGATTATTTATTATGTATTTAGAAACCCAGACAGTCGGCATGTGAACTGATCTCTTGTTTGCATATTTATTTATCTTTGAATATGCCTTAGAATGTTGTATTTTGAACAAACATTTAGAGAACGCTTTATTTTACTTATTCGTGTATAATAATCGATTGCCATGATATCGATTGCCAACTATTCACATGCATTTGGAATGTGAATAATGAGAATACACGAACCAGTTAGTTACTGACAAATAACTCACATTGTAGTTATTGTAACTAACTAGGGTTAACCGATCATTAGGAAGATACCTAAAGCTACAGCTGGAATCCAAACCACTAAAGTTGTATTTTAAAGGAACTGTATTATAAGAATTTGCTACTCCATTATAATTATATTTATACTTTCATCAATATTTACATATTCTTATTCTTACATATGAGACGCCGACACAACGTTGTGCGTATTTTAAGGCGAATATGAATGGTTTTATGAGTGTAGGATGAGTGTGGATGAGTGTAGTCTGGTTACTAACTGAGTTCAACTGTTCCTAAGAAAGGGCAATTTATTAATAGCCCAACAGCCAGGGCAACTAAGGGACCTACAGCTTTACGTGGAATCAGAACCACGTAGTGCTGGCCTGATTTTCAGCTAATTGACAAGCCTGATACTCAGTTATCTCCTCCACACAACATCCGCACAATGATTACCACCCAACATGGACACCCCAGACTTCTCTAGTAGTGTCCACGCCGATAGCAACCACCAAGCGGACGCCATGTCGGTATTAAGAGGACCGAGCATACAACCTATCGCCTACAATCTCCCAAACACTGTCCCCATGTAGCTGGGTTACAGCACTGCGCCACCAGTGCCGACAAAAAGCCACCGACTGCCAATTGTCTAGTAAAAATATAATAAACCTATTTGAACAGTCATTTTGAGGTTGTAAATTTTACTTTGTTAGTCCTATCATACGAGTTAAAAAAAACTACTTTTGTAAAGTTAAACAAAGAGGTATTTAAAAATAATTATTAAAATTTATATCAAACTAAAGTTTTTCTTCGTAGAACGGAGACAGTCTCCACCCTAAGGAATGTTCTGTCTCTATTACTACAGATGTAGGCGTCACATTGACATAGGGGTCGGTTGGGATATTTGCAAGTAAAACGTCTGCAAGGGGACGTACCCGGGGGACCCCTTCCTTCCCCGTCTTGACCTATCAACCACCTTGCCCACCTAAAGCATTGTCGCTACTGCTCTGTAGGGAAATTGGGCTGCAGAGCATAAATTCTTATCAACTCTCACATCGTTAACGCCTTACGCAATATTTAAGGGTAGTTCCGCCGCGCCCCAACACACCCTCTAAGCTAATTTAGGCGCGCGAATTATGCGTGTAAACTTGCGGCGTACAAGTGCTGATTGGAAAACAGGGTTGAATGTAGCAATTTGTTTGGACTTTCGTTCCAGTGTATAATAATTTGATCATCCTTTCCCTCTCAGTGGCTAATTTTATGGGTTGTGTTCAGTCTGTATTTTAATATATTCATTTTTCAACATAGGAAATTTGGACTATTAGAACGTAAAGATTTAAATTTGTTATAATACGTAAAATTAATAACATTTAATAGCCGCCCCCCTAATGCTGTTTTTATAGAACTGTTGTATAAATAACCAAGCTAATCATTTGAAAAAGCTATAAATATTTTTATATTAAAAAACAAAACTGTCATATAAACAACCTTTTACCCTTTGGAGGAAGGTTTGAAAATGTATAATAAAACTACTTTTAAAGTTTTTAGGAGACGTGTTCGTAGGATTGGTGGACGGGTCACTGTCAGTCATCTACATATAAATTATTGTAGCTGATGAAAGTAGAAGAGATGAACTATAGCTTAAAGTAAACTAATGCAGTATTTTTAACAAAATACATTCAACAAAATACAGTAGGTAGGTCTATTTCTCTATTGGATTTGTTTCCAAACTAGGTGGTATCTTCTACGTGTATGATTGAGTTGTAGGTCTTTTTAATAGTGGGATATCGTGCACAACAATAATCTTTCACAACTTTTAATATACGTTGTGTTAAAAATTAGGAGGGATCAGCCTTTGTTCGGAAATGATAAAATAACTTATTATAATAGAAAATATTTTGTGCTAGACGTCAACGTGTCCAGCCGTTTCTTTTGTTTCCGAAACACACCGATCTCGTATTAACCTTATTAGTAATAAATATCCCAGAACATCATTATGTAATGCAGATGTTTTGAGAACAAATGTTTTAATGATTGGAAGCGATAATTCTTCATTAACTTTCCTAACAGTAATGATCACTATTGACACAGGCTGTAAGAAAGTTGATCGTGATATGTGGATTAGTCTAGCTACGTAGGCTGAAGCCGATCGTGATATGTGATACATAGGCTGAAGTCGGCACTGGTGGCGCAGTGCTGTAACCCAGCTACATGGGGACAAAGTGTTTGGGAGATTGTAGGCGATAGGTTGGATGCTCGGTCCTCTTAATACCAACATGGCATCCGCTTAATGGTTGCTATCGGCGTGGACACTACTAGAGAAGTCTGGGGTGTCCAGGTTGGGTGGTAATCATTGTGCGGATGTTGTGTGGGGGAGATAACTGAGTATCAGGCTTGTCAATTAGGTGAAAATCAGACCAGCACTACGTGGTTTGGATTCCACGTAAAGCTGTAGGTCCCTTAGTTGCCCTGGCTGTTGGGCTATCAATAAATTGCCCTTTCTGAGGAACAGTTGAACTCAGATAGTAACCAGACTACACTCATCTACACTCATCCTACACTCATATAACCATTCATATTCGCCTTAAAATACCAACAACGTTGTGTCGGCGTCTCATATGTAAGAATGTAAGAAGCAGATCATGATATGTGGATTAGTCTAGCTACATAGGCTGAAGCCAATCGTGATATGTGGAATAGTCTAGCTACATAGGCTAAAGCCGATCGTGATATGTGGATTAGTCTAGCTACATAGACTGAAGCCGATCGTGATATGTGGATTAGTCTAGCTACATAGGCTAAAGCCGATCGTGATATGTGGATTAGTCTAGCTACATAGGCTGAAGCCGATCGTGATATGTAGATTAGTCTAGCTACATAGGCCGAAGTCGATGGTGTTATGTGGATTAGTTTAGCTACATAGGCTAAATACATTACTCTACCTAACAACAATTCCTTATTTGATTGAATTGAACATTTATTTATCTTTTAACGTTCTTGAACCTTTTTAAAGTTGTATCCACGATGTCTGATTTCAAATAAATGAATACTTTCAATGAAATACCATTTTCAATCAAATAAATGAATTCTTTCCTGTAAAGTAACAAGGAATTAAGGATCATATAAGGCAAAACTAAGAAATAATTTAGCTTGACATCTATAATAACACTAGTTCATGCATTAGTTTTCTGGTAACAAACGTTTTACTTAGAATTTGTGGAATGTACTCGTCATCAACTAGAAAATCTATAAACTATAAAATTAAAATAAAAACACTTGTTACAAATCAAAAAAAAAACTTTTTTGTCTGCAACTTGCTTAAAATAGTGAGAAATGTTTCATATATTAATGATTTTACCCCAGAAAACGGTATGAGCTTGTCTCAAATTATGTTACTATCTGGAATCTGGCGGAAATGTTTATGATGTTCCAGTTTCATGGGAAAACGAAGGTACCGCTCTCGACTAAAGGTTGTCATTAGTCTGTACATATATACTGTATAGGTAACCAGTATATGGAGTACTTGGATTTTGAAGCTTTACTTTAGGACAGCGACCCCATAATCTACAAGCGTACCATATTGTTATATAATGTGAAATATATCATGATATAAGAAAAACAAAGTATATTTTAACTCTTACTCCAGATGGTAGAGCAGTTCTGCACTTATAAGCCCAAGAAACTCTTACTACCAGATGGTAGAGCAGTTCTGCACTTATAAGCCCAAGAATACTGAAATGTATGTCAACACAATTCAAACGTTGCTTAGAATATATTTTTCTCCAGATGAAATTCCAGCTGGTCTTCGTAAGATACTGTATAGAGAGAATACAGATAATAAGATCGTTGAAATAATTTTAAGCTCGTTGATATCTCTTTCGAGGCAACAACGTAGTATGAGAGCAGCACTGCGGCTAAAAGTAGGGTCTGAGATACGGCCAATCCATTGCGACAATCTTCATTCATTTTTCATCGCCGTGTAAGAGAGCCTCTCAAAACAATTTCCCCCCAAGTCCCTCGTTTCTTTCAATATTCAACGACCAGGACAGTCTGCGGTAAGAGCATCGCTCACTTGTTACACCTAATCTGTCATATTGTACGGTGGAGAGTAATATTTTGATTTAAAAGAATTTATTCACATAAAATCATGCCAAAACTCTTTGCTACAGCTCTAATGTATGTTTGAAGTAAAAAACTGTTTTGGTATGATTTAAATGGCAGTTCAGGAAAAGGCTTGATAATTTTAGTCACTGCTTTTCAAATGCATTTAACTTAGACTCTTTACCAAACATTAGAGCCTTTTATAAGTAAATTAATTTATCAATGTACATAAAATTAGATCATATAAACTCTTGAAGTAGGTACCACAAGTCAGCCGGCCACAAAAATCGTCCATGACTTGTGCCTTCAAGGGACCCATCACGCTGACCACAAGTCACCCACAAAAGCCTCTAGCAAGTCTAGTGCCTTCAAGGAACCCAAAAAAACGTTTAGATTAATATCAGAAATATAACTAACCTAGTTAGAAAGCTTTTTTAAAAAGAAAAGTTTTATCCAATGTCGCAAGTATAATTGTTTATTTATTTTTATTTTATTTATTCATAAGATGTTGATCATCAAGATATGGGCGAATATGGATTTCTAATAAGATAATGAGTGTAGATGAGCGAATGTGGTCATTGTTACAAACTAAAGCTGACTATTCCTTAGAAAGTGTCATTAATTAATTAACAGCCGGTGGTTAAGAGCTGATCCCTTTTAAAATTTATTATGACTCTGATTGGGATCGAACTGAGAACCTTTAGCACATGAAGCTAGGATTTAACTAACTACGCTATCGACCAATTTATTCAAATATTTTCATTAAATTTAATGTATCCAAATTGAATCGAGTGTGTATCTAGCAGGTTTTAATTTTGTAAAACCCCTTTAACTCAAATGTTTAACACTGAGTAAGGCAAGGAGAGACGGCTTCTTCCTTTGAGAGTTCAATGTCAGGAAACAACCAGACTTGGAACCCACCGATTTGTCTCCTTGCTTTTTTTACACTTGGGATTATTCCGGAAAAGTTATTACTCCAGCCTATTTGTAGGATGCAGATGAGATTGCTTTTTTAACTGCATTATTAGCTTCACAGGGCTGGTTATTTATCCATACGCCAATCCCCTCACTTTTTATAAAGTAAAGATGTTTTATAACCTGTACCAACTATTTTCTTATCTAAATAATAATCCGATCTAACTTTCATTGCTAAATAATTTACTTGAGTCAGTACTGTCAAAATAACTTAAAGCATTGTTTTTTTACAAAGTCATAAATTGTTCACATTTAACGACGAGAAACCACTTTTTATATTTCACCGCCTCTTTTATTTGTTCAATTACAAAAGTATCCTTATTTTATTAATAATACAATTTCTTATTCGCATGAATATTACAGCGATATATAACATTCGACAGCGATATATAATATACGACAGTTTAATAATGATAAGTAAAAAACTACTAACTTGTTACAAACAAATAACTACACATATTTCTATGTAAATAAAGTTTTATAAATAAATGCTAAAACATTTTATTTTAGAATCCCCTGTATAGATAAACGCTAAATTGTTAAAATAAAAATATCTAATATTTAGAAACATGATTAAGGTAGAGTGTCATCTTACACATTCGGTTACAGAGGGCTGTACTGAACTTTGTAATACTTGAGGAAGAATAAAGGCCGTGGCAAAGTTTCATGAGTTACAAGGCAAAAAATGAAGTGTAGGCATCTTGAAATAAGAGTCTACCACTTCAGGAAAGTTCCTAAAGCAGGAGCAACATCTGTATTCAATAAAAAGAAAATTGAATTATTCGAATTAAAAATTACATAAACTTAATACATAATTTACCATTGTGTATGTACAGGAGCGCGGGTAAGGCAATAAAACTATACGTGTATGGGTGGGCAAATAGGTAAATATCACTGTACGTTTGTGTGTGGGCGGGTGGGCCAATATCACCTTACGTGTTATTTGTGGACGGGTGGGTCAATATAACCTTACGTGTTATTTGTGGACGGGCGGGTCAATATAACCTTACGTGTTATGGGAGGATGGCTTACACGTAACACCCATAACACGTAAGGGTTACGTGTTATGGGTGGGCCTGTACCTGCCCACCCGTACAGTACCACTGTACCTGTATGGGTGGGCGGGTGGGTCAATACCACCGTACCTGTACGGGTGGGCGGGTGGGTATACAATAGATATAATGGGTATTATCTAAAGTGATACCCATAGATATCACTTTACGAGAATGGGTGGGCAGGTGGGTCAATAAAACTGTACGTGTATGGGTGGACGGGTGGGTCAATATTACTGTACGTGTATGTATGGACGGGTTGGTCAATATCACTGTACCTGTATTGGTGGAGAAGTATGTCAATATCAATGTACGTGTATGGGTGGGCAGGTGGGTCAGTACTACTGTATGTGTACGGTAGGATGGGTGGGTCAATATAACCTTACGTGTTATGGGAGGACGAGTGGGTCAATATCACTGTACGTGTATGTATGGACGGGTTGGTCAATATCACTGTACCTGTATTGGTGGGGAAGTATGTCAATATCAATGTACGTGTATGGGTGGGCAGGTGGGTCAGTACTACTGTATGTGTACGGTAGGATGGGTGGGTCAATATAACCTTACTTGTTATGGGAGGACGGGTGGGTCAATATAACCATACGTGTTATGGGTGGACGGGTGGGTCAATATAACCTTCAGTGTTATGGAAGGACGGGTGGGCCAATATCACTGTACGTGAATGGGTGGGCAGGTGAGTCAATAAAACTGTACGTGTATGGGTGGATGGGTGGTTCAATATAACTGTACCTGTATTGGTGGAGAAGTATGTCAATATCAATGTACGTGTATGGGTGGGCAGGTGGGTCAGTACTACTGTATGCGTACGGTAGGATGGGTGGGTAAATACTACCGTACTGTACGGGTGGGTGGGCTAACTTAAATTAAGGGGCAATTATATTATGTGAAGACTTTATGTGAAACATTTCTGAATTTGGTTATATATTATCTTACGTTTAGATAACCACCAGATATATGTCCTGTAGGTCTATTAGAAGGATGCAGTTTATTGCGAATTGATGATGTCATGTGACAAGGATTCACCATCATACTCACAGTTGTTGGAGCTTAATATTTTTATTCAGTGTTTTTGGTCAGATTTATACATTTTTTAAAGTTTTCAAAGTCTGAAGCTATGAACGGACTCAAGAAAAGAATCAATGGATTATACTATGTACATTGTTATGTTACATACAACTTTGTTTTGTTCCCATACAAATAGTAATAATACACTGAATTTTAGTTTCAAGGCCATAAATTCAATATGAAGTACAACATTAGTAAGCCTATACAAAGAAAAAAATGTATATATATATATATATATATATATATATATATATATATATTTAAAATTGCACATGCAGTATAAAAGACGACTCAAAACATATTTTTCCTTTAAAAATAATACTCGTTATGACCATGAAAAATCTAGTCCTTATATATAATAGGAATAGTGGCTTCTGATGCTTTACGGTTATGAACTACTCTTGTGTTTTTTTTTTTTTTTTTTTTTAGAGTAACCAAAATATTTGTTGCCAAAATATGTCCCTTTAACAACTATAGAGCAGTTTCACACTTTTCTATTTTCATAGGTAAAAATATTCTTTATTTTAAATGTTTAGTTGCTACATTATTAGGCACTGCCTTAAACTATTTTTCAGTGAGTACGTCAACATAATTTGAAATAATAAGACAGTTGTTTCTATACAATTGAAAAGTAACCTTGATCCCGTTTGCTATTCTAGCATGTCAAAACTAATACATTTTTAATGTGAGGGCGAAAGTGATAACTGAAATTATTTATCTCACCCACTTTCCCATACACGTACAGTGGTACAGACCCACCAGCCCACCCATACACATACAGTGGTATAGATGGGTGTATTAATATGTCTAATAATATTAAATTTGATTTTTACTGTTCTCCAATCTTATTTAGTATTGAAGAAGCAAAACTAAGAAATACCTGTTTGGTGGGATAAAAATAATAATATATTTTTCCTGATCAGAAATTATTCAATAAATCCTAGTCCAAGTGAATTAAGAAAGCCTTGCAGGAACAGACATCAAATAATTTAAAAAATATATTGACTACAAAAACAAAACGATTGAACATATTTGGGAAGAACATTAACAGTCAAGCAGTTCTTCTAAAACTTAAATTGTTCTTTGGGACTAGTTGAAAGAAGAATCTTTGTAAACTTTGTAGCTTCATTGAATGGATTTAGTCACGAGACATTGTATCTGCTGTCATAGTCCCTGAGGTTCTCTGGTTTTTGTAAACATTCTTAATACAAATAATATATATTGAAAATATTTTGTTTATATTATTAAAACTCAAATTAATTATTTTATTGATAGCTCTTAAGTATACACAATTAATATAAAAGTAATATATTGATTCTTCGTACGTTATATGGAAGAGGCATTAACATTTATTTTTCTTACAAATATGTAAACTTAAAGGTACATTTTCATAATTGGGTAAATTTAGACATTCATAAAACCTGAGCATATTCCATAAGTTTAGCGAATATTCAAGTTCAACAAATGCGTTGGTTTGTTATGTTTTCTTCAAATATGCTTATAAATTTTTTAAAAGTAGTAATTTTTTTTATTCTATTACAATCATCTTTCTCAAAGATTGTCCGAAAAATGGTTGCCTCTTCATTTAACAAGGACAAACATGGGTTAATAATTAAGAGAAAACTCTCATGCACTCCATGCCCATCACTCGCTGCGTTCGTTCCTTACTTCTATCGGCTTTAGGCGTCAGTCCACTATTACCTAAGAGTGAGTAATAGTGCTCTGAGCAATATGTCTTAATTTACCTACGTTATTACTGCGTGTAAATACGGTATGGTAAATTATTACTGCGTGTAATTACGGTATGGTACATTATTACTGCGTGTAATTATGGTATGGTACATTATTACTGCGTGTAATTATGGTATGGTACATTATTACTGCGTATAATTACGGTATGGTACATTATTACTGCGTATACTTACGGTATGGTACATTTTTAATGCGTGTAATTACAGTATGGTACATTATTACTGCGTATAACTATGGTATGGTACATTTTTAATGCGTGTAATTACGGTATGGTATATTATTACTGCGTGTAATTACGGTATGGTACATTATTACTGCGTGTAATTACGGTATGGTACATTATTACTGCGTGTAATTACGGTATGGCACATTATTACTGTGTATAATTACGGTATGGTACATTATTACTGCGTGTAATTACGGTATGGTACATTATTACTGCGTGTAATTACGGTATGGTACATTATTACTGCGTGTAATTACGGTATGGTACATTATTACTGCGTGTAATTACGGTATGGTGCATTATTGCTGTGGTATGGTTACATATGTATATAATTGTGGTAACTATAAGCTGTACGAATTCACAATTATATAGCCTACTTTTATCCACATATGATATATTAAAGTGGGAAAATCACATTTATTTTGATTTGATCTAGTCAGTCAGTGGTTCCAACAGAGCTCTTTTTTAGAGTGAAATGGGTACACTTAATTACACAAGTATTATTTATAGTAAATAATATATATATATTTATTTATTTTATATAAATCCTTCTTTTATCTATCGTAAATTAATAAAAGTATTATTTATAAACGGCCAAGATATTTTCCAAAATATTTGTCTATTTTAGTTTTCCGGAAGTTGGGCCCATATTGTGAGATTTATGAACACAAAGGAATTGTATGATTCAGAAGAATACATGTATCAGTCCGCATACAACTTTTTGAGCTACGAAGAAGACAAGGTAATTTTATTCTATTTAAGCTTAAGGGCCAGGGATGGTGGGACATATATTACGAAAGTCAAATGTTACCTGGGCTCCGACCTACTCGCTCCAAAAAATACAACGATTTTAATCACTACAATGTTGTTATTGATACATATAAAAGCTTTTTACGATTATACTGTTGTAAACATGGTATGTTTGTACTATGGATTTATAACAACTGATTTTGTACATGCTATAAAACATCTGCTAAACAAAACCAATACTAAACATTTTTCTGTTACTTTCTGTTATCTTAAACCTTTGAGGAAATGCATATTTTGTATTAGAGAGACGTATTAAGAAAATAATTTTAGAAATAGCCTATACAATAACTCTTTTATCTCATAAAAATAACCATAACAGTGATCAGCTGTTTACATACTAATGTTAACGTATTCACATACGGAGGCCAAAGACCGAAGTGTCACGAGCGCAGCGAGTGAGACTACCAGCGGTCATCACTGAGCTCGAGGTTTGAGGTGACAAATACTTAGCGACTGACAAAGTTGGCGTGCAGAGTTGTCCCCTAGTGTAACTCATGTAATGCCCAACTGTAGTGTTGAGTAGTATTATACATTTCTTAGTAGCTGAGCACTGATGCAAAGTATGTTGCTTTCCAGATCTCAAGATCTATCCCAGATAAGAATTTAGAGAATTGAAATTTAAAGTTTGTATGATTTTTCAAAACTAAAAATAAACGTTTACTGACAATTATCTAGCTATGTTTGATTTTGTAGCAGTGGGAGTGTCATATTCATATTGAAGTAAAAAATAACAGTAATCTATATCCAACCTGCAAGAGTCAAGGCAGTAATAGATGCTGGAGTTATTTTATATAGACTACTTTAAATGAACTTGTAAGCATTCTTGTAAATACAGATTAAATCCCTTTTGTAGCATCAAAAATTATGCCATGATAATTGTTTGTTTTTTAAACACCATTTGTAATGAATTATAATACGTACGAATAAGGTCTGGTAAAGAGTGTAGCTAATAGAACAAATCTTCGTTACCAGTAATATCAAATTTTCTGTCTAGTATAATCAAGCAACAGAATTTAATATTTGGAAACCATTAGCTCCCTTTAACCTTTTATTCTGCTCATACCAATTTATATTTGCTTATCAGTTGGTTCAAATAATAATTATTTGCTTAACAGATAATTTTTTCAATTAACCAATTTAATATATTATCAGCAAAACAATGCTTGCACCGTACGGTGCGTTTATAGTAAATAAAATGATCTATATAACACAACCAATTAGTTGTAATTTATTATGATCTTTAAAGAATGTTTTTCATACTAGTCAATCTAAACTATCAATTCGTAAATTTAATAAAACGTTTGATAAATTGAGTCAATTGTGTGAATCTGCGTCTATCTTCTGGATCTAAACTTGTTGAAAAATGTTATAGACAGTTTCATTCAGTTGATGAACTATTATATTGATTCTATTGCTGCAACAGTTAAAAACACAATATTAAAGGTACCTGCTGGTAATTGTATACAAAGATGTTTATGGACAAATTTGGCCACCCCAACTTTGTGGTAGGGTGGCTAAACGTGGCAACTAAAGGCGCCGTTGAAAGCGTACAATTTACGATATCGCCATGATACTATCGTGGTTACATATCGTAAAGACGATATCGCATGGATGGGCGACATAAAAACGGCCCATTTCCATCAAACAGGTGCCTGTGCTGGAGTAATTAGGTGGTATTTTTCACCCCACACCATCGCCGTCGGAATTTCCCAAGGTAATCGCCCCCTTCCACCCCTACCAACATGACATCCCTTACGGGTCTTATGTTCCTGTCAACCAGCGCTTCGTCTCCGTCTTGGCATCGCTTCGACCATTTGTTTACTGACGTGTGTTACAACCCCCTAAGCGCCGATCGTCGCCCCGCAACGTGTCTTTGCCTCAAGCTATAAACACACATTTGTTTACGGCATAGCAAATATCTTTTGTCACCATTTCATGAGAGTTACTTGTTGAACATTCTTTTTAGTTTCCTGTCGTAGGAACTAGGAACTGTGGTTATAACAACAACATTGGTTCATGTGAAATCTGTTTCACTACACAAGTCACAATATTTACGTAGTTTACTTTTCCCTATTCTTAATAATTTGATTGACATAAGAACATCTATGGTACATATTCACAGATGAATAGTAGGGTACACATCTCGCAGACTTTAATCGTAATATTCCTGATCTCTTGAATCTATGAAAACCCAAAATTCACAGTCCCAAATGTGTAGATAAGGTTTATCAATCGAGACCATAGTTTTATGATTAAATCCTATTTGGTGTCATATGAGGTTGAAAGGTTCCTTCCTCTTTTACAACTATGATAAATGGTAATGGACATAAACCTATATAATATGTATCTACATCTGTAATTCTGAGCAACAAAATGCTGATCATTTAGTTGACGATCAATAAATGGTCTTTATAATTTTATATTATTATCAATGAAATATCAAAACAGTTTGCACAGAATATAATATAAAATAATACTATCGAAAATGTACATCTACTCGAGCATACCTTGTTTTAAAAGTAGATAATATCTTAGATTGAGGCTATGCTGGTGAAGTACATCACCCAACCCTCTTATTAATGGCCGATGAGATAAAATAACAATTTTTGCAGGGGAAGGGAGTCCCTTTGATAGATGCAAACAAGTCATCTAGCGATGTTAGCCCTTGGTACTGACAAAGAACTAAGTCAGTCGGGGGTTGGAGGTTTTTATATTGGAGCATAATACTCCCCTAAACTGATAATTTAATTAAGCAATCTCCTAGCGCGGAAAAGAAAAATAAATCAACCATCTGAAAGAAGAAAGAGGGAAAGCTACACCAATGTCTAAGGAGTGAGAGAGAGGGTGTGTATTAGAGAATAAAACAAAGAAGGTAATCGACCCCTTTAGGTGTACTCAGCCCCTTAACCTGTAAGATATACTCTGGGCAAAGTTGAAGCCTGCTTTCCTGGGCGTCTTTTTAATTTCCCATCAAAGCCGCGCCTTTGTACGCCACCACAATATTTTTATGAGCTAATGTCGAGTTCGGCAAGAAAAGATCAAAGACGCCAGCAAATTAAAATATGCCAAGATTTTTATTACGTACTTCCAGGTAATATCACGAGATCCGCACTTCGTATTGATCAACGGCTTGTTTTCATTTGAATTGTTTATGTCTACATTTAAAATTAAAATATGGATTTAAGCTAACATACGAATGCATTAAGACATATTTATTCATTATTATTCAAATTCGCGTTTAAATAGAAGAGCTTGAACTGGTGATTTAACATTTCTATTCTACAAATAGGATATATATTTTTTGTCAATATTTATTTGATATAATCTTTTATTTCAAGTATTTTGTACAAAATTCAAAAATACATAATTTCCAGGAAACTACAACATCCATCTTTACATTAATTTTCAGCACGTTTTCATACTCCTTCACATTTTACTTATGATTAACATTCTAATTAATTTTGCTAGTAATTTTAGTATGATCTTATTTTTTTAACAATATGCGCTGCATTGTTATAAAGCACTACAATAATTTATCTCTTCTTATTATTTTTCCGTTCAGGGCATCATCTTATTTGTTATAAAAATATTCATAACAGTAATATTGATTAACTGTATTCTCGTGGTGATATTTATGGCTTTAAATACAATCTTCTATTAATTAACCTTTCATATATCTCAATAATTATAATTAACTATTTATTAGTAAGACATATATAAAATTTATAATTGAGGATTACATTTTATTTTTCATACTGATGTTTGATTTTTGAAAAAAATGGGTGAGTGATGGTGTGATAGTACTCATATTTCCTCAAGAAAATGTCACCATATATAATTTGAAACTGAAATATGGTAGAATAGACCATAAATTAAAGAAAAATGAGTTTTTAAGTTTTTTCTAGCTAACCAGAGGCAACAAACCACGAAACCTCACTTTTGATTAAAGTATCAAGTCCTTCCTATAATGAAGTTGATTTAAAGTATCTATACTTATCAGAATAAAACTATGAAAGTAGTTTATGATAATTTCTTAATTAACTAGACGTTAGTGTATACCTGTTACGACGAAGCACTACTGGACTGAGTGAGCGGATTAAAGATTATACAACTCTTATATCACAACACGACAATATATTTAAATCTGTCATGGCTTTAAAGGTCATTGAAGTGCATTGAAAGAGCAACCCAACGGACGTCCTGAATGATCTCTGTACATTCCTGTTGACGATCACATGACCAGCCACCCACGGAGTAGCAGGTGTGATTAGTTTATACAAATCTTCAGATATTGTATTCGTACGTTAGATTTATAACACTGGATTTCGAGGAAACCAAATTATGTGGTCCGTTTTCTACATTAGGACAGCTGCTTCCAAACTTTGTAGTGCCTTTTCCAAAATAACCTTTCAGTTTACTTTCCATTTATATATTTATAATTGTGGGTGCTTCACAAAGTGTTTTAATCGAGCCAAGATGGCACTCTGCAGTCTCTGAAGGCCTGTGTGTAAATGGCCCAAGTCGGCCCTTTGCAGCTCAACGATGTACACACCAAGCGAACAATTTAGATGCTAATGCCATGTGTCTTCAGGTGTTTGATGACTGCCATCTTGGTTCCGACAAACTTTTATCACCCTCGTTTTTCTAAAGAAGACGACTTTGTCAAATGAAATTGTTCCAAAGAATGGTTCACACATACCCTTATTAGGACTGGAAAACTCCATTGTACAAACTTTAACGCTTATCTTTGATTTACATTTAAAACTAAGAAATTTAGTAGGAATAGTTATTTTAACTTTTAAACAATCACAAGTAGTTTTGTGTGGAAAAAATGTAATTCTTGAAACAAAATTGGCACCTTAAGATGGAGTAAATGTATTTGCATTTTATTGTCAACTAAAAAATAAGTTTTTAACAGATTTTAAGAACAGTTTACATTATGTGACAACTGAACCATTACCTTTGGATGTCATTTAAGATAAATGAAAAAAAAATAATAATATTTGATAAAATAATGCTATACGTGTGTTTATTAGGTTACTTTCTTAGTTTTATTTGTTTTTATGTAGTAATTTTTATTTTATAGTAACGCAACTGAGTTTTTTCTTTAATAAATGCAACATAAATTAGCTTCAACGATGAAGATTGTAAGTATTAAGCCGACGAATATTTTGCACATTATTTTATTTTCTATACAATGAAAATAAAAAGTTTATTTCAGTTTTATAAATGCTATTGGATCTTATTTGACACATTTTAATTAGTTATAACAAAATATTGAACCGTATTGGTATTGGAAAGCCCAATAAATGTCTAAAGATGGTATTTAGTTCTTAGGCTTTTAGTGGTCCATAGCTAAATGATTTTCCCAATCGATTTTTTTATATTCCCAAGGTTGAAACATAATTTATTGTCAATTACACCAGCTAGTTCTCCGTTAGTTAAAGTTATTTGCGACATTTCAGCTCAGTATACTGGAGAACACTGGTTGTAAAGGTTGACTTACACACACAAACTAAACACTAAGATGTTAAACACAACCAATAGGCAATACACAACTAAACATACATCACTGTTTACATATCTGACGTAGTTTGTTACGTATTTTCATATGTTGCTTTAATGTTACCACAGTACAAGAATTTATATTTATTATATGAAAACAACAAATAGATATCGATATAATTCCATTGTCTATCCTTTTTTCAATATGTAAAATGTTTGATAGTATTTACATTGCATTTAGTAGGAAATAGAATTGTCTTAGAACATCATGGAAGGTTTTTGACATAGACACCATTATTTAGCTACAGTAATGTCATATAGAGTTTGCAAAATAATTTACTACTTATAAACGTCATACAATAATGGCATTGCATTTAAGGACGTTCTTAAATAGCATTACAATTTTGGTTTTTGTTTTCTGGAATAAAAAGTGCGTATAACTTACCTCCTACCTGATAAATCATTAAAGACGTGGTTTCTAAGAGATCCCTGACCACAAGGACCGGGAGCAGGGAGTCGGAGTGGTGATTATCATGCAAGCAACGCTCTCGAGCTCTCCCCCGTTTAAGAAACTTCCCACACTAAGCTATTTAGCCGTGTTTGTTTTCCTTAAGAATTAGTCGTTCAAAGAGAAGCCGTTAGTGGTCTTGGCGTCAACAGCTTTATCAGTATTCCGCCCACCCCGCACCCGCTACCGCGAGAATACGAAACCCTTCAGGGTCGACTGTGGCGGCGTCTTCAAAGGATCTAAGACGAGGTCACTTGGGGTGAAACACTTGGCGGGCCTCATCTGACAAACTCACTCAAAACTAAGAAATTGAGCCAATATTTCTTTATAAAGTTGAACTGTGAACATTACTGCTCTATTATCTCAATTTCATTAATATTTATTGCTGAATAAATTAAGATATTTTCAACTTTCTTTCAAGTGGTGTTTTATTACGAATCACAGTGTGACTAAAAAACCCAACAACTGGCATAATTAAATATTCTGTTCATACGTGTGTTGCCAGTAAGATTATTTTGGTAGTTTAGAATTAAATACCCCCCTCCACACCCAAATAACACTTCAATATAAGTAGTCAGAAATAAGATAGTAATAAGTATGATTACTTTTATAGTTCACGCTTTTGAATACATTTTATATTATACAAAAATAAGATTTAATTAAAAAAATCACCTTCTACAAGCTTCAAAAGAATTTAACAACGTTGGATGATATTGCATTTCAGCTCATAGTTCCCTATTAAAATGAACTCAAAATGATTTATCTACAAAAATATGTTAACATAGTTTCAGCGTAAAACCTTTTATATTAATAAGTAAAAAATGTGGATTATACCGTTTTAATAATTTTTTGAAGTTGACGTGCATGAATAAGTACCTACATTTACCCAATCTTTAGTTGTTTATTACTAAACAGACAGATAAAGGAAAACGATAAAGTGAGAAATTCAAATATGTTTCTTTTTTAGCTTATGACTATCGTATTCAAATGTTTAGGCTTGTTTCATATCAAACTAACGATTCAATTGATTTCTTTAAAGAATCGGTGGGTATGCTTTAAAAAATTATACAAAAATTAATATTTAATCTTTAATTCTAGACTTTCTATATTGAATAGTAAAATATTGGATAATAAAACACAATAATTGTAGAATACTTAAAAGTACGGAGTGAAATGAGATCCTTGTGGGTTTCCGTGATGGATATCACAAATAGGGTAGGCTTGTACCGGAGGAAACTAACCATTTCCAAACATTAGCTTGCAGACAAGAGGCCTACAGCTGATGACACTTAATTTCCTGTACTAGACCTCTTTCATTTGCAGCTTCAGCCATTCTTATCGTCTCCACCCCCCTATGAAGAGGAAGTGCCATTTGAATCGAACGTCACACGTGAAATCATCCTCACCTTGGCGCCAGTTTAATTAACTCTGCCGGTGGGTAATGTGGTTTGTGAACAAATATGATTTTTCATTTATTAAATATTTGTAAACAGCCAATGGGTTGGTGGAAAAAATATGTATTTCTTTTTATTTGTTACGAAATATGAAAATAAAATTTTAGTTGAATGTATTAAACTAAAAGCGTTGTTCTATGGAAGTTTAATGTACAACAGCGTAATCTTAAATATATATATATATATATATATATATATATATATATATATATGTATATAGCAGTTTAAGTATCAGAATCTTAAAATAACTAGTTTCTAAATCTGTAAACTGTAATGGCCGTTATTTCCGGAAGCATGGCTAAGCCCAAGGTAAGTATTAGATACAGCCTCTTAGCACACATCACATCCCGTGCTCTTTGCTTCTTAGCACACATCACATCCCGTGCTCTTTGCTTCTTAGCACACATCACATCCCGTGCTCTTTGCTTCTTAGCACACATCACATCCCGTGCTCTTTGCTTCTTAGCACACATCACATCCCGTGCTCTTTGCTTCTTAGCCGTGATTTCGCCCGGTAAAATAAGCCATCTTTCCTTTTTTTAACTTTAGACCTTTAGATTTTTTAACCGTAAGAACTTTCGATAAGCCTGTGTTATCTGTAACTGGTTAAATAATCTATTCATTTCCCCCCTCATTATATAATAATAAACTTACACTAAGAAATTACTTAAAATGTAATTTTAAGGAAAATATATATATAAAAAAAAGTGATAAATTGTAATAATATACGAGGATTAGTTTTTTTTCTAAACAACTCTTAATACTCAACATTTATCAATGAAGATCAGATGTATCCATGTATATCTAGATTTATCCATGTAAAATGGAAATATAGATAAATAAATAGTAGTAATTGAGATTAAATTTTGTGAAAATATTTACATTTCTTAAAAACTCTTCATAGATGGTTCAGTGGAAACATTCGATAATGAGACAAACGAATGTGTTTCTGTCACACGAAAAAATAGGATGTGTTTTTGCATAGAGTGCTTCTGAACACAAGGGGTTCAATAACTTACAGGGCAAGAACAACACGTACTTTCAATCAGGATTCAATATATTTCATCACTAGTTTTATACTTAAAGTCTAGAGACATTAACATAAAACAATATTTAAAAAAATAAAAAAAACTAAAACATTGAAAGAAACATGGAAAATGTTGTACAATTAAAATATAATGATTTGTTTAAACATTATAAAATGAAAACTTGAGCTGTGTATAGCTGCCAAATATAAATCTTTCCTTAAATTTGATTAATTATATATCATAATAGTAAACCAAAACTACAAGAATAACCATAAAAATCGACAAATTTCAAAAATAGAAATTGCATTTGACATTGTGATTGTTTCAAGTTTATTATGCATAAAATTACTGTTACAATCATAACAGCCTGCAGGCAATGCGGCGAAAGGGGTGTTCACTAAGCGCTAAACACCACTCCCCATACACCCTGTTGTAGGCAACAATTACCATAAGAAATACGACAGAGTTATCGGGCAAGCACAGTCACACATACACATTGTCTGCGGATACATACGCCTCGTGTAGATTAAATAGATACTTGATAATTGGATGTTATACAACACGTGTAGGCTTTGATTTCAAGTATTTGGAACTGTACGTTTCTAAACAATGATGTGTAAAAAATTTTATTGCAATTAATTACAAACCATTAAACCCAATATAGCTCATGTGAGACTCTGTTTTCTATTTAGGATAGTCTAGACAGTTTTCATTCTCTCCACGTTGTTTCTTCCTTTCCAAAGACCAACCAGGTAACCCCTATTATATCCAATTTTTTATAAAATTGTATAACCATTTACTATCTGACGAATAAGAAAAAATTACGAATTGGTAGCCCGACTTCATAAGCTAGTGGTCCTCAGTTTGATTCCGATCTGAAATAACAAATTTTGACAGGGTTCAATGTGGGCTATTAATTAGTGACACTTCCTATGGAATAGTCAGTTTTTTTTCTGATAATAACTACATTCGCACATATACACTCATCACACTCATTCAAAATCCATATTCACCCATATCTTGATGATTGGCGTCTTAAAAATAAATAAATCAATTGTAATAAAAAGTCAAGATCTTAAAATATACTAGTATAGCTTATTAACAGTTTGATGTATTGTGGTCAAATATATTTAGGTTATTTGATGTCTGATGATGATACTCTGTGATTGACAATAAATAATAACAAATATATATATATATATATATATATATATATATATATATATATATATATATATATATATATATATATATATATATATATATATAATGCTCTGAAGCAGTTGCAACAATCATGGAACACAGCAGATATAACTTGATCGAGACCCATCAGACAGAACCGAAGTGAGCCGTTTTCGAACCAATTGTTAATAAAACGACATTGTCCCATTGAAAACCGTGGGCGCGGGGCCTGCGGCAGGCAAAAACTGGCGCGTCACCACGTACGATATTTCTCCTTGCGGGCCACTCAAAGAGGCGGCGAAAATTAAAAATAAAAACTCGTGTGTTCCAAATAACAATAAGCGGGGGAGTGAAAAATTAAAAGCGTGTAGCCGAGTGGTCTGGGGTGACGTATGAATATTGGCCTTGTCCACTCGCTCCCTCTCACTCTCGTTCACCGCTCTTTGTCACACATACAATGCACGTACAGTGTATGGCTGGCGAACGTTTGTTTCTGTTTTTCATATTGTAAATCGTATGGGTATATAACACCTCCTTGATTAACTTATATAGGGCCAGTGAGTCTTTAGGAGTTAATTACATGGGTCGGCTGTGAGTTTTATATATATATTGAAATGTTTGAGTCCATTATATATATAAAAGCCAAATATCACTCACTCTCTGACTGACTGATCACAAAATCTCAAAAACCACCGAACGGACATCCACGAAATTTTAAAGAAATTTAGCTTTAGTATCGAGGGGACCCACTAAGAAAGGATTTTTCGATATTCTATTCCTAAGGGGTACAAACACTCCCTCAAAATAACCTTTTTTTCATAAGAATAACATTGGATTGATTTTAGTAAATTAATAACAGCCGTTTTGTAAATAAATAAACATGTTTATTTTATATATTTGACATTACCCTATTGATGCATTAAGAGTTTAATCTACAGCTGTTAAAAAATATACAAATGAAATAAACACGTTTGAAATAGGCTATGTAATACCCCTATACTAATAAATAGGTAGCAACGTAAGTAGTGTGAGTCAAATACTATAAATAATTTAATACTTTAATTTTACGTTATACAGATAATCCACTATTATTTGCAGTCAAAGTCGCATGCCGAGGCCGAAGGCTGAGGTGTATCGAGCGCAGCGAGAGTCGGGGTTGGCACGCGAAGCGTTCAGGGGTGTGTCCTAGTGTAAATATTAATACAGGGTGTAAAAATAATTTGGAAATGCTTTCACAACTTTTATTTTACTTCACTAGTAAAAGTGAAATCTTGTACATCGGACTTCGAAAGGTCTACCCTTTTCAAAGTAACTAATTTGAAATTATAATTTCTTCGCTATTTAACGATTTTAAGTAAACTACGCTGATAAAAAATTATACTTTATGGAACACAATAACTAAAAAATATTAAAATATCAAATTATCTATGGAAAAAATAAGGTTGTTGTGAAAGCGTTTCAAAACAACTTAATTTTTGTCCGTAGATAATTTGATAATTTAATTTGTTTGAGTTATTGTGTTCTATAAAGTATAATTTTTTATCAGAATAATTAACTTAAAATTGTTAAATAACGGTTTTCAAACTGGTTACTTTGACATTTAAATGACCACTACTCTGGAAAGGATAGACCTTTCGAAGTCCGGTTTGCGGCAATTAATTTCTATTGAGTAGCCCTTTAAGTTGACACCAAACTAGACCTAGGCTTACATTAATGATTTTCGTTTAACTCCACGTGGGCCGTCCTCCTGAAAAAAATGAAATGCTGCTAATGGTGTCAAAAAGTGTGTTCTTTGTAAACATGATGATATGCAAGATTTCACTTTTACCAGTGAAGTAATAGAAAAGCTGTGAAAGCGTTTCAATATTTTTTCCATCCTGAATATTTTACATTGGTATGATTATTTACTATATACATTTTGTGAGAGGTTACTAATCAGTGAACGATAATAGTAAACATTTCTCATCTATATTTATTATTCTATGTATAATATTTTATTTTACTACGTAAATCAACCAAGATATGAGTAAGCATAGTTAGCGAATGTGCGTGATGTGAGTAGTAATTGTTAACTAACAAAAGTTAATTGTTTCTTAGATAGGGACTTGTAGTAATAGCCTAGGCAACTATGGTAGGCTATCTATAATTAGCGGAGTCTAAATCAGATCACGTAATATACGTATGGTTTCTGCCATACTGGCAAGACTGATGACACGCAATTCCATCCTCCATGACCTCCATCCTGGCAAACATTCCACTTAGATACTCTAGACTACAGTACACGTGATGGCGACTTTCGATCAGCTTCTATTGTGGTATCAAAAAAACGAAGGAAAGAACCTATCACTTACAATCTCTACAACACCTAGCTCCCAAGTAACTGGGTTACAGCACTACGCCACAGTATTATACATTCAAGTTTAGAACTGCGATAAATTTGATCATTTAGGAGTATTAAATTTATAAATACAGTTACTATAAGATTACGAGATGTTCTGAAAAATGATTAAACACTAATTGAACAATAAAACATAATAGTAACAATATAATAGATAACAATAAACACACAACAACAGATATAAAAACATAACAATGAGCAACAATCACGTTTATGGGGTATTTACAGTTACAAGTCAATTTATAATCCGATCAACATTTACTCTAGGTTATTCTCTGTGAAATATTATTACAGATTGTTGTTTTAGAAAATCGTAAATGTGCATAACAACCTAATTAAATGAATCTCTTTTATCGCATCAACATGTTCTATTTAATGTCCATAAATTGTACGACAATAGACATTTATAACGTACAATCTAACATTGTTCGGCCATGCTTACATCTATTTCTCTTACATATATATACAGTTTACTGACACCAAACACTCATTGTTGGTTAATATAACACCGAACTTTAGGATAATTTAATTCTTTAATCAAGTAAACAAGTAATATATTATTAATGTAGGAAACATAGCTTAGGAGACTCGTATTTGGAAACCTGTCGTGATTGAGAGCCTGTGAAATCCCAAAATAGAACGTTGAAACAGTCCGGCCGGAAGTGAGTGAGGAGGAACGGAAGTGGACCGGAACTGGTGGTCGAGGACTTTCTAATTGATTTAAAGTCAATCGAGGCCATTGATTGACCTCTTCGAGGGACAGCGGAATCAAAAATTTAGATTGCATTAGCAGTGGCGAAGAGCTCAGGGAGGGTTTCACTACAAATCAACTAATTAGATACCCTTGGCTTGTTTGCTGACCTCCCCTTCCCCTCGCCCTCCTGCTTTCATCACGTCTTCATACAGCTTTTAGCAACCCCCTACCTTCTTGAAAGCTCACAAAGCACCTTCTTGAAAATTAAAAAAGCCAATTTGCCGCCCCATGCGCCTTGTTACAGCAGTCGTCACAGTAAATGGGCCTGCCTCAATTAGACACGACTGTTATCACTATGTTGATACGCGGGGATTTTTATTGTTAGTCCTTTTCTTTGTAATCTGCATATAATTTAAATTTTATCGAACGGATTTGGTTTAGTAGCATTAATCTTGATTTATTTTTTGTTTCCTTAAAGGTAGTTTAAAAATAGCATACAATAGGTAATTTTGGTTGCATGTTTATGTTTATTTTGATCTGAACTATCACAGGTGGGTTTTGTTAAATTAATTTACTCACACCACATTCAGTACGATGTTTATTTATACTAATAATGTGGCTTAAATCAAAGAATGCCTATTTTTCAAATGGTGAGAATATTAAAAATTATTGTAATATTGCAAAAAATAAAAGTATATATGCACAAATATATTTTAAACTACCTATATAATCGACATTTGACCGTCTAGAATCTGCCATGTTATTGGTTTCTCACCGTGAATTAAAAATTCCCAAACATAAACTCCATGACAACCTAACCACTAAAATAATTAATTTAATCAATTAAAAATAAGACATTTGAACTGTAAAACCATAAGTCAGTAAATATAAACTGTTAAACTATAATTGTTAGTACAGAAACAATTTTACATAGTTTTGAGTTTAGTAAATGAAGAAAATCTTAAGTAAACCACGAAAGAAAAGCCTAATTACAAAACAAACAAACTACTAAGGCTTCCACGAAGACGGTTGTTTTTACTGTCACTGAGTGATTAGAGGAGAACCATTTTGTAATTGTCGGTTCCAAGATGAGTTGTTTGATCTGAAGGTACCCCCATCAGTCGTGTTTGATCACCGACTTCGCCCTTATCCAACTGCTTCTTAGCGTTGGCAAAAACATCTAGAAACTTTACCCGAACCCTCTTGAAGTCTAATGTCTTACATCTTGGATTATGTTGAAACGGCTCAGCTATTTCCCATCTCTTCCCTCATTATGCTTTCTCGGCCATTACCTTTTACAAAAAGTAGGCAGAAGGAATATAGGCAGACGATCTAATAAAATAAATGGATTTCTATATGGTTGTAACAAATTTGACGCTTACATTTACAGTGAAATGTATATGTGGATGACACCTCTTTACTAGTATCTAATCAAGATCGTTCAGCAGCAGAAATGGATGCTTTTTTAAATGGTAGTGCTTTGTTGCAATGGTTTATAAGTAATCAACTTGTTGCTAATGCACAAAATACTAAAATGGTTAGATTCCACATCCATTCGTTTGACTCTAACCTAGATCACAATTTCATTGTAGGTGACTCAGATATAACACCGAGTTCAGATGTTGGATTCCTAGGATTGGTAATTGACAGCAAGCTTGTTTTCTCAAGCCACATTGACTTGGTGTCTAGCAGAATTATAGCACGGGGCTATTCATTCTACGAAGACTAGCTTGCTTTACATATAGGCGGGTCCTGCTATCGGCGTACTATGGGTGTGTATACCCCCACTTGACTTATGCGTTGGCAATCTGGGGAGCTCAAAGTTTAAGTAATATACACATTTTTAGATTACAAAAGAAAGCCTCACGCATCATTTGTGGCCTTTCTGTTAGGGAATCCTGTAGAAACATCTTCCACGTAAACAATCTGTTAAGATTCTCATCGATCTATATTTTAGAATCAGTCACCTGTTTAAAGATAAATTATCATCTGTTTACTAACTCTGAATGATGTAAAGTACACTCTTCCTCACTTCGAAATTATGACTATTTAGATATTCCACGTCAACAAATATCTTTTTTTTTTCAGAAACAAGTCTAGTTTAATCGCATTAAACTGTACAATGCTCTGCCTCCGTATTTAAATTCAATTGCCGATTTAAACAAATTAAAAAAAAACTTAGAAGCCTTCTTGATATAGGATATATACTATTGCATCCGAGAATTTTTATGACTTGATTTGTTCCCCCTATACATTGTATCACTTAGACTAAAACTTGTTGTATAAACTATGTTTTATTGACTATTACCTATGACAATGTTTGTTTTTTGACGAATAAAAATCTGAATCTGAATATGTTTTTAAAAATAACTCTATAGTCTACCAAATAAATTATACTTTTTTTAAACTAATTGAAAAATGCTGCTATGACATATTATGATGCGAGGCAGTAAAATGATGATTTGAGTAGCCAACCACTCAGTGTCTAAAGTTATCGTCATCACAGATGCAGGAATGGTGCGTATTGAAAGGTAAAAAGGTTCTCTCCACCAGGTTACAGTGGGAAATCTGGGGGAAAAGTAATTCTAAGCTGGTTAAACAATATGCACAAGTAGATCATTGTTCTGATTAAAGGGAAGAGGTATTAATCCAAATAGAACCTCTAGGTCATGAAAAAGGTGTCTAGGGGATGTAATTGAAGGCTACCAGGTACTGTACTTAACGAAGAAAAAGTACTTAGCAGATATAGGGTGTCAAATTCAGAATAGAGCCTGCTCGTAAAAATAAAAAAATAGGTTTGTGAATACGAGAGCAATAATCTACAAGACCTTTTATAGCAAAGATATATTTTCAGAACAACTAAACTAATGAACTAAAACAAAAATCAGATTTTTTTGCGAAACCCTCCCGTCTGAGGATTGTAAAAGTGGATTGCTGAAACCGAAAAATTGTAGTAAAGTAACATTATAACTTTGTTCTTCTAGTGAAATAAATCCGTCTTGTGTGGTATTAACTTATTTTGTATGTCTACCAGCATGTAATATGATAACTAACAAATTATTGATCATAGAACAATCTAAACATATATTAGAAACCTACTTGGATGCTGGTTTGAACTTTTTATAATGATGTAACGTAAAAAATAAAATTGGCTAGCAGTAAAAAAGTAGAAAGTAACTGAATACACCAATACTAGATGCCCTGGCCACCATCCTAGACGGACGGCTTAGACTTCTCTAGTTGGCAACCAATCAGCGTCCACCATATTGGTGTCGGTGTTACGTTTTACGTTAAGTCAGGTTAGATTGGTTAGATTGTGTTTGGGCTGGTTTACGTGGATGTGTAGGCTTAGATTACATAAAATTTATCAGGCTAAATGCGTGATATGTTTTAAGTACGTTTAACAAATTTGCCTTAGTTCTGTGTCTTTATTTTTTTATTTTTTTCTCAAAAGTGGTAGTCCTCTTCTAATAAACAGTTAAGAAAATAGCAACCAAGACTATCATTTTGTAGAAGTCTGACCAGTATTCTCAGAATCTTTTGTAAACAAGGTGAAGCACTGTTACAAGTAATAACTGCTCTTGAAATATGTAGTATATAAGGTATTATAATTTATAGTAATATGGATTAAGGGATAAACCGTTTGGATAAATAGCAATATTTGGGACAACTTAAATCGATTTCCCTGGGAGCTGTAAATTAGACTTTCCCTTTCCTTGTTTTAGACTTTACGATAAATATTTGCGAGCTACAATTTTCATTTTACTAGATATAAAATGAATTACAAATAAATACCATTTCTAAAATTATATTATTTTTTTATAAATAACTCAATTATAAACGGAAGGATGACATTGAAGTTTATTAATTCATATTGAAATATGAGTAGAAATGTAAGGCTAGCTTGTTTTTATCGATTTTTAGTTATACTCTTGATTACATACACCTACAATGGATATTCCACCTAATAAGAATATTTGTACATGTAATTTTGTGTGCAAAAGTTTGAATTTTAAATACAAAGTGTGCCTACAACCACAGATGGTTTAAACTGCATTGCATTCACATAGGAACTTATAAACTTAAATTAGCTCTACTAAGGAAGTGAGTGTAATAAACACAGTTTTAACAATAGCGCTCCACAATGGACCACAAAAACAGCTGATATTTTGATGCTCAAAATTTAACATTGGATGGGAAATACAGGCTGAGGCAGACCACCCGTGCAGCATGTATAGCAGGAGAACGGTTTGGTCTAGTGGCCTAAAACAAAATGCTTTCCCCCTATATTGTATATGGGGAGTCCATTAAAAATGTTTTCATCACCCTTTTCGTAAAGAGTGTTAAAAAACTAGGGGCCATGGGTTCGAATCTCAAAATTATCAAATGCAAACCTATGGCAAATAATACATAGTTTTAAAGGTCTTGTTGAAAGAAACTCATTGATGAAAACAAAATTCATTTATCATGACACATTTCAAAATGGCGGCTATTTTTGTGAAAAATATTGACGTTTACGGAATACCCTACAGTTTTCTTACTGTTTGAGATAGGTTCATTCCGATTTCATATCTTACTTGCAAAACCATCAGCTTCACTCTGATATGCCACATGACTACTTTTATCATTATTTTGATATTGGCCCCCTAATACGAATTTTGAAATATTAAAAATTCCTTAATGTCAAAATTTTTAAATAGCAACAAGCATCATGTTGTATGTCATTTTAAAGCGCTTGTTAAAACAAACAAATTTCGAATTGCACTTTTTTTGCATCTCCAGTGGTTTTTGAGAAATAAGCACAAACGTGTTTTTAATAATAATTTTCCCACCTTTTTACGTTACTTTGGCCACTGACATCCAAAACTGAAAGCACTCAGTCAAAATCTAACATTTTAATTGCGTAAATCGAAATAAGGAATTATGTAAGCAAATTTATTTTTTATTAAGATATTTCAATTTGACAAATACGGGCAAAAAGCGTTTTACATTAAGTACTGTGTTATCATTGTTAATAATACAGATATGGTATTATTACAATCTGGTTTAAAGCTTATTAATAAGATAATCTTGAAGGGAATATGTGGCAGATGCCCTTTTGGTTCCGGATTTGTATGATTTGTATGATTGTAAGAGTAAAAATACCAATTTATATATTTTTAAATCTGATCATTTTTTAAATACAAAATGTATGGCCAAAGTAACGTAAAAAGGTGGGAAAAGTATTATTAAAAACACGTTTGTGCTTATTTCTCAAAAACCACTGGAGATACAAAAAAAAAAGTATTATGCAAAATGTGTTTGTCTTAACAAGCGCTTTAAAATGACATACAACATGATGCATGGTTGCTATTTAAAAATTTTGACTTTAAGGAATTTTTAATTTTTCAAAATTCGTATTAGGGGGCCAATATCAAAATAATGATAAAAGTAGTCATGCGGCATATCAGAGTGAAGCTGAGGGGTTTGCAAGTAAGAAATTGAAATCGGAATGAACCTATCTCAAACAGTAAGAAAACTATAGGGTATTCCGTAAACGTCAATATTTTTCACAAAAATGGCCGCCATTTTGAAATGTGTCATGATAAATGAATTTTGTTTTCATCAATGAGTTTCTTTCAACAAGACCTTTAAAATGATGTACTATTTGCCATAGGTTTGCATTTGATAATATTGAGATTCGAACCCATGGCCCCTAGTTTTTCAACACTCTTTACGAAAAGGTTGATGGAAACATGTTTAATGGACTCCCCATATGCAATATAGGGAGAAAGCATTTTGTTTTAGGCCACTAGACCAAACCGTTCTCCTGCTATACATGCTGCACGGGTGGTCTGCCTCACCCTGATTTAATACTTAGTATTAACTGAAGATAAACCCTAGTTTTTTAACATGTACGAACTAAAAAAATGAAAAGCAAAGTCATTTGTCAAACTTATGGGTTATTTTAGTTATGCTTGACAGATTTTTGTCTGACATTACGTTTACAGTTTTAGGTATTTCTAAGTAGTGTGCCAAGAACAAACACTATATTTGTTTATTGTGGGCTTGTTTATTGCCAGGCTCTTCCTTTTCTCACAAGAGCGCCTTGAGGAACGGCGCCTCCCACTACAATCTCATTAACCCTTTGCGCCTCCTAATTCTTTCCACGCGACCCCTTCCTTCCTTTACAACGGAATTACGTGCACATCCTTGAATATTTTACCAACTTTTTACGAAGATGATTAAAAATGGTGTTATTAAAAGCCCCGTGGAGGTGGCGAGAGGGGCTTGTGATCTGTAATAGTGCGAGATAATTCAGTTGCCAGAAGCACCTTCATTAGAATTATGTTATAGCTTAACGCTTCGTAATAATTAAAGGGGAAGCAAATTCTTTAAATAATTCCTTCAACTGGAAGCTCACTTTCATCCTTAAGAGCTCACTTTCATCCTTAAGAGCTCACTTTCATCCTTAAGAGCTCACTTTTCTTGATAACGGAACTCAACAATTAGAAAGATATGCTTTTTTTATCTGAATGTTGTGATTTTTCCAAATTAGAAGTCAACGAGACAAGCAGATGGTGAACCTGAAAATAAGAAAGTTGTTTAGAATGAAGATTTAAACATTTCTATTTATTTTCATATATTTTCCTTGCTACTACTTTCAGATGGATTTGCATTTTGTAATGCGCTTTTGACATGACCTACCAAATGTACTGCTTTAGAACATTTCAAAATTATTATTGCTTTAAATTTGTAATCTGACCCAAAATTCAAGGTCGATAGTTAATGTGGTTCAATAACATTTTCTAGTATACAAACTGACTATAAACGAAACTGTTAGATAATTTTACAACTGGAATAAAGTTACCGTATAATTTAAAGCATTGAATTATTTATTGAGATTAAAATAGATAATCATTAAGTAATATTTGAATCATTAAAAAACAGCTAATATATTTTATTGTTATTACTAATTACTAATAATTACTCAATGTATAAAAATAGTTTGACTTGGAATAAATATAATTGTAGAAGCCTCGTTACATATTGAGATATAATTAAGTTACGTAAAATTTGTTTTAAAACAGTCGTATAATGAGAATTGATTCCAGGTCGTGCCTAAAGTCCTTTCCGTTATTCTTGGCTCAACATCAAACAATCGATCCGTTAAGAGGGACTTAACGCCCGATTCAGCCAGGATTTACTGCAGCCGGGTCCAGACGCGATAACGCGCAAGGAGCAAAAACAGAGACTCTTAATTTGTATTTTAATTAGAGACGTTATGGTAATCGGCTGTCGGAGGTGAGCCGTTATGAAGGAACGGCAGCTCGACTTTAATGTCAGCTATAATTATTAACTACGCCTTATTGAACCCTTGGCTCGGCTAAACCCCCGGCGTAACGTTCCAGTGTCAACGATGTCAACTCGTGAATATCTGGGCAGATTAGATGACAGTAACAGGAACTATCTGCTGTTACTATCTAGTATTGAGTGAGTAGCCTACAACCTGACAGTAACAGGAACTATCTGCTGTTACTATCTTGTATTGAGTGAGTACAACCTGGCAGTAACAGGAACTATCTGCTGTTACTATCTAGTATTGAGTGAGTCCAACCTGACAGTAACAGGAACTAGCTGCTGTTACAATCTAGTATTGAGTGAGTACAACCTGACAGTAACAGGAACTAGCTGCTGTTACAATCTAGTATTGAGTGAGTACAACCTGACAGTAACAGGAATTAGCTGCTGTTACAATCTAGTATTGAGTGAGTACAACCTGACAGTAACAGGAACTATCTGCTGTTACTATCTAGTATTGAGTGAGTCCAACCTGACAGTAACAGGAACTAGCTGCTGTTACTATCTAGTATTGAGTGAGTCCAACCTGACAGTAACAGGAACTAGCTGCTGTTACAATCTAGTATTGAGTGAGTACAACCTGACAGTAACAGGAACTATCTGCTGTTACTATCTTGTATTGAGTGAGTACAAACTGACAGTAACAGGAACTATCTGCTGTTACAATCTAGTATTGCGTGAGTACAACCTGACAGTAACAGGAAGACTATCTATGTTACTATCTATTGAGTGAGTACAACCTGACAGTAACAGGAACTATCTGCTGTTACTATCTAGTATTGAGTGAGTACAACCTGACAGTAACAGGAACTATCTGCTGTTACTATCTAGTATTGAGTGATTACAACCTGACAGTAACAGTAACTATCTGCTGTTACTATCTAGTATGGAGTGATGTTACGTAAACATTGTAGTTTGTGAGGTTAGTGCGAGTTGTACTGAAAAGGTTTCTAAAATATACAGTATAAAAATAAGAAATTAGACGAATAAACAATATCTAAATAAAATAAAATCTACAGTACAAAGTTCTTGTACCTTAGTGTTTAAATATTTATCCCCTCACAGAACTAAATACAGGTTTCGTAATCTATCAACATCTGCTCCTCCGATTAAAAGAAGACCAGCTAACCCCCCTGGAAAGAACCCAATGAGAAATCATTAACAATGTGATCCATAGTTTTAACTTCGACTCCTCAATCAAATGACTTACCATTTGCCATTCCCACTTATATTTCCAGTAATTGCATTGGTTGCAATGGAGGGACCACTGATAACCCTCATCATCATATTTAGTTTTACATCAACCTCTCGAAAATGTGTACTGTTAAACCAGACGGGAGTACAATATTCTGTAGAGGAGTAAACCAGAGACACAACTATAGTACCGGAACGCAGAACTTGGTCCGCACAATGTACCAGCCAGTTGCTGCACAATGTTAGCTCTGGTTCTCAAATTAGCTTCTCTTATCTGTAGGTACTTTTAACAATATCTATACCTATTTATATAACCTTTGGTACTGCATTATAGTTCTTCAACGTATGTTTCTTGGAGTGCAAGGACATCAATACTGTTTTCAGAAGAAGACGTTCCCAAAACACCCCACACTTAAATTTTTTTTTTCATTCTATATACTCCAGTGGAATTTTATCTTTGTATACGTACGTTGTTAAGGGACAACGATCCAAACCCATCAAGCAAATTTCTAAGAGGGATTTGAACCTGTGACAATCTCATATGAAGCAGACGTGCTAACCACTAGGCTCGAAAGAGGCGTAGTAATTAAATGGCAGACATTCAAAACAAAACTTTTACCTTTACAATAATTGTTCTGGTCCTTTGTTGGCAGTTGACATAACTGGGATATTAACCAAGTGAAAATTCAGCTACAAAACTCATAGATCATTTAGTACCATCCTGATAACACGTTCAGCATAAAGACTGTGGCAGACGTGGACACCATTATAATTAAGCTTGAAAAAAGGAAACATTTGTAGCTCATTTAATTTTGAATATTTATTGTATCATAATACTCTACTTAAATATTTTATCAAAGCAATACATAGAAGTTCCAAAACTTTAAATGAACGGCATACGTTCTCCTTGATCTTAGGCTTAAGAAATATCCTTTCCAATCATTATGAATCATTATTGATTACTCGTAGTTGAATTACACAATAAAGCGTATTTTACTGTAATTTCCTTAGTATAAATACAACCTACATTATACACCAGGGCTAGTAATGGGAAAGAACATGTTGACACATGACTGTCATGTTTTGAACGAGTTAAGATAATGTTCCGTCTTCTTCATAATGAATCATTTTAGAATATGTAGATCAAAATCTAAAAGGTTTTATAAAAATGGTTTGTTAATATGGAGGGAAAACACTGACATAGAACAAGATGTGACTTATAAAAATAAAAGCAAATTGTACAAACTTAAATTTAAATATTAGGGATTTATAGAATTTAAAATACGTAATTTTTAATAAACAATTATTTCAGTCTAATGCTGAAAATAATTTCATAAGTTATTTACTGACTGGATATTTAAATAATAACTGACTTGACAGGCATGCCAACCAAAGCATGTGCAATACACGGTAAAAATAAACAGTATTCATACTGTCATGTTATAAACCCATGGTATTGTTTATGTAACATGGGGGATTTATGTACCTTTATCCATAGGGCTACCTGGTTTGTTTCGACTGAGAATGAATTAAGAGTAAATGTGCTGTACATTAAGATCAAACGTGCATACTAGACACATGCCTACATATCACAAATCAATGTAGATAAACATAAGTATTTGAAATATTTAACTCAACTTTCTTTTTGACTCATTGTTTTTATAACCATCCGGATTGAAAAAAATGAAAAATTATATTAACGTTGCATATAGTAAAATAAAAACCATTTGTTTACAGTTAGAAAATTAAATATAGATGATTTATTTTCAAAAGATGATGTAAAAAAATACAAGACTAGAGTATTAAAAGGAATAAATTTAAAAAGTTTAAATCAGTAGAAAATAATTAGTCTAATTACAAGGAGAAATTCTTTGTAAAAGTTAACTTCGATTAGGGAAAATAACTGTTAATATCTTTTAAAATATCTCGCCTGGGCGAGTTGAGAAATGAACCGGCCAAGCGTAACGCCCAGTCAAAGCCTGGGGACATAAAGAGCGTTTCAATGAAAGCTTCATTCATAAAGATATTAATTTGTGACCATTTAATTACATTTACTAAGCTGAGTGGCCCAATTACTGGGGAGATTTGCGCGCCAAAGGGTTACAAAGACGGAAAGGTCGGCGGAAAAATGTAAATACATAAAAGTGTACAACGGGAAGTGGTTGTTTGATGCGCCCAGGGCATTAGAGAAGTGCGCGGTGATTTAGGCGACTAGGGCCTTCGCTAATTAAGCTTCAGTCGCAAAACGACTATTTGGCTCGCGCTCTTTTTATCCCCTCGGCAACCCTTCCCCTTTCCCCTTGCGTCTTCACACTCACAATCTACTATTTCTGATTCCCGCCAAGATATGGCCCTGTTTACAGCCGTTATTCATTTCGCACATTTCGATATTGCTGAGTGCAGTTAACACTTTAAAGGGGTGTGCCGCGAGATTCCCGCTATTTTAACGCCTCCCTCCATCATGAACAAGGGGGGGGGGCTGGAAAAGGATGGTCGTTATTGAATCTATACAATACATTGATAAATTAATGTAGTACCTTAAATGTTTTATTTACTATGATTTTTACTAGTTATTTCTACACTAGAACATTGTAATGAAAATAAAAAAGCTACAGAACTATATAATAGGAGAAAACAGTTGTACTGCTCTAACTTTATGTCCACTTCAATACAACATCGGTAAAGTATCAAGTTAGTTACCATATAAAAAAACAAAATACAAAATTTAAATTAATTTTACTGTACATCTATCTGTTAATACACGTGCTAAAATCTTCGGGGTTGGCACGGAAGGCGTGCAGGGGTATCCCCTAGTAGTTTCATAATTATGTTCTGTAGAGTAGAGAAAAAGAGTAGAGACATGTTCAGGTGATAAAAAAATAAATCAATGGCTACAAATTCGAGAAATATTGTTGTCGTGACACAAGGAAGATTGACCAAAAAGTGTTGATTGCACTTAATTCAGTTACTATATCATAACCAAGTAATCATTAAAAATTGATAAACTTCTAAAGTCAATATATGAGAGGTTCCATGTACTAAATGTTTAAAGCTAAACGTCATAAAATTACTTTGCGGCTGAGCTAATTCTATCATCACATGAATAAATTTTATAAATCACGTTTGGTTTATTTGTTTCTGATTTTATTTATAAACAGACTTAAATCAGTAAATTTGTTAATCAGATGAATCATGAAACCCATCGTGTCAGAGTTTCGAATGGGTAACTACCTCATGGTCATGCATAGCAGACAATAGAGAAAACTGCATTTCTCACTGAGTGATCTAGTTTATATTAGCTTTATGACAAATACTACTGTGACTCTAGAACTATCACCGGTTGAATCTATAACACATTCATAAGTAGATTATTTTCGAGATGCTGATGACTTGTCACCTTTGAACTTTACCTTTAACAGGAAAACTACATCAAAATTTTGATGTAATTACATTTGATATAGTTATTCAATGACTATTACAAATTTATGAACTATGATATTACAGTACTAAAAAAAACATCCGAATCAGGTCAGTCTTGCCAATTGAGACCGTATTTACATTGTGTGCTCATCTTGGTCTGAAGATGGCATACATAACTCTACGAACATCCAATGACCAAGTTTATATTGGGAATTGTACAATTAGTTAGGGTTTTAATATATAAAATATAAAACAAATGTCCCATTTAAACCTAAATTGTCTTAGTGAATAAATACATCAATTCTTATACTCAATGGTTTATAAAAGAACTATAATTTATTATGTGTTTATTTTATAGAATGTTATTCTCACTCGTTATTCAAACTAAAAAAAATAATTAGTTTGCTAAAAGTTCAGTAAAGATAGTTCTGTACAAACAATTCAGTGTCTTTGATAACAATAAAAACTGAAAGTATTTTTGTAAATAAATAAATTATAAAATAATAAACTCCATTGTTCTCATACAATATAAGTAAACCGTTAAAAAGAACGACTACATAACAATATATATACAATAAAAGAAAAGGAATGTTTAAATTAAATGCATAGCTTCAGCTATGGAGCGGAACTTAGGAGCATAAAAGAACGGCAACTCCTGACAAGGGCTGAAAGCAAAAGCAGGGATTTCTCATTAGGCTTAGTTAGTTTTATTTCTCAAATGGGTTTCTCCGGTAAAGCAGGACGCGGTGGGGTTGTGTTTTGACGTTCAAGTGTTATTCCATTACTGCACCATGAAGGGTTATGCCCCCCCCCCCATTTCTTACTGACAGGAGTGGTGTGTCACATTTCTTAAACCAAATCACCAAATACAAATTATTCATTAGATTGCTCGAAATTAGCTTCCCCTCGGCGTTTTTTTCTCCCCTCGCTACAAGTCTCAATGAACCAATAAAGTTTTAGTGCCCTGCTTATTAAGGGCCACAATGTTTCGCACTCACTTCTTTCCTTAAATTAGAGGAACGTTGGATTTGTTCCCTAAATCTTTGCCCTTAGTGAGTTGATTCCCTTCCTTGGTAAGAAGTCAAGGTTTTTATACATTTTCTCTCCCTTAGCCACACAAATACAATTCTAAATACATAGCTATATTTAGCAAATTAAATTATATTTTCTCTTGATTTTTTTGAATACAGGGTATGGTTTTGTATAGTGACTGTTATATACAACCCTAATTTATCATAACCCCATGATTTCCCCTTTAATTTATATGAAGAATAGAGAGTCCAAAAGATGCATGGGATCGGCTATAACACCTAAATAAACATAATGCCCTCAAAGTATGATCAAATTAATAATAATAAAAAAATTGTTACGATGAGCTTGTCATTAAAATAACCGATTAAAAAAATAATCTAAAGTTTTTCGACTTGATTAGTCATTGACTTGTTATAATAGAACAAAAATCTAACTAAATAGTTCAAATGTACAACTAAACATTGTTTTCAATTCTTGAAACAAATAATCTTATTTGATGAAATAACCTTATTCAAACAAGTTTGCTTCTGATAAGTAGAAAAACTTAGCTTTTACAAGATACTTCAGTTACGGACTCGAAGTATAATCTTTAATTTTTATAGTATCAAAGCTGTATTCAAATAGCCTTTTTAAAGATACATCATTTTTAATTTGAAAGTCTTAATTATAATAAGTGCTTTTAAAATACTGTTAATTTTATAATGTCCTGAATAAAAAAAGTACTGGTATCTTTTACAGTTACGCCTTAGGAAACTCCTTTATAATTTTCAGAAGAATTTAAATTGTAAAAAAAAAAAAAAAAAAAAAAAACAAAGAACATGGCTTTCTGGCAGTTTTAGAAGTTTGACATGCATACATTTTCTATAATATAATATGACACAGCATTTTATATTTTAGTATGTAAAATCACGACACATATTGATATACTTCTAGGTGTTGGTTTAGTATTCATCACACATTTTGTCATCGATACTAATGTGACGATTGTAGTTGTTTAGTAACAAAACAAACTCGCCAGAAAGTGACTTGTAAATGAACATTACTGCCTTCACAAACAAGAGGTCCACACGTTATTATGAAAGTTGTAGTCGAGGCGGGGCTGTCAGAGAATATCAAATGACCCACTTAAATACCGTGGCGTAAGAAGCGAACTTTGCGACAACTTACAACTCGCTATTGTATTTCAATTCCTGCACTCTAAGCAGCTTCCTTACTTAGTCCAAGTTGCCGTGCTAAAGTCTCCCTCGCCTGGACGGCTGTTTCCTTTGTATTGTTCCGCGGGGCCGTGAGGTTCTTTCCTGGGCTTACCCGAGCTCATGAATCTCTCAGACATTGTGGTCTCAACTTTGACAAGTAACACATCCCTAGCGTGGTAAAAAGGTTTTTACTAACATTACTATACAGCTACAACAACAATTTCATTTATAAACTCCCTTGCCCAAATATTTATCAGTACTTAAATGGAATAGGAACAGACCACAGCAAAACGTTATAGAACAAATTGTATAATTCAATAATTCCAGCCACTATTCTTCCTATCAAGCGACATTGACACTCTCCAAAGTTACTGCAAAGTGTTGTTTTGAAGAGGTTCTTGTTTTGAAGTTGATAGGTTCTTTGAATACAAAGTAAACTATCAACTATGTACACAACGTTTGGAGCAACGAGCAGCCTACCTTTCGGCAATTTACATTGAAATACACGAGTCGAGGGCAAATAAGACGAGAGACGAAGTAAACCAGACCGTAAGGGACTGCGGAGGCTGTCGGCCATGTTGATGTTATTCTCCTAGTCGACAGTACAACGTTATTTACGAACCAGACATACGATTACGAGTATCCAAATGAAACTGTTATTTTAAAACGAATTTTCCAAGTGAATTACATTTGATCAAGAATGAAATTGTGCGTTGGATTTTTATTTCGAATTCATAATTAGTTTTATAGAAAAAATATTTAAATAATTTAGTTTGAAGTTTATTATTTTCACCTATTTTTCAAAACTAGGCGTATGCATACCAAATATCTAAACAAACCCGATGTGCAATATGATAACGTTTCAAATGACTCCTCATAGACAACTATTGGTCAATAAATAACGAAAGAATATGTGTTTACAAAAAACATTGTTCTTACGGGATTAAAACCAACATGGCCGACACCTCTGCATGCTCTTAAACATTTTCATTTGAATATGGTTGCAAATAATGAAAAAGACAAACAAATGTTTTTCAAACATTTTGAATTGAGGATGGTATAATGTAATGAGTAATGGTTTTTAAATATTTTTTCAACCTAAAAGTAACTATAAAACAATATTTACTATTACAGATTTTTGTGCTTAGTGTTAAGTTTATGATTAGTCATAGTTAGTCGGAAATGCCGCTGTACAAAGTGCATTACCATACATGCTTAAATTATTTTCGCACTAACTACAATCAATTTTTACTAAGTACAATCAATTAAGTGTTGTAGGGAGTTTCCAGATGATACTAAATCATATTTACTAAGTACAATCAATTATGTGTTGTAGGGAGTTTCCAGATGATGCTAAATCATTTTTACTAAGTACAATCAATTATGTGTTGTAGGGAGTTTCCAGATGATGCTAAATCACATTTACTAAGTACAATCAATTATGTGTTGTAGGGAGTTTCCAGATGATATCTGGAAATATATTCCAGATACTCCAAATCATATTTACTAAGTACAATCAATTATGTGTTGTTAGGAGTTTCCAGATGATGCTAAATCATTTTTACTAAGTACAATCAATTATGTGTTGTAGGGAGTTTCCAGATGATGCTAAATCATATTTACTAAGTACAATCAATTATGTGTTGTAGGGAGTTTCCAGATGATACTAAATCATATTTACTAAGTACAATCAATTATGTGTTGTAGGAAGTTTCCAGATGATGCTAAATCATATTTACTAAGTACAATCAATTATGTGTTGTAGGGAGTTTCCAGATGATGCTAAATCATATTTACTAAGTACAATCAATTATGTGTTGTAGGAAGTTTCCAGATGATGCTAAATCATATTTACTAAGTACAATCAATTATGTGTTGTAGGGAGTTTCCAGATGATGCTAAATCATATTTACTAAGTACAATCAATTTTGTGTTGTAGGGAGTTTCCAGATGATACTAAATCATATTTACTAAGTACAATCAATTATGTGTTGTAGGGAGTTTCCAGATGATACTAAATCATATTTACTAAGTACAATCAATTATGTGTTGTAGGGAGTTTCCAGATGATGCTAAATCATATTTACTAAGTACAATCAATTATGTGTTGTAGGGAGTTTCCAGATGATGCTAAATCATATTTACTAAGTACAATCAATTATGTGTTGTAGGGAGTTTCCAGATGATGCTAAATCATATTTACTAAGTACAATCAATTATGTGTTGTAGGGAGTTTCCAGATGATGCTAAATCATATTTACTAAGTTCAATCAATTATGTGTTGTAGGAATTTTCCAGATGATGCTAAATCATTTTTACTAAGTACAATCAATTATGTGTTGTAGGGAGTTTCCAGATGATGCTAAATCATATTTACTAAGTACAATCAATTATGTGTTGTAGGAAGTTTCCAGATGATGCTAAATCATATTTACTAAGTACAATCAATTATGTGTTGTAGGGAGTTTCCAGATGATACTAAATCATATTTACTAAGTACAATCAATGATGTGTTGTAGGGAGTTTCCAGATGATACTAAATCATATTTACTAAGTACAATCAATTATGTGTTGTAGGGAGTTTCCAGATGATATCTGGAAATATATTCCAGATACTCCAAATCATATTTACTAAGTACAATCAATTATGTGTTGTTAGGAGTTTCCAGATGATGCTAAATCATTTTTACTAAGTACAATCAATTATGTGTTGTAGGAAGTTTCCAGATGAGGCTAAATCAGATTTACTAAGTACAATCAATTATGTGTTGTAGGGAGTTTCCAGATGATGCTAAATCATATTTACTAAGTAGGCCTACAATCAATTATGTGTTGTAGGAGGTTTCCAGATGATGCTAAATCATATTTACTAAGTACAATCAATTATGTGTTGTAGGAAGTTTCCAGATGATGCTAAATCATATTTACTAAGTACAATCAATTAATTATGTGTTGTAGGAAGTTTCCAGGTGATGCTAAATCATATTTACTAAGTACAATCAATTATGTGTTGTAGGGAGTTTCCAGATGATACTAAATCATATTTACTAAGTACAATCAATTATGTGTTGTAGGGAGTTTCCAGATGATGCTAAATCATATTTACGTTGACATTTCATCAAGTAACGTAATTTATAGCTTCTACTTACTTAACAAGGTTAAATATTCAATTACAACAGTATTTTTGTAGTGGAAAAAACTAAAAAAAAAAAAAACACTAAATATTCATGAGCAAATTCTTTTCCTCACAAAAATATTAATTACTTATTAAACATGTCGTGATTTTTTTGAATCCTCTAACTTGTCATAAATTATTGTTTAAATGAGGACTTTACGGAATCTGAGAAAGAGTAATGGAGGCAATAATATTATTCCAAGACATTGAGAGCAACTTTCTCGTGTCGGGGTGGGGATGACATTTATAAATAGCCGTACGACTCCATTGAGTGGGCTCCATCGCGCGTACAGAAAACACTCAACGCCGCGATCGGCTGTCTCTCCTTGTACAAAGGCCAAGCACAATGCGATTTTTATCCCACCCTCTTTGAAAAAGTCAAAGCGCCCCGAGTCTCATTGACGGGATCAAGTTTTTAATCACCGCCTAACACGATTGCTCGGCGAAATCTTCTCGCAATGAGAAAAAACGCCGATTAGAGCCCCGAGCGCGACTCTAAATGAGGGATCGCTCTTTTAATGCCGCGTTTTTTGAATAAAACCTCCGAGATCTGGGGTCCCTCAGGGTGGGTGAGGAAGTTGTAAGTGGCTGCTATTTATTCCGTGCCTGGGGGCAGATTTGACAGGTTTAATTCTCGCGTGTGTCTTGGGTCAGTGACGTCACATGGTAAATGAGACGCCTTGGGCGTTACTTCTGTCACTTTGTTGTCAATGAAACTCTCGCCATGTAATTTCTACATTCGTGTTGATTTTACATTGCCATTACGTAATGCTCTCTTTGAATGCCATTGTCTTATTATTGTTGTTAAATGATGTATTTTAATTTATGATGTACATTGGTATTATGCTCCTAAATACATTTAAAAGTGTTATATTTTGTATTATTTACAGTATTGTTGGATTTATTTTTAACATTGTACTGATTACTTTGAAATCACCTAACGACGTATTTTGTTACTAAATATATTAGTTATTAATTAATAAAAATAATTACCATATTTATAATTTTGAGTATAAACTTACTTTGATTCCACAAATTGTAACTGATATTAATCTAATCATAGGGCGGAATAGGATATTTATGTGAAATTGAAATTTTACAATAGTCTATTGTTAATTATGAATTAACAATGCTTCTTTTAAGATGCACCCTGTTACTAATACTGAACGAAGAGATTATTTTTGAGTGACTAGTTTTCTTCAGTAAACAAATTCGTTGCCGATCTATTTTTCTCATGCAATTTTTCTAAACAAAAATTTCTAACAATATTTTTTTCCAATGATAGAGTTTTCTAATACTTGTTGCCTAATTCAATATTACTAATGATATTCTTCTAATGATCAAATTATTAGAAAAATATCATCAGTATATAATGACCCTCAGAACCGAGGCATAAAGTTGGGTGCTCACATGATTTTGGCTTTGGCATTTGTTCCCCCGGATGATGTGCGCGAAGCATTTGAACTCGTGAGAGATGAAGTTGACGAAACATTGTTGCCCTTAATTGACTACTTTGAAAAGAACTACGTTGTTGGGATACCTGCGCGTGGACGTAGGAGAGGTGTATCTCCTCGTTACCCGATTTCATTATGGAATCAATGTAATAGTACAGTCAGTGGTTCGCAGCGTACAAATAACTGTAGTGAGGGATGGCACAACCGATTCAGTTTGGCGGTTTGCTTCAATTGAAAGTTAAAGCTGGCCAAAAAAAAAGTGGAAAACTGCAAATGCGAGGATATTGTCCATTGTTTCGGAATATAATCTTCATAAGGAGGAAAATTGGACTGTAGAGTATTTAACCCTTCTTGCTCACACCATAAATCTTGACTAATCAAGTTTGGATCATTTTATCGTGTAATAATAAAAATACAATTAGAAACAATTAGGAATTTTGACTATTTAATTGGGTTAGCAATATTGAAATTAGAAACTCAATCTTAGAAATATTTTTATTAGGTGAATTGCTTTTAGAAAAGTTATTTATTAGAAAAATTGCATTAGAAAAAATGATAGGGAATCAAACAAATTATATAATTTTTTATATGATGATAGTTAACTACTTTTTGAAAGCTGTGTGTTAATAAATGAATTTATAATTTCTCGTACTTTTGCATTGTGATGTAAAAAGTTTACACTTTGAAAACAAAGATTCAAAGCCCTGTACATATAGTTCTTTTGAAACATCAAATGATCCAATAGCAGTATTCAGGCTGGATTGGCTTTCTTTCTTTTAATATTTAACCATTTATGTATGCAGATAAAATGTATGTATATAATTATAAAAAACAAAAATATCATGAAATACAGATGGATAAAAGTCAGCATACTGATGCAAGTATCACAGAGTTGAAGCAGACAATTAATTTAATACACAAGTTGGCTCCTTGCTAAATGGGCAGTCACTGGAAAAACTTACTTGTGAATAAACTCTAAACTACACACTCTTATATAAAAACTCTAATTTATTATTTTAGAATTCATAAAAGCGTTTACTCACTGAAAACAAAATTTTAATTTTTATAAACTTATAACTATTTCAAATTTATCTAATTTTAAGGCTCCTCTTTATTAATAATAAATTAAAGATATGTAGCATAATTTCTACTGTCCAAAGCGTCTTAATTTAATCTGTATTTATATCATTGTTATTATCCTCAACTTGGTAATAAGTATGAAACGATTGTCTAGTAAGTATGAAAGTTGATTGGTAGTAAATAAACAAAATTATTTATATATTTACCAAACAAATCTGGTATATAGAATAAAATATTATTTTCAAATAAATCGTGTTAGTTAAATTAAAGTACAGAACAATAAATAAAGCACATTTGAGAGGAGTAATTTTGAGGTTATAAACAATGCATTTTTATTTGCAGACATTGCATGATAATTGGCTAGAAAGTAATATTGAGATGTCTATTTATAGACCTATGGTGGGGTGTATTCAATTGGTTTGTATACAAATTATGTAAATATTCAAGGAATTGAAGCTATAAAGTTCAAATCACGATGCTGTTAACTTAGGAATCCAAATTTAATATCCTTCTCCAAGATTTTAAAATTGGAGAAAGATTTTAAAATCTTTTTCCAAATTTAAAAGATTTTAAAATAAAAAGGTTATTTTGGACAAGGTTATCCAGTACAAGGTATATCTTTAGAGGCGAGATGCACTCCATGCCTTAAACACAAATGGTAATTTCATTAGTTTATTCCTGTGTAAGTCTTGTATGTTAATTCTGCTTAGTGTCGTTCGGCCGATGAAGGGAGGCGTGGTGGGGGAGACTTATCCGATTAAGGAAGATCCTCCTCAAGAAGCCACTAAGGAAGGCTAAGTCACCCTGGAGGGGCGCAGGCGGCACAAGTATTGCGATATCTTCTCTCTATCGGTTTAAATACAGATCGCTTTCTCTAGACTCACACCTTGCCAGTACCTCCTTAGAACCATACTGAGCTCCTTGTCCATTCAAAGTCATTAATCGAATGATTTTCATTTAGATTTAATCACAATGTTACAAAAGTAATTATACATTTGAACGACCCATTAGTATCTATTGCTTGCTACATAAAAAAGGCAAATTCCCTTCCCCAAAGGTTTGTATGGCTTTCTTAGTAGACTTAAATACTTACAATAGTTCATATGTGTGTGACTGACAAATGCGCCTAGTTTGTGTAAGAATTAAGAGTTTGATGCTAAACTCGTTACTATTTCGTTACATTTACAAAACTAGTGTAGAGGTTCATGTTTTGAACAATCATTAAAATTAGGATACTCAGTTCTCTAGTCCGTCAGTGACTTAACAATATATGCAATTGATACCTATATAGGTGTTGTATTATCTATCGGCCTATCTGTCTTCTGTAGATGCTTTCTAAGTAGTTTCAAAAACTACTAATATTAAAAATTTAAAGAGCAAGACATTTTAAAATAAGATACGTTAGCTAGAGGTTAAAGTTATATATCATGCATTCGTTCGTCATATTCCATTTATTTACAGGTAGTTACTAGACTACGTTTTGTAATATACTATAAGTGCTCTGTGCAGAAAGTAACCCGATAATGCCATCTGTTTGAAAGGAAAGGAATACTTTTGACAATACCAGCAGTGTGGTATTAATAATAGCATTACCATAAAAATATCGAATATTGTCTCATCTGACGGTGAGAACTGAACTAACCTCAACTCTTTATACAGTAATCACACGTCGATTGGTAGGTCATATTGCAATATTTCATGCAGCTTAAATGGATGTTTAATATTTCCTTCAACATATTTGATTACTTTCCTATCAATATAATTCTATAGAAAATAATTGGGTTAGGTGATCAATTAAAAGAATTAGATCCACACTTACGGCCATGTTTTGTTTCTGGGAAAATCGAAAGAGGAGTGTGTCTGTAAGGGGATGAATGGAGACAATCAGTTAGTAAGGATTCGTTTTAGTTAAAGTTCCGTTCGAATGTAATATAACATCAAAGTATCACTGGTATACTAGAAACTGTTATAGTTAATTATTCATCTGTATTCAAGCTATTGTTTATTTTAAAGTTCTGACCAATGTATCGGTCGTACGACATGCCATTTCCAACGTCGAGTAAGTTTCTCTTAAAAAAAAAATAATATTATATTAATCGTATTAAAGATATTAAATACTCGCTTTTCTATATCTTAAAAGGAGGACAAATATAACCTTGGCAAAAAAAGCTACAAGTATGTGGGCCACGTATTGGCAATTTATCAAGTCAATTTGATTCGTGTCAACACAGGGGTTGGCGACACTGCTAATGGTTTTATAACGTATTTCAGGCTGGCAAACATTACGGATTCACCCGGTTGAACTTTGTCCCACACATGGTTCCCCAGTCATTGTATTTCCATTTACGAAAGTAAAATAAGGCGGGCGCCGCGCCGCTACGGAACTTGATATTTGCATACGCCCAGCTGTGTTTCCCGCGGAAACGCAGAGATTTCCTCGTGCGCTAGGTGGAAAACTGCTAATACCGCGTGTCATATGCATCACAATCTCCGACTGTCTGTATTGCTTCATTTTACGGGTCTTTGGCTAACAGGATTGGCCGAATGGGCTGTTCGCACTTATCCAGAAATACTCAGGATTGTGCGTAATTTTGTGTTATCTTCATAATTATATTATTGTTGTTGAATTCATAACTCACTTATAGTAAAAGTGCATTTAGTAATTTTTAATATTGAACTGATATAGGTAGTGTGCTGAATTATCACATTAAGACTGAAAGTGACAACTAATTATTAAAACCATATATATTATAGTTCTACTTTACTTCGGAAATACATTTTTGTATTTCCCGTCATATTAAGTAGCCTATTCAGTTAAAACATAAAGTAATATAGTTGTCAATTTTGGTTAATATTGTATCAATATACTACATATTATATTGTATGACCAATGTTTCATTATGTTGTTGCAATTTGTATAAAATATAAAGACAGTAAACCTTTTATCATTTTACTATTCGTGTTGAAGGTTTTTATTATAAAAAGTGAGTACATTTACATTTATTATTATTCTTTTTTTGTTTTCAAGTCACAACTTAAATTTTACCCCCACCCTCTCTCTGTGTATTAGATGTATTGACAATAACATTAGTTATTAAGGGATTTTTTAATACGATTTGAAGGATGTTTGGTGCTATTACACTCTTTAGATTATGGATCATAGAAGTCTTCCAATAAAAAGCTTTACTTATAGTCTTCAGCATTCATTTTTGCAAAGGCCTACATTATACAACAGTAGGATAGTTTGCTTAGGCCTGCATGATACAACAGAAGGATAGCTTGCATAGGCCTGCATGATACAACAGAAGGATAGCTTGCATAGGCCTGCATGATACAACAGAAGGATAGCTTGCATATTAACCCAGCTAATTATCTTCCTCGGCTACTGACATTTCCAGGAACTTGGGTTTGTAACGTACATACATGCATTTTACTTGAACAAAGGATTGATCATTATATACCACTATAACAATATCTTGTTTTTTATTCTTTCTAGATCATCATTGATAACTTCTCTACTGAAGAGTTTTATAACATTTTAGATTACAAAAGAAAACTTGTACCGTACAAGATTACAAAATTGTATGACATCTTCATTGCCATTACTTTATAAAATTACCGGCGGCAAGGTTTCATATAGGGAGCAAGAATCACAGTTCTAGGTTTCATATAGGGAGCAAGTATCACAGTTCTCAGTTTACCCTTGATAACTGAACGGCATTTAACGATTAAGGAAACATTTAAAGCATCTGTCCCGATAAGTGTCATAATTTTATTATAGATTATGATGATAATTACACTCATATGGTCGTAAATAAACCCAAGTTATTTGGGCGGTTATTGTCATAGAAAATAGTATAAGTTCATAATCAGCTTAGGAGTCATCGTAGGTATGTTTACAAATCCTTAATATACAGGCAGAGAACACCCTCGAATATTTGATTTAATATGAAGGAACATTTGTTATAACAGTTTAGGTTTGCTGTTTTGTTATTTTATTCACTTTAATAACAAAATATTACTATAAAATAATTTATAATAATATTAATTATTATTATTTACAAAATACATACCGTATATTTAAGTAATAATGAAAAATGTATAAAAACAAATCCATAACATTAAAAAAAAACATTTTTGGCGAACAAAAGGCCTGCATTATAATCATACTTGGTGATCTCTATCTTCCTACAGAATGACATCAGACACCGCTATGAACTACTTAGAGTGGAAGAACTGTGCTTGAATATTAAATGTATTTTCATCGCAGGGAAACTGAGAAAGCAAAGGGATGAAACCCTTTGACCCAAGAGGGTGGCCACCCCTAGCCGGAATGGCTGCAAGTAAATATGCCACTGCGGCCGCAGCCCCAAGGCGACCACAGCACAGTCGTGGCTAACGACCATCTTGATGATAACGGCACATTAACGGTTCCTACATCTGCCGTTACTGCAGCTACGATCTTCTTCTGGATTATCCCTTAATTTAAATTTCGGTTAATAATGTCGGCCACTAGGAGGAACGAGATACTGAGGTAGTCCTTGATCAGAAATACTAAAAATTTTAATGATAAATAAAAAATACGTTGATTTTCAACTTCAGCAGCAGTAATAGATGTACGTAGATTTAAAACAATCCTACCCGATTATTTCTATATCCGATCTTATCGCTCCTATAATGTTCAGAATTTCACTTGACATTCACAAAACCACGATTATGATTGTAATAAATACCAACATATGTCATACAAGTGATTGCTGAAATTAATTTTTAAAATAATATAACAGAGGAATGGGTAAAACAACCAGTTAATATTCAATAAACATACTCATATTAATATGCATTTTCTTATAATCAAGTGTCCGAGCAATTTCCTGTTCTCAGTATTGTGTTGCTAACTATTTGTCACTTTCTCCAATTCATCTAATCTGTTTTTCATTGATTGCTCTGTAAAGTATATTTTCATTTAGTTTATTCTATCTTTATCAATGTTTATAATTAAATAAACTAGGTTCAACTTGATATAGAACTAAAATAGAATAATGTTTTGAAAGCAGCTTCTTATCCTTAACCCTGTTAGTCCATTAAAGTAGTCTTTATTTGCAAAAATCACCCTTCACAATCAAAATTCGTGTTTTCATTCATGTGAGCAACGATTCCATTCGTTGATATAGTTTCTGGTTACTTATTGTTTACTATACATTTGATCAGTGTACCTATACCTTCTATTTCTTTTTTGTTACGTTTATGTTTTCTTTAGTATGTAAGGAATTGTGTTAACATTTTTACATGGTAATCGACTGAACTGTATTTTTTAAAGTTATAATAATACAGATCTTATGAAATCTTAAAATTGTGTTTTACTATAAAACTATCTCGAAAAATATAATTATTAATAAGATAAGACAGTGAAATAAATATTTTTTAACTACAAAAGAGTCGACTACTAGATAAAAATGATACTTTTTATGATACTATAAATTATTCGGTAGCGTAGTTAGTTAAATCCCAGCTTCAAGTGCTAAAGGTTCTCGGTTCGATCCCAAACAGAGTCTCAGCTAATAACCAGCAGCTGTTCATTTGTCATTGGAGTAAATAAATAATGAAACTTTCTAAGGAATAGTCGGCCTTAGTTTGTAACAATAATTACTACATTCGCTCATCTTCTCTCATTCGAAATCCATATTCGCCCATATTTTGACGATTAGCGTCTAACGAATAAATAAATACACTTTATTAAAAATAAACACTTTCAAGAATAAACTTAAACAGAATATATAAACAGTGTAAAATTGGATGAAAATTAATCCTATACATAAAAAATCTCTAAAATTATGAATTTTAGTGAAAATAATGACATAATTGGTATAATTAAATGTTGGACCAACTGGATTTTGTGGGAGTCTGCAAGGGTGAGACATGGCGCAGCTCGCTACAATTAGATATGTTACGGCAATAACTCAACGCAATCTCTGTTGTAGTTAGTTAACCTGAGGGGTTAAGCCCAAGTAACTGAAACATTGGATCAAGGTGGTTTAAATTCACTTGTGTCTCACCTAAAACTCTTGCTTAATTCAATGAAGAGGTTTAATTTATATGTTCGCCCGTAATCTTAGAAGAGAGGATAATTTCATTCTTTTACATTGTCCCTAACACTTTTGTCCCTTAATGGTTAAGGGACGGAAGAATTATTCAATCGTTGTATGATTGTTAAAAAAATAAATAAATACGTTTAGAATCTATCGTTAATTTAGATCACTAATAAAGTATGAATACATTTGTTTTGCCAACAAAGATACGTAGTATGGTTGGGAGTAGGTATGCTTATGTCCTCTTATTTTTATTCTTAGACATTATCGAAAGTTACCGAACTTGTGTTATTCTCTTCTCCTGGTTGGAATGTTGAATTCCTTGGTTTAATGAATGTGGCTCTCACCTTTACGATAGCACTTTTCATGTCTTGTGGTACCCTGCTAGCTCTACTCGTAAAACTTTGGTAGTTCACCTATTAGTCCTACTCGGATTCGGTGGCTCTGCTTCTTGCTGTATACTGCACAGTGCGCTGATCACAATAATTGTTCACCATCTTGTCTTAAAAGAATATCCTGGGCTTGCTTCTTTGCTTTCCTTGACAATTCTTACTGATTAATCCTACAAGAATATTCTTCGTGGTTAATTTATCTCTTCTTTTAAGTTTTTATGGCTTGACAATTTCTCTATTAATTGATTTCTTATGACCATATTTATACAAATCTTTGCCCTACCAGGACATGAATATGTTTTTTACCATCTTTAGTGGACAGTATCTGATTTCTCGCCACTTGTTTTTTTTCTGTATGTAGTTCGTGTCATACTTGGATTTGTTTTTATTTCCTTTGGTGGACATTTACTGAGACTTCATTGATTATTACAATTATCAATGACACCCATTTACATCTGTTTTAGTTGTTGCAAATTAGGTTTAATTACTAGTGGATCGATTAAATATTATAATGAGTGAGTATTATAAAACTATATATATATTGATTACTTATATAAAATCTGAATGAAAAGTCTTAGAAGTTCTTCAGTATTATTCATTGAATGAATACCAGCAATATGCAATCTTTTCGGCGGAGTTGGCTTGCCTTCATTTAATCAGAGAAGCAGGCTTTGGATCGTTGCGACACTTGGATTCAGCTCTGTGACCAAAGATCAATGTTTAAATACAAGTGATACAATATTTTAATATAATTAATACACAAGTGCTTCGTTCTTAAGACTGTATTTCCTTTACAGTGACATCTAGATTGATTACATACTTGACAAGTTTAGCTAATTTTATTGCTATTTAGGAGAGTTGCTTTTCTAAACAAATAGTCCGTGTTGTTGGAAGACAGTGTTACGCTTAAGTTAGCGTAGATAGTGCTATATTAAACTCAGTTGTTGTTTAAGAGTAAGACTTAATCATTTTCTATTTACTTATTGTATGTTATCTGATTTAAGTGGTTTTATATATTTTGGTCTTAAAGGAGAAAAACTGACAAAATCAATCAATAATCTGATCATTAGATTGAATAAAGTTCAAAATTGCAATCAATAAATATTCATAGCAAAACACAGACCTACATCGTATACAAAACACAGACCTACATCGTATACAAAACACAGACCTACATCGTATACAAAACACAAACCTACATCGTATACAAAACACAGATCTACATCGTATACAAAACACAGATCTACATCGTATACAAAACACAGATCTACATCGTATACAAAACACAGATCTACATCGTATACAAAACACAGATCTACATCGTATACAAAATAAAAGTTAACTTACTCCCTATTTTATTATTAAACAATTTAACTGGTTATAATTTGCATTTAAAACAAAGTTAAAATAAAGTCGTGTAGTTTTCACGCTAAACACTTTACAAGTTAAATTAGAACATATTTCTAACAAATAACACAGAGCCGAAAATGTTTACTGAAACGAACACTGAAAGCAGCCGGGTGAGTGATGGAGGAAGCTTGTTTACCAAGTAATCCGAGGGTGGGATATTCGTGTTGTAAAAGTTGGCACAACTGGCTTAGCGTTTCTTAGCCCAGTGATTGCATTGCCTTGTTTTCAGATTCAATTAACCGGTATACACGGTTACTCCGTGTATGCGTCGGTTAGTTAGCGGTGCCGTGCCTTTATATACGTGTTCCTACGTCGTTCCGATACACACTCTCTCCCCTCTCTACCGCGCGTCTTTCTCATGAGACCCTACGTTCTAAGAGTGCTGTTCTGGTAAGTTGAAGGGTACGGCAGACTACAATTTCCCTTCTACAATCGATCATATAACATTGTACAATCATATTTATAAATGTTTCACTACTATTCATACCCGTTAAATTCAAAATATATGAATTATTAATTTCAATCAAAATGCATGAACAAATATTTATCATAGCCATTCCAATTCATCATTAACAACAGCCTATAATGGCATGGTTTGTAAACTGCATATATGGTTTGGAACAAAATGAGTGCATATTTTAATTTTTCAACAATGCCCTGATGAACTGGGAGAGCGTAGTCTATAGTTGGTAAGTTGGAACCGGTGCTGGAGGTTTAATTGGAAGAGTGAATTTGTCTTACATTTGTATGTATGAATTCATTTTGTAGAGTGATTGATGACAACACTTTAGTTATTTATAGAGTATTTTGACATTTGCAATGCATTTATATGTACATTTTGCAATAAAAACTGAATCGATTTGATAAGATGAAAACCTTTTCACAGTTAAGCAGCTTATTGAAGTATAATTTGCAATCAAGATTGTTCTAGTATTTTTTGGTTATATTAAATAATAAAGACCTCATACTTAAAGTAAAATCATATGTTGGTGACAGAGGAACGTATAAAAGAAAATATTATTATTCTTTTATCTTACGTAAATATAATACGTGAAATATTATATTCACGTATGGCCCACATAGAACAACGGAAAGTACCGTTAACGTTTTTTCCATGATTCCCCTTTCTTTGTTCTCACACTTGTTTTATTGTTTCAGAATGAGGATAGTTTGTTCGATAGACCAGGTTGTTTCTGTTATTTTTTCTGTCACCCTCTGACAAACTTTCCAATCAAAAACATGTTGTCTGACGTCTTCCTGTTTGAAATGTTCGTTCCCATTACAGTACATTTTAATGATAGAAAAAGAGGATCATTGTGAATATAAGTTAAAAATCATAAGGATAATATAGCGGCATACTCCAGTGCGATTATATAACTGACGACCATAGCTTTCCTAGTGGTCAAACACTTTCCGGGTAGTTTTAGTGGAAACCATGGAATCCCTTAACTTATAGGGATTGATTCTACTTTGATTTGAGTGGGCAAAGGTAACTTACATCAATCGAACCAGAAATACCATCGTTATTGGAGTCAAAGGGAGAGCGAGGGCGGAGGACTGCGGTCTGTGTCAAATTAGGTTGTTCAGATATTTGTACGTACAAAGAGTAATTACAGTCACAAATCGCAAACCACAGCCAGGTAAACACAAAACGGTTGCCCAGCAACGTCGGCTTGCGGTCTATAGCTAATTATGCAAGCGCAAATCACACAAAGCATATTCTTAGTGAACCGCAGAACCCACACCCCCTCAGCCACCCTTCTACCCATCATTTTCTGCAACGTAATTTTTTACTGTATCAGATAAGGACCAATTTATCTTTTCTTAACAGTAGACCTGTTATTAAGTGAGCTTTAACATTCATTTGTAAATGTTTTTTAACTATATTGATTCTACTTTTTATTTATTTGACTATAACTCATTAAGTGTCACTCAGCTCCTTAGTAACCCTTTAAATGTCTGTTTCATCGTATGTTTGGGCCTCAAGGCTGTTTTGGACACTTGTGATTTCAACTAGTCCGTGCCATAGCCAGTGGATAGATGAAACATTGTAATAACAAGAAATAAAATTTATTAAGCTTTTAAAAAGTTAAATTTTAACATAAAAAAGAGTGCATGGTCTACTCGTTCCTACCCAATTTTTCTCAGGACTCTATGCTTTGGTAAAAAAATCAGAAGTAACTTACAAAAGAACACAATTGAGATTGTATTCCAAACCCTTACATTTTTGTTTTCAGTTTGCAAATAAAAGTTTAAATTAAAAAAAATCTTAAATTTCTTAAAACCTCCCTCCCACCAAATAACACCCGTTAGACGTTTATTGTGAAATACAAAATATCTATAAAAGAAAAAAAATTAATAATTAATTCTTGGACTAGTTTTACTATTATTTGATAAAACTTTAGAATAGTTCAAGATATTTTCAAAATTATGAATTACAATCATTTTTATAAAAATTCGACATAGGTTTTCTGTAAAAAAGAGAACAAATTACATTTATTGAATCTTTAAAACTTATTTTAAGTAGATACGAATTATTTTACAACTAGTCTCATTGAACATCTGTAATTAATAGTAACCAATTTCAGCTTAAGCTATTTTACATTTACAAACGAAACGATCAGAGAATGATTTGAGTTTTATTTCTAGATACATGTTTTATAGGTATATATGTTTTTTATGTTGGAGTTAGGATGAAAAGTGGAAATTAAAAAGAAAATACAAATGCTCATATTAATGCCTTTCTTGATTAACCCTAAGGCCCAGCCACAGCTGACAAATGATTCTCATTCCCTCATGACAAGGTGGATTTTGAAACCAGCTCAGGTTTCCCAGCTGTGATTCCTTGTCGGTGAATATTTAATATTAATTACAAACCAAATATTCGTTGAGCTCTGGAGATGATTAAATTCAAAACGCCTCACGTTGGAGGCTGACAGTCTGTCGCTCTGACTGCACTCTTCCCAGATTCGTTTACAGCCCCACCCCGGGCCCACTTCTGTGATTATTGAAATGGGGGGCGCCGCAGCCTTAGAATGAATTGCGCCTTGTTTTCTGATGATAATACAGACTCGGATCTTCATTAGACTCGACTCCCTTCATCTTCCAAATTACCGACTTGAGACGTCGCCTTTTGTCCCAAACCACGCACCACATTTTTGTCTCCTAATCTTGTAAAGTATTCGTGGCTCAGGAGTGCCTTATCAAAGTTTAGATGGGAAGCCGCTTCACACGAACACGTTCCTCTACAGTCCTTTTCAAGGATAGTCTTTTAACGTAAATGGAATTCAATATTTATTCGCTGGTAATTATGTACATCTAATATCAATGTTCAGCTAATCTCATAATTTTATAAAATATATTATGTTAGCAGACATATCTCCCAAGATTTTTTTCCCAGTAATATATATCCAAATTCTTATAAGAAATATTTATTAAAATGGAATAATAAGCTCCAATTAATGAGATTAGACCCTGATATATCCTTTACCTTCTAAACGCTCAGTTTGTGGAATTGCAAACAATGATTTTCTTGAAGTACAAACTATTTGCAGCATTTGTCTATTTCGGTACGCATGAAAACGGTTCTCGAAACACTTGGACTTTGCGATCTGAGATTTTCTCGTAAGAGGTTATTCTATTTAGAAATTGGATGACCAATAGTTGTATCCTGCATAGTTGTATAGTTGAAACCTAATACATTCTAAACACAACCGTACAAATTTACAAATTCTTCATATTTGCAGGCTGTTTAAAACACAACTACATGAACACTATTTAAGAATTTAAAATTTACTGATCATCTAAAGAAACCCCATAATACCTTCTCAGCGACAAAATTTGTTTTTAGTCCAACATAATTTACAATAAGGCTACCAGAATGTTATATGGAGGTGGTAATGAAAAAGGACCTGTTAAGGATGACATGGTTGGAGGGGGGGGGGGAGGCGCTACGTCTTACATCACTACAAAACATGAGTCACGACTACGTTTGCCTGTAACACACGTGCGGTTTTGTTATGTCAACTGGCCAGTTTTGTAATCGGTTTTGTTTTATGTGTATGTTCACATGACAATTTTTCACCACGTAAGTGATGAAGAAAAATAGGACCTTAATGTTAATAGCTTGAGAATTAAACCTTGAGTTTCAAACCATTGGTAATTGCAACCATCATCGAATCACTTGGCTGTATCGAGGTAACTTAAAATAGGACCTTAATGTTAATAGCTTGACAATTAAACCTTGAGTTTCAAACCATTGGTAATTTCAACCATCATCGAATCACTTGGCTGTATCGAGGTAACTTAAAATAGGACCTTAATGTTAATAGCTTGACAATCAAACCTTGAGTTTCAAACCATTGGTAATTTCAACCATCATTGGATCACTTGGCTGTATCGAGGTAACTTAAAATAGGACCTTAATGTTAATAGCTTGACAATTAAACCTTGAGTTTCAAACCATTGGTAATTTTAACCATCATCGAATCACTTGGCTGTATCGAGGTAAATTAAAATAGGACCTTAATGTTAATAGCTTGACAATTAAACCTTGAGTTTCAAACCATTGGTAATTTCAACCATCATCGAATCACTTGGCTGTATCGAGGTAACTTAAAATCTTTAATGTATGTAAGTTTATGGTCAATTTCTTTGTTACTTTTATGGGTTTCGTTTGTTTGCCAGATGACTGTCTCATATTACACAATAATCAACGTCATCGATTAAATTTATCGGACGCTTGCAAATGTATCCACGGTACATGTAAAACGGAAGTCCTTCGCCACGAAATACTATCACACTTTTATTCAAGATCTGCATTACAACGGTCTCCAATACACGGAAAGAATACTGTATGTAAATACAGATCTATGTAAATAAATCTTTATAGCTCTGGTTGGTTCTAAAAATCAAGAATAATTTTTGTAAATTTTAATTTCAGTTTTAAAGCTAACCCACTATTACATTGGCTGATATTTATAACTAATCAGTGTTAAGAAGCTAACCTGATTAAATTCATTAAATACAATATAAAAAATGAAATAAAGCTTGTATTGTACATGGTGTCTATAATTATGAATTTACCATAACGCTTCAGAAGGTCAAGAAGTGAACATGACTGATCTAATGGTAGGATATGTCCTAAAATTTTATTATTAGAAATAAATTTTCATTGAATAAATCCATACTTGTTTTACTGTTTCTATAAGTGTGTATTTTATAATCCCATATAATACACGCGTTACAAAAACGTGTCATATAGAACTGGATGATGTTTTCAATATGAAAATAAGATCCGTATTAGCTAATAATAAAATAAAAATTACATATAGGAAAATGATAACATTAATTATAGTATAGATAATTATAATTAATGCACCAACAATAAGTATTGTAGGGTACAGTAACACGGTCTAACTTAGAGGTTAAAAATATTACTAATTACCAAAGAAGATTCATGTTATTTTTATATCGAGGTTTTTGTAACAGGACCCCTAATCGATTTGAACCGAGTTGTAATTTCGTTGCGGCTATGTCGCCTACTTAAAGCCCCACTCATTTTGCATGCACTGCTTGCCCGTCTGGAGATTTCTCATTATATTTCTAATCATAAAATATATAGGCATTTTATCCCTGGAAGTGATTTGATGGTATTAGGGGCTAATTTCAAATCAGCTGAGATATTTCATTCCTGTATTCAAATATTTATAAAGAAAAGATCTACAACTTCAATTTGTGTTGGCTGTGCCCTTTGTTATGAATAAATAACAATTAATTACATTTATCAAAATATTTTGTCATAGAAACGTTTATGTTAAATACTATCAACGTACTAATAAACGTTTATGTTTCAAAATCAATATATCATAATTACATTAATGCAATGGACCGTAGTCATAAAATGGATTTGATTTTAAACTAACGATACATTTAAAAGTTGTTAGGTTATTGATTAATATTTTATTAACCATTAACACGTTATACATTAAAATACAGATGGTATATAGTTTTTATTTTGTTTTATTTACTGATATATTTAGGATTGAAATTGCTACAAGATTTAAATAATTGTATTTTTAATATTAACCAAAAACCTCAGATGTTTTTGGCGTTCAGGTCGTGCATGTAAAACAAATTTCGTAAAAATCTCAGTGACAGGAATTTTAAGATTTTAGTCTTGAGTAAAATTTTATTTTCAATACATTTTATAGTTCATGAATTATATAAGGCATGTTTGAATTGCAACTTTAAATTCTCAAAGACATGTAAAGTATTTGTATTGTTTACTAGCAGGAATTATTGGATGACCTTTGAGTTTATTAAATAATACTAGGATTTCTTCATTCAAGTGAAATTTTTTTAAAAGAAATTAAACGCCGTGATACAAATAACTACGCACACCAGTTTACAGAAGTAGTCATAAGTCGGAGGTTGAAGAATACTAAAACCACAGTAATATTCCAGAACAAGTCCCCGTTATATCGTTGTATAATTATGTGGAAACATTCCTAGCACTTCATGTATAAAGTAAAAAACATATTTTAAAAGTACCTTTGATCTTAAATTTCGGGATGATTCTAGTTTTAACTGTTAATATATTTTAATATTACATTTATTTAAATCATAATTCCTGTAAATTTCATTCCGGACATTGAAGCATCCACCCGTTTCCAGACAACAATATCCACCATCCCACAAGTCTTGACAATACGTTTGCTCCAGCGCACCACATTGTCTCTGGGAACGGCGGAACACGGACCGGAACTCCGACAGACTTCAGCCGTTCCTCTTCCGGTCCGGCCTCCCTCTGCTTTGTTGTTTGTCCATTTCCTCTCTCATCTCCGACCGTTCGCACAAATATAATTGGTTTCTATTTAATTAGCGAACTATAAGTGATTTTCCCTGCTGGAAGAAGGCATAATGCGGCGAAAAGGATGAATTAATTATTAATTTGAAAATTGATTCAAAAAAGTTTTTTGTTTATTTGGATACAACTTTTCTTTATAGTAACTATAGAAAAATGAGTATTATTTTTACTGTGTGTTTACCTTCGGATAGTGACTACATAAGGAAAAACTAGCTGTGCAAGTTGGTACTGACATGCAACCCGAGATGACCACGGACGCTTTCCAAATCAATTATGGGTGGCTACCCAAGCTGATCATGGTTGCTATGCTAAAGAATCATGGGTGATTAAGCAAGTTTTATATAGTGAGAATGGGTGGATGCTTCAATGTCCGAATGAAATTTACAGGAACTATGATTTAAATAAATTTAATATTACAATTTATTAAGTTTAAACTAGAATAATCCCGAAATCTTAAAATCACAGGTGCTTTTAAAGTAAGTTATTTTAGGTTTTTTGTGATATTTATAAATCACTAAACGTGAGTCTTATCGTTAAATATAAAAGAGACTTTTATTATTTTTCAACCTCCAGCCCATAACTGATTTTGTAAACTAGTATGAATAATTTATTAATTGTATCATTGATTTTACTTTTATTGAAAACTTGTCACTTGAATAACGTAATTCACATATTGTTTAGTTATATACATGTCAAATTGATGATGGATGCTACGAAAATTTATCAAAGGTGCACCCAAGTTGATCACAGTTGCTACCCAAGTTCATCACGACTGCTAACAAAGTTGATCACGGGCGCTAATCAAGCTGATACCGGTAGCTACCTAAGTTGATGACGGTCGGCTACCCATATTGATCACGGGTGCTTCTCAGGCTACCAAGGTTGCTAGCCAATTTTATAATGGGCACAACACAAATTTATGATGGTTGATACTGAAGCTGATCACGGAGTTCTTCCCATGTCTATAATGGGTGGTTATCTAGGCTGATCACAATTGCTGCCAAAGCTACCCAAATTGATCAAGGGTGGCTATCCTTATGAATTAGCTTAGGTTGTAACCTCGCTGATCATTGATTCCCATGTCTGAATATGGATGTGTTGATCTAATTCTAACTGGATACCATGTCCAGTGTCTCACCGTCTCACGCACCATAAAGTCCTGAGGACAAAACTGTAACCACCACCCCACTCGAAAAATAATTCTGGTTGATTCATTAATTACTTTGGTTGGTGACGAAAATTGTCCCTCTGTTAAAACTTTTCTGACCAAAAATTAAAAAAATCCTCACTGTTCGAAAACTTCATTTCATGGTTTTGTAAAGAATTAAAATGTGGTTTTCATTTAAACGCTTTTATGCACCATCTATCGCAACCACGATGGAATAACTCACTACCATTATTAACGATGTGCTATGTGTTACTTTATTGTTTTTTTATTGATTAAATAACCGTTGGAATGGAACCATATTCTGTACGGTCGAGTCACTCATGTGATTCTAAAGGTAAACGTTCGATTTCCAACTTCTAAATATCAACCTTCAGTTCCAGTTTCAACATTTTATGACACTCCAAAGTGGGTAAGTATTTATGTCAATCTGTCAGTAAGTTAGTGATCCCTGTCTAGCTTTAAAAACTGATATTTTTAGTTTGACGAAGGATTCTTTAGGATACTAGTTATACAGAGAAAAAAAGTCCACACATTCCTGGCATTATGGAATTTTCCAGAATTTTTCATGATTGATAAATTTTTGATGATTGGATATCCATTCAATATAGTTATATTTCATAGTCTGGCGATATCTTCCATTTAAACACCACAAAAAGATTTATTTCAGCATATTTCACTTTAGTTTTTAACTATCAGGTGTTCCGCTATGCTGGTGTTTTGGAAAACCCCTCACCATTTATTTATATGTTGTGCCAAAAGTACATAAAACTGTCTTGGGTGGATTTTAAAGATATACTGTTTGTAAAAAATTGTATTAAGTTTCTAGTGTGTCTTCGATTACGTAAGAAATAGAGATGAATCATAAATATCAATTTATCAATTGAAATAATTTTAAATCATAAATAAAGCTTGCCGTTGTTATATAAAATACCAAAACTTGGTATTACATGCTTTGAAAACCTACTGAGGTGGGCAATTTTCAGAACACCTCGTAATAAATAAATCTCCGATCGCAAAAAGGGGTGCAATATGAAACGCGTATCCTGCTGGAATATTGGCCTTAGGAGCACAGCGAGGCTCACGGCTGTTATGCGTAAATATTACAAAAGCATAATAAAATGACGATGATAGCATTCACGGGGAAGTGCGTAATATTTTATAAAGGGTTGTTTGTACAGGAGAGGCACGGCGTCTCTCCACCTGTTGATGCATTTTTGTGCGTGCGGAGAACCTCCAACTGCCATTGCCCATTCAGGCATCACATGTTTTGACTTTTAACCTTTTTATCCGTTTTTTAGACTACTTCAACTAAATCACACTGAATTGATTTTAACCTACCTTTTTCAAAGACATAACTCACTTAAAAATTGGTTATTCTTAGATTTTAAAACAATTTAGAACTGACTGAGATTTAAATCATTTGTGTCTTCCATAATAGCTGTTAAAGAGGCATATTAAAATGTATAACGCTTTAAATGAAACATCTGGGAAACATTGCATGTATGAAATTCATACGCCGAATTTAGTCAAAAATAATTGGTAAAACACATAAGAAGTTAAACAGATAACGACGTAAAAAATATGTTTTCAAATGAATTAAACTCAGACAAATGAAGAAAAATTATGTAAGACTTAAGTTTTAAAATATAACTCAATCATTTGCTTATCCAAATGAAAGAAAATATCAGTGTTCCCCCTAAAAATATTTAAGTATCATAAACACTAGTTTAGATTCGATTTCAAGCTGTAAGCTATAAATGGGAACTCAAGTATTAATGAAGGTATGGAGTATACATTTATATATCAATTAAACTTTCATTTGGTCACTTTAGAAATTATTTACTTATGAGTTATCATTATACATTCAATTAATAAATAGAGGTAAAATATATATATCTGTTGGCTTATTTAACGTTCTAACAATGTTAATGACCTTTTTTGTCAGTATATTTTCAAAGAAAGTAATGTGAGCAATGACCTATAGGATTAAACTGATGGATAGAAAAGAACAGGCTTTTAAAATATAAAATGAGACAGATGTTTTCAAGAAAAAGGGTTTTACAGAAAAACACATAACAACTATCCTGGGAAATTTGTTGTTATAAATATAGATAAACTAAAAGGCAATTAACGAAATGAAAAAAAAATAAAATAAAAACTACAAATCATTGAGGAGAGGTATTAAGGAGATATATTATTTTAACTTATTTCTTTTTTTTTATAAAATAACGTGAAACGTAACCTAATATCTATAAAGCCGAACGTGTAACTCACTCACTCACTCACTGATTCATGTATACAAATTCTAACCCACTTACAAATGAGCTAGAAATTGAAATTTGGCACACTTGTAGCTTTTACCGAGCAACCAATGGGAACATTCCGAAAACTAAAAATGTTTAATTTTTAATCCCCTTAAAAAATAAAAAAGGCAGACGGGAATTTTGAATTGTGTGCAGAGTTTTACTTACGGCTTCATTGTGGGCAAACCGTTGGTTGTAGAGAAAATCTGATAGCATATTTCAGATTTGTAATTAAATTTCCTACAATTTTGTTTCGAAGTAGTTTTGTTGTATTTTTGATAATAACTGCGAAAAAAATCGTTAAATTTAATTTTCGTTCAAGAAATTGTATTTTTGTTAGGTTTTTGTATTTTATTTCGTTATCAAGATATTATAGGAACTGAAACTTTACACATTATTTACCTTCACTCTTCTGTTATCATAACTGCTATAAAATTGGATTTTTAACTGTCCATAACTTAGAAAAAATTCAAAATATCTGACATGAAAACACTGATGTGTTTGCACAATATAGGCGTTTGTTTTACTTAATCTGTAATTTTTAGTTTATTTAACATCCAATAAAATATTTAAATGAACTATTAAATTTTGTACAAAAAGTGTGTTATATATTATTAGTGTAGCCATGATGCTTTTACCATAAGAGGGTTTAGGGACGAAGCCTCTAACGAGCGAAGCTAGTGTTAAAGTATATTATTATTTGTTAAACACAAAATAAAATATAATATAGTTAAAATAAACCTTTATTCACCTGTATTGAACTGGAAAGACGCCACAATGGAAGTAAAACACTTTGAAAACAATGATAATTGGAAAATTATCTGGTTTATTGATTCAATTCATGCTTGTGTATGTATTGAACACCTCTGAACATATATTATTTCACTTCCAAACTGTATTTTTATTATTATTTATATTTTGTTTTATTATTCAATTTGTATTTTTCTCATTTGTTACTTTACACACCAGTTTAATATATATTAAATAAATATATATTAAATATTATTAAATATAATATATATTGCTTTGCAAGTAATCCTAAAGAAATATTATTTTTTTAAGATGATTGCATGATTTCTAAGTATTTCTTCTTTAAGTTATAGTAATGTTTTTCTTTAAATTTTCTTTTGTCAGATTTAAATGTGATTATTTTGTATACTATACAAATGGTATCTTTTTCGTTAATTCATTATCACTTGACAAAGATTCTATTGCTATAAAACCTGTTCCCCAATAATTTTTACGTCAATTGTGGTATTCTTTATCCGCTAGGAATCCGATATCACTGGCGTTATCTTATCGCTTTTCAAGAACTTACACACGGAGAGCGCATTCAGTGGTAAGTCAATCATTGGATTTACCAGTTTATAATAAACTTTAGTAGCCTCAGTGACCTAACCTAACCTTAACTTAACCGTAATTGCAATAAAAAAAAGTAGTGGTAGCGAATTAACGGAAAAGATCATATAAATGTTCCAAAATACTATGTATTTTATTTTAAACAATAAATTATGATCAACTTACCACTCATCTTGATAACTGGGGTTTAAATTCACCGAACGACGGTAGAATAACTATAGCAGTCTTTTCATTCAACATTTATTTTGATTTAACCTATATATGGGATAGTTAAGGGTGCTTATTTTATGCTTGTACGTTAGGAAAACACGAACTTTTTACTTCCAACAGTTGGAAAAAACAATTTGACGGAAACGATTGTTTACTATTTATATGTCGGCACTGGTGGTGCAGTGCTGTAACCCAGCAACTTGGGACAAAGTGTTTGGGAGATTGTAGGCGATATGTTCCATGATTGGTCCTCTTAAATCCGACACGAAGTCCGCTCAATGGTTGCTATCAACAAGGACACTACTAGAGAAGTCTGGAATGTACATGTTGGATGGTAGTCTAGGTTCGGATGTTGTGTAGGGAAGAGAACTGAGTACCCGACTTGTCAGTTAGCTGAAAATCAGACCAACACTACGTGGTTTGGATTCCACGTAATGCTGTAGGTTCCTTAATTGCCCTGGCTATTAATAAATTGCCTTTTCTGAGGAACAATTGAACTCAGTTAGTAACAAGACTACACTCATCCTACACTCATATCATCATTAATATTCGCCTTATAATACGCACAACGTTGTGTCGGCGTCTCATAAGTAAGAATAAGGATATGACATAAATTATGAATTTGAATAATAAAGAACACAAACTATCCAATTCAATTGAAATTTGAAGCCTTTTTAAAACACGTAAGCAACACAAAACTTATTGTTATTATTAACAAAATTGACGCTTTTGATGATGAAAATCTTCTTTTTTGAAGGTTTTAAATGCTTCACTTCCCGCACTATTTAAGAATTTCTTTGTGATTTTATTTTCTATTTTACATGCTTCATTTTATTTTCATATTTTTACTCTTTAATATTTAATTTGGTTAGGAATTGACATAAATTATTTATCTACCCTTTTTTATTTCATAAAACGTGCATTCATAAAAAAATACGTGTCCTCCTTCTTTTATCATAAGTAAAAAGTAGCAAAGCAGATGTTTTTATGCAATTACAGTACAGGTACGACGAATCAATTCACTATTTAACATGCCGTGTCCATATTGAAGAATAATGTGAGTTTTTTATTTAGCATAAGCTTCTTCGTCATGAAGGTATTCAGTTATACAATATAGAAGTATTTTCTAAATCCTACAAAATATATTAAACGTTTTAAACAATGAGCTACAAGTTGTTTTTTCATAGCGTGTTTTAAAACGTATCATATGTTTAAGTACTAATACATTCTTCTTGGTAGGGAAAATCTTTATAAAGACGTTAACGCTTACGTCCAAGATGACTGTTAGACATATTATGTTAAGATTACTAAAACGATAGTTTCTGATTATGTATTAAACAAACTCCCAGTAACTTTTTGGGTGTTTTCGTGCGTGTATAAAACCACTTGACACGCAGAAGACACGAATGTGTTTAGGACTGTCATTGAGTTCTCATTCCACCCTCTCATGTGTTATGACACCTCTCCCCTCGTCACGGTCTTTTGTCAGGTGAGATCCTGGTGAATGGAGAGTAAAACGGAACTGACAGTTACACTTCTTACGGAGAAAAATAAAAGGTTCTCCCTTTTGTAATTGTTATGATTATTTTCAGAAAGCTGCGTTTCAGTTTTGAAATGTCATCCAACAAATGACCAGAAATATATTTAAATTGCGATAAGTAATGATTAGAACAGCTAGTAAGTTAGTAAGTAAGATAAACGAATGTGATTATTGTGAACAAGTGTTTTTACAAGTTCTTGAACAAGTGTTGAGTGGTGTGAAAACCTACCATGGAAATAGATAAACATCTGTTAATAGTCCAAAACGTCGCTAATTGATATATATTTGTCGGCGTGGTGGCTCAGTGGCTAAGGCTTCGGACAGCGGAGGGCAAGGTCCAAGGGACGAATCTCTAACTCAGCTAATGGTCGGTACTTCACTCGTTGAATAAAGTTGACGCAGAGGCCTGTCAACTGGCGAGTGAAGTTAATTAAAAGAAAAACAAATATTTAGAGTTTGTAACCAGTTAAGATCGTCAAACTCAGAAGACAGTAAACTTACATTAAAATTTCATATATTTACGTTATATTTAACAAGAACTCTTTGTTAAGATTTATTCTAAAAAGTTTGAAAAACTTAACTTTGATAATATTCAATCCATTGAAAGAATTTTTCCAATAAGCTCTTTCACTAAATAAAATTAATCTATGAAGTTAATTTTGCTCTAAAAACTTCTGTTGAGAAAATTACTATGACTGAACGTGTGTATTGTTTGATCTGGAATACATAAATGTAACAGTTATTAGTAGTTTTTGTGCTTTTCAGGTTTAAAAATAAAAATAAATATCGAGGGAACTTTGTAACCCTCTTGTTAAGAAACACTAAACTATCAACCAGGCATCAGGCGGTACAGAGGTGTCGCGGCAAAGACGGTGGAAGACGCCTTAAGCACTGGGGGGTTGAAGGAGGGAGGGATTTATATTTATATCTCCTTAAGCCACTTGCCCCCTCCCACCATGGTTGGGGTTGTCTTAGAGAGCGAGCAGACCGATACATTATTGGTGGGCAAATCCCAGCAATGCACTCTGGCTCATAAATACGTTAGAGGCCCTAATAACAGGGCTCAACTGGGCCTTTGTCCAGCTTTAGAGGCCAACTTGTAGCGCTGGCCAGCCAGGATTTGTGCGTTCTAACATTAATTACCTGTACCCATTGTTAGACTCTTGTTAGAAGTGATTAGTCAGCTGTTCGCGGGTGCCACGTCGATTGCTGGCCACAATGACGTGTAAACACGGTCTGTGGTCGATCACTGGTCACAATAACGTGCAAACACGCGCTGCGGCCCTGAGGTAGATCGTCATTGTTACGTGCAAGCAACTGAATAGAGTAGTAGCTTTATGAATTCTGAACAGATTTAAATTGCTTTGGCTATCTGTTGTGAATATGAGTAATAAAAAAAATATTAGAAGGAATATTACAAGCAGGCTGTAGGAATTTTTAAAGAATACAATAACAATTTAAGAAAGAATTTTTACGATGTCTTGGAAAATATTAATCACACAATATTGTCTTAATAAAACAAACAAACATTAAGTTACGTTTTTTGTGATGGTTTTAAAGTATTGACGACACACGTATATAGGCCCACACAATATAAAAGACATGGTGATTATTAATATTATAAGTGACTAGATCACCTTATTGAATTTTGTATTATTTCATGACTGTTATCATAGTCCCAGGGAAATTACAGCAGTATTTTTTATTTTAGGATACACATAACTCGGTAAACACATGGACCTGGGTTACTTTACTGTGTCTCCTATATCTACGTAATTTTTGTACTTTACCTCCTTCACGTAAGTCAAGGCTACAAGACTCTTCTTTGATCCAAGGCTATACAATCCAAAGCTACAAGACCCATGTATCACGCAAGGCTAAAAGACCAAGGATGCATGATCCATGTGTAACGCAAGGCACCTTTGTATGACCCAAAGCTACAAGACACTTTTTTTAATGACCCCATTATGAATACTGTGCATGATATAGTTTTACTATTAGGAGTGTGTATAGACGTGTAGTTATTTTGTAATGGAGCAAAAAAACTCAGGTGTAACAAAATGGTTAGAGCTAATTCATTTTATGAGAAAGCATAGTTCCATATTCATCGTGGTGAGTAAAAAATCTAAATCTGTGATAGAATAGTTATTAAGAACTTAATACTGAAGGATGAACAATTAACAAAACGGCACAGTTGTTTCATTCATATATAAAACCCATATAGAATATAGCTTAGTATATGATGTAAAATACAAATTAAAATCGCTTGTATGGAGCTAGTTCATCCATTTCAATAATTTTTTTATTCCATTTATTGACTTATTAAACTATTTTAAGAGCTAATTAATATTCCATACATTTTTTCAGATTTTTTAAATGCCCATTTTATAATTATTAGCAAATTTTAAATATCAAAGAACGCGTAAGTCGTTGCTCTAGGGTATGATGGTGGGTGGAGGCAGAGAGCGTGTTGAAAGACAGGCTATAAACTGGGCGACACCATTAGAGGAATAATTGCACCCCAGCGGGAGGTCAATCAGAATGTCAACTTGAAACAATCGTTAGACACACAAGGCAAGATGGCGAGCGAGTAAATAATAAGGGAGAACCGGGCCCCGCATGGACACAAGTTTGCAGCAGTTTCAGATTGAAGGGGTGGGGTGATTGTCTTGAGGCTCTGCGAGGAATGTGGGCCTCCATTATGGACCCCATATACAGCAAACTCTGGCCATACTGCTCGTATACCCAAACTGCCTCAAGCGTTCATGACGAGCAGATAACAGCTTCGTTTTTCTAATTTGCACAGAATCAACTGTTTAGTAAACAATAAATGCACATTTTATCTTCCTTGTATCTAATTTTCATAATAATTATTTTGTAGTCTTATTTTTAAGTGATTTGTGAGGATTCCTGTACCTTCTCTGTTAAGGTATGTTGCAAACGTATCATATTTCAAATGATTTTTGTACAGTAATATGGCGACGTTGATCTAAAACTACTGTAAGTAAACTGAGACACAGAGAAAACCAAAACAACGTTTGTTACTAGCTAACAAAAAGGTTAACTACAACACAGAAGTAAAAGTAGGGCAAACTGTAAAATACCTCTTTCATATTTAACTATTCAACACTGTTCTTTTAAGACAAAGTTCAGACGCTCAACACGGATACATACTAACGAGTAGATTGGAATCGTAAAGGGAAATATGACGATCGGTATCAAAGTGTTTAAATACTTGGCATCAGAGTAGAAACTATCTTTGGAGAGTCTGCAAGGCCTGAACCGTGCATGAACAGTATTCAATGACTGAAGTATTGACTCAGTCTGAAGCCTTTCCATGAGCCACTACACTGGAACCGTACGTGAACTGTATTCAATGACTGAAGTACTGACCCAGTCCGAAGCCTTTCCATGAGCCACTACACTGGAACCTTACGCGAACTGTATTCAATGACTGAAGTACTGACCCAGTCCGAAGCCTTGCCATGAGCCACTACACTGGAACCTTACGTGAACTGTATTCAATGACTGAAGTACTGACCCAGTCCGAAGCCTTGCCATTGAGCCACTACACTGGAACCTTACGTGAACTGTATTTAATGACTGAACTACTGACCCAGTCCGAAGCCTTGCCATGAGCCACTACACTGGAACCTTACGTGAACTGTATTCAATGACTGAACTACTGACCCAGTCCGAAGCCTTGCCATTGGGCCACTACACTGGAACCTTACGTGAACTGTATTTAATGACTGAACTACTGACCCAGTCCGAAGCCTTGCCATTGGGCCACTACACTGGAACCTTACGTGAACTGTATTCAATGACTGAAGTACTGACCCAGTCCGAAGCCTTGCCATTGAGCCACTACACTGGAACCTTACGTGAACTGTATTCAATGACTGAAGTACGGACCCAGTCCGAAGCCTTGCCATTGAGCCACTACACTGAAGCCTTACGTGAACTGTATTCAATGACTGAAGTACTGACCGCTATCCCAGGTGGGGATTGAACCTTGGACCCAGTCCGAAGCCTTGCTATGAGCCACTACACTGGATCTTACTTGCAGTTTTATTTCTCAGGGCCTATGCCTCAAACTGTCCTTTATGTCGATGCTCGTGTATTAAATGGTATCTACTAAATGTTATGTGACGTGTATTTTACCTAACAGTGAGCCTTCTATAAATGAGCTTGCTTATTAAAATATCCGCACTAATTTCAATGAGCAAAAGCTTACTTTAATCAATTCAATATATAGAAATCAAGGGTAAACTTTTAACTGAATTATGAGTTTACTCGGTATATATATAGTAAATTTTGTTTGTATGTTTTATTTATCCACCGTCTATATTTATTTTGTGATATTAGAACTGCAAATATGTTTGATAACAGTCAACACTCGAGTTAATAATTTTATCAAGATCTTATATAAGCATCGAGTATAAGATCAATAGAAAAAGAGTGATTTTAGTCTCATATGTTATCCTCCTCAATATGAATTTGCAACAAGACATTTTTGAGCTTAACGTTAAAAATCCGACAAAAAGCAAATGTTTACTGGGCAGTCAAAGTAATAAACAGTCTCCGTATGGTAAGTTCTTAAAAACCGAACCACTTTAATTAACAAAGAGAAAATATTTCGTGAAATAAAACATTTTCTGATGGTAAACGAAACTTTCCTGGATAGGCCTTCCAGAAGTATTTGAAGCGGGTTGTCTGGAGGCAGGAGATGATCCGGGCGGGGTGGGCCAGACCACATGGAGCCCTGGGGCACCCCGACCAAATAACCCGGCATGATTCGATATCTGCGTCTTGGGCTTCATCAGCGCCCTTTCACCGTCAATTGTGAGCCATTCAATCAATGCCGCCGTTAATGTTAATAGTCGCTCGCTGCATTAACGCGATTAACTGCCCTCTACCCCAACCCTGAAGGCAATCTGGAATTGTTCATAAATGGCGAAGTCTCAGCAATGATAATGTAATTACACGCCAGTACAGATCAGTACGGAATTGTCACAAGAAGACAAAGGTAGGGCGTTACACTAGGACGCATAAACTTGTATCTACTCAATATAGATTTTAGGTACATTACGATTTTATCCTAACAGGAATGTAAAGTATTTAGGCAACTAGCTTAAACATTTCATGACTAATCGTATTAAACATTCTACTGTCTTAAACATTTATACTCTCGGAAAAATTGAAGTATAAAGAGAAAATACAAAAGGCACACATGGTTGATCTAATTATAAAATAAGGTACTTACATTCATATAAATATGATATTTCTTACATAGATTTGTATAACATATAAATAACGTGGAGTTAAACTTTCAATAAGATCAACATAATATTCTAAGATACGAGTGAAATAAGATAAACCAAAAATCCTTCAAACTAGAAATACTATATTAATCTATCTAGATTAGTTGATAAACCTCAAAGGCTTTATATCCTGCAATCGTCGGAAATTGTGGCATAAGAAACTGGCTTTCTTCTCTGAAGAGGAATTTCACAACCTATCTTGCTTACTCAATTCAATTGATTCAAGTGAGCTTAAAAGTCTGAAGCTACCCAGTTAGTTTTTCTCGTGACTAAGTACCCCCAGCTCCCCCACTTTCTACAGTTTGTGGACACATTTTTATTAGTCAACTCATTAGTGTTCTTATCGTGATTGGAACCACGAAAAGCAACATATGTTCTGATCAACACTTATAGTGTATTATAAAGACGAAAGAAGCCCAGAAATGTACAGCGGATAACCATTATTTTTGACGGCACCGAATATCACCTCTCTAAAATTGTACGGAAAGTACAGTGCGAGTTCATGAACGCGAGTTATTGCCACTCAGCCCTCTGGGTTATTGAGCATCCTCCATTAGTGGGTCTTTCTGCATATTTCATTTTTATATTGTTAATTACCAAAATTTATTTCATTTATAAAAAGGTTTAAAGATATGTACTGAATATACCCTCAAGCCGAATTACGTTGAATAGTGAATCTGAATATACGTACCCTCAAGTCGTATTACATTGAATAGTGAACCTGAATATACGTACCCTCAAGCCGTATTACATTGAATATACGTAATGTATCATGTGCAGGACAGTTAGTCTATGTACAACTGGCTTGTAGTTTACATTGCACTCTAGTCTACAGACATCAGTGTTCTTACTGTTTTGGTACAAAGGAATCTATAAGTCTCACATTTCATTAGTCCGGAAAAACAAAAAAGTAGTTTTTTCTATAAAAACGTCAACTCACGTATCTTAAACGGAATCAATATACTATTAATATTTATTGGTAGGTTTTTTAAAAGGTTTTGGTATTTAAAAGCCAGTTGCATGTATACTGTATGTTTCAAAGTTGATATGAGGTGTAAATTAGATGGTCTTAAAGCATCTAATCATATTTTATTAGATTGTATAACGAGTGACCTGACTTGACATGCACGCTTAGTGGAATTTGAATGAAGCACTGACATATGGTGTTGCCAAGAGAACTTGACGTTAACATAAGAAAGGGAATACTTGCTTGTTGAGTTAGGAGAAATCCGCTTAAATACGTCTTTATTGGTTCTAGCAATATTACAATAAACAATATATATATATATATATATATATATATATATATATATATATATATATATATATATATATATATATATATATATATATATATATATATATATAATGTGATACGAACAGTTTATAAACAATAGGAAACTATAAGTGAATTCCACGATCACGACATATTTACTCACAATCATATTCAAAATATCAAACAAATAGGTTATGAAACGACTGCATTTAAAGATTTAAAATGTGGCAACAATGCAAGACGTGCATTTTTATACTTACGGCTAGCTTATACCGCGAGAGTATTGGTACCTAGCATTCTCAAACACCTCGTAGTTCCAGCATTTACCGTAAGAGCGCTCTGAAGTCAAGTCGAGTCATTCACAAAAAAACTTAAATAGAGTAGTTGAACATACTATAGGCCCAAGTTATTTTCACTATAATGCTGCTTTTTTTTTACAATGTAATGTTAACAGTCCATTACACGTCTTACACTAAATCGGTTAACTGTCGTACCTCGTTACTTTATGATCATAATTTATGTATTTTTTTTATTTAACAAGAAAAACAGATTTAATTAGGATGGCTATTACTTTTACTTGCCTCTTAATGAAGCTATCTATACTCCAGGTATCAATATACACATAATGCTGAAAATTATAAAATAAGAAAATTGAAATCAGGGTTGTAAACTCTCTAAAAAAGGAAAATATGAAATATAAACGAAATGTAATAGGAATAATGATGCAAAAATGAGCAACTGATTGCCTTAAGACTTGATGTAAACTGTGAGGGGAGTTGAAAGGACGCTGGCTTTGTTCCTGCAAATTTTCTCAGATCACCTGATGTTATTCAAAAGGTTTTAAGAAACAGTTTTTCGATTTAAAAACACGGAGGTAATGGACCTATGACTATACAAGAACGAGGTATATATTGAGCTGGAAATAAAAAACAAAAACAATGCAGAAAATAAATAAATAACAACAAATCAGATGGTGAGTAAAAATTTAATATGTTCACATTTAAAGACACCGTAACTAAAAAAAATAAACTAATTTAGTGGCCTAAGAACATATTTATTTCGAAAAACACCATAAATACTAAATTATTACTGTCATTAATAAAACAATGAATCGTTTTTAAGCGCAACACAATTTGTAATAGAAAATTAAATATTATTTTTAATTACTTTTGAAGAAGGATTAGTTATGTTTGAAAATTGTGTTGAATTTACGGCTTAAACATGTTAATTTTTTAGTAAAAATACTTAAAACTTCAAAGGCATTGAATACAACATTGACGTCAATACACACCAAAGATGTTATTAATCTGAAGAAATACATTTTTTGGATATAGTTTTAGTTTTTGATCGTAGCTATCAAAATGTAATACTTGGTGAATGTTACACAAATTTAGTCTCGTACCTTGAGGCTGAAGTGAGTAGTCTTCCTTAGTACTATCGCTGTGCGACTGGGTCAACGCCAAACTTCTGCTATGGTACTGCAAACAAACAAACTTTCAATTAAAATTGATCCATACTAGGAAATTAAAGAATCTATCTAAAAATATTTCATTGGTTTTAGACATTAGTTACTGCCTATGTTTAAGTGATTTTAAAACTATTATTTATAAAAAAGTATGTCATAATACTCGTTTGTTCCATATATTAGTTTAAAGGTTATGTAATAATACATAGATAAGATACGTTTAGTGATAAACCATATTAAATTAGGTATGCATGTTATTTTTTTCATTTATTTAAAATATATACAAAAATTATAAAATAACGCATATCCTTAAACTACTAACCAGATGGGTACAATATGAGGCTCAAAAATACATTGCTGCCATCAAACGTATGTTGAGGCAATATTCCATTGCAATTACCTAAAACGCAAATGTTCAAGGTATGCTTCTGATTAGTAACTCGAACACGCATTTAGTCCTGGGTATATTATTTTAAGGATGTACTTAAAAAAAAGCTCCACTTGCCAGCTCAAATGGATCACAAATTTGACACAAATGCTATACAGGCGTGTGTGTAAACTTAATTTAACGGACCAAGGATCGACCGTTAGCTTACTTAGATGGGGATTCGAACTTCGAATTTCACAGGCCTCAACCACTGAAACACGGCGGAAAATTTCCCGTTTAGATATACAAGTTATGTAAGCGTACATTACATTCACTAGCTGTGTAGTGAATGTAATGTAGACCTACATTTTTACTATATTCATATTCTAATTGCAAGGTTATTTTTCTCGAATGCTCTTTTTATTCAACATATTTGTTATAGACGTGTAGTTTATGATTTCAGACTAAACACTTCCAGTTTGTGACACTAATGAAAAATATTAAGTGTCAATAAAATAAATATAGTCAATATAGGCCTACATTCTGCAACACGGTTAGCCACCCCCAGAAACTGTAGACAGCCTAGGACCTCTTTTATCCCTGGTGTAGGTTCCCCGCAACCCTTATGTGAAGGATATATTTGAGCATTGGTTTCACTTGTGTACTCCGACTGGCACACTTCAAAGGAGGCTTAAGCACATAAATGTCTGTCTGTGAAGCCCATATTTCTGGCACCACCACCCTCGAGCAGAGAGAGAGAGAGAGAGGTGTGTGCATAGGACCGTTTGATTGGGTCTGTAAAGGTGCCGGCTGACGAATTATTAGTAATCGCCGTAGTCAAAATGTAAATGTTATTTATCACTTCTTCAATTAAAGCATTAAATTGTATCTTGCAGATTGCTTATATTTATATTACACTAATTAACGAACAATATTAATACAGGCTGTTAGTACTAATAGTGCAAGTCCCCTACAGGTTGGTCCGATAGTACTAATAGTCCAAGTCCCCTACAGGTTGGTCCGATAGTACTAATAGTCCAAGTCCCCTACAGGTTGGTCCGATAGTACTAATAGTCCCCCTACAGGTTGGTCCGATAGTACTAATAGTCCAAGTCCCCTACAGGTTGGTCCGATAGTACTAATAGTCCAAGTCCCCTACAGGTTGGTCCGATAGTACTAATAGTCCAAGTCCCCTACAGGTTGGTCCGATAGTACTAGTAGTCCAAGTCCCCTACAGGTTGGTCCGATAGTACTAATAGTCCAAGTCCCCTACAGGTTGGTCCGATAGTACTAATAGTCCAAGTCCCCTACAGGTTGGTCCGATAGTACTAATAGTCCAAGTCCCCTACAGGTTGGTCCGATAGTACTAATAGTCCAAGTCCCCTACAGGTTGGTCCGATAGTACTAATAGTCCAAGTCCCCTACAGGTTGGTCCGATAGTACTAATAGTCCAAGTCTCCTACAGGTTGGTCCGATAGTACTAATAGTCCATGTCCCCTACAGGTTGGTCCGATAGTACTAATAGTCCAAGTCCCCTACAGGTTGGTCCGATAGTACTAATAGTCCAAGTCCCCTACAGGTTGGTCCGATAGTACTAATAGTCCCCCTACAGGTTGGTCCGATAGTACTAATAGTCCCCCTACAGGTTGGTCCGATAGTAGTAATAGTCCAAGTCCCCTACAGGTTGGTCCGATAGTACTAATAGTCCAAGTCCCCTACAGGTTGGTCCGATAGTACTAATAGTCCAAGTCCCCTACAGGTTGGTCCGATAGTACTAATAGTCCAAGTCTCCTACAGGTTGGTCCGATAGTACTAATAGTCCAAGTCCCCTACAGGTTGGTCCGATAGTACTAATAGTCCAAGTCCCCTACAGGTTGGTCCGATAGTACTAATAGTCCAAGTCCCCTACAGGTTGGTCCGATAGTACTAATAGTCCAAGTCTCCTACAGGTTGGTCCGATAGTACTAATAGTCCAAGTCCCCTACAGGTTGGTCCGATAGTACTAATAGTCCAAGTCCCCTACAGGTTGGTCCGATAGTACTAATAGTCCAAGTCCCCTACAGGTTGGTCCAATAGTACTAATAGTCCAAGTCCCCTACAGGTTGGTCCGATAGTACTAATAGTGCAAGTCCCCTACAGGTTGGTCCGATAGTACTAATAGTCCAAGTCCCCTACAGGTTGGTCCGATAGTACTAATAGTCCAAGTCCCCTACAGGTTGGTCCGATAGTACTAATAGTCCAAGTCCCCTACAGGTTGGTCCGATAGTACTAATAGTCCAAGTCCCCTACAGGTTGGTCCGATAGTACTAATAGTCCAAGTCCCCTACAGGTTGGTCCGATAGTACTAATAGTCCAAGTCCCCTACAGGTTGGTCCGATAGTACTAATAGTCCCCCTACAGGTTGGTCCGATAGTACTAATAGTCCAAGTCCCCTACAGGTTGGTCCGATAGTACTAATAGTCCAAGTCCCCTACAGGTTGGTCCGATAGTACTAATAGTCCAAGTCCCCTACAGGTTGGTCCGATAGTACTAATAGTCCAAGTCCCCTACAGGTTGGTCCGATAGTACTAATAGTCCAAGTCCCCTACAGGTTGGTCCGATAGTACTAATAGTCCAAGTCCCCTACAGGTTGGTCCGATAGTACTAATAGTGCAAGTCCCCTACAGGTTGGTCCGATAGTACTAGTAGTCCAAGTCCCCTACAGGTTGGTCCGATAGTAGTAGTAGTCCAAGTCCCCTACAGGTTGGTCCGATAGTACTAATAGTCCAAGTCCCCTACAGGTTGGTCCGATAGTACTAATAGTCCAAGTCCCCTACAGGTTGGTCCGATAGGTCTCAATAACAGATTAAGCCAATTATAATGTCAAAAGAACATTTGGGTGTAAAGCCTTTTACTGTTTGGGGTGGGAATGACTTAGCAGATATTTAAGTGTACTAAACACACCTAAGGTAGATTACTCATAGTAATCCCTAAGTTAATATGCACATGAGCCTACTGTTGAATGGAAGTGTTAGGTTGTATTGTTGAAGCTTTCTCGCATATCCATATACGTGCTGGGCTAATGACTCACCCACCCATATAAGTGCTGCGGTAGTGACTCACCCACCCACCCATACACATGCAGTGGTAATGACTCACCAACTCACCCTTACACATGCAGTGGTAATGACTCACCAACTCACCCATATACGTGCTGCGGTAATGACTCACCCACCCACCTTACACGTGCTGTGGTAATGACTCACTCACCCACCCATACACGTGCTGTGGTAATGACTCACCCACCCATATAAGTGCTGCGGTAGTGACTCACCAACCCACCTTATACGTGCTGTGGTAATGACTCACCCACCCATATAAGTGCTGCGGTAGTGACTCACCAACCCATCTTACACGTGCTGTGGTAATGATTCACCCATCCACCTATGTACGTGCTGTGGTAATGACTCACCAACCCACCCATACACGTGCTGTGATAATGACTCACCCATCCATGTACGTGCTGCGGTAATGACTTACCAACCCACCTTACACGTGCTGTGGTAATGAATCACCCACCCCATGAATAAAATAAATAAATTCCCACAGATAATTTAGAAAAATCCCTACAATTATTTGGGTAACCAGTCCTGATTGTGAAAACTAATTCATATGAAGTTTTCAAATATTTGATTATCATTTTAAATTAGAATCTGGTTTATTATGATTTGACAAATCAAGTATGTTGTCCATACTTGGGTGAGAGGCTTTAAGGCGAACAACCAACCACCCAGTTCAAACCGATCGCAAACACTCCTTATTGATCAGACTCACTCCCAATTATAAAACAAAAGTTCGACTGCAAACTTTCTACTGTTTTCCAAAAGGACCAATAAAAATAAATTGAATGCAAAAAGTTGTGCGTGGCTGAAGCTCCGATACGGCGATAGGCTATCCGTCTGAGCTTGAACAAGGATTCGACAGGACATAACTGGTACAACTTTCTCATGAATTTATAACTGTTCTTTCAAGTATTGGGTTCTGAGTAATTTATTAATGTTTTTGAAAATTACCTCAAGTATGATGACATATCTTGTATGGTTTGTAACGTAACTGTACACAGTTGTTTGGTACACAGTTCCATCTTTGGGCAGTATTATATTGCAGTTTGTGGATCCATATTCATTAACCTTGAAGGAACTCACCAACGAGAGATCAGCTCACTATATGAGCATATGGTGTGAGTTGTATCCATCAATTTGTTTTTGTAGGATGGCTAGGTGGGCTGTAGAAACTTACAACTTGCACATAAGATAAAGACAATTCAAGACTGGTTAAATAATTCAAGCTTGTCAGCAGTTTTTACCTTCTTAGTCCTCCATAAAGTGTGCGGAGGGTTTCATTAAGACCTGCCTGTACGTGGTGGGGATGGGTGGGCTATTACCAACAAGAACACTTTACCATGCCTTGCTGCTTTTCAATCCCTGAGAGAAGGGAAAATAGTGATAATGGTGAAATAAAAGTGAACATGTACAAATACTGGAGTAATCGCATGATTTAAGGAAACCAACAATCGTCAATTTGTTCGAAATAAAATATTCAAAATAAATCTGGTTGTGGAGGTGACTCCAAAATTACGTGAAGAATTGTAATCATCAGAATACATTATTCTTACAATAAATACATTTTACCTGTATTATTGTAATTCATAGGGTCTATCTGTTTAATTGAATGGGTTACCATAATTATTTGATAGTTACGTTTTTTATTTAATTCTAATTCGCCTATATATTGATTTGACGACTATTTCTTGTATGTGAAATATATTTATAGACCAATATTTGTCTCTCTAGGTTATTCCGATGTTTTAATTAAAACTTGACAATTGTTCGGATGTATGTTGATTTTTTAACTACATCTACATAAAAATAACAGAAGCGAATACATATTGACTTTTCATGTACTATTCATTGAAATAGTACATATATAAATTAAAAAAATATTTTATAAACTTTAACGCCCTAGTCATTATGGTAATTAACTTCGAATATTTAAAAAATGTGCTTAAAAAGCGTTTTAGAAACACATTGCTGTATTTTTTAATAAAATGTATATAAATTAAAGAAGTAAATATAATAACATATGGTCCTGACATTTTAAAAAATAAATGAAATGTATGCTTTCCGTAATATTTGAGTGTTATAACTACAATATTATTGTTTTAAAAGGTATACAACACTTTATATGGATGCATATAACATTTATTACTCTGGACAAATTAAAAAGTAGTAGGTCATGTAAACGGTTAGTACAGTTGAGTCCGAGAGCATGGTTAGACAAGGCCACACGTAGGTACGGTTGTAGGGGTATACGTAGTCCCTAGTTTGAAGGTGAGATCTAGTTAAGAGCTGCCTGTATGTTGGATACATAGACCACTATTGTAATATACCCACAGTTACATGAGAAAAGTAGTAGGTCATGTAAACGGTTAGTACAGTTAAGTCCGAGAGCACGGTTAGACAAGGCTACACGTAGCTACGGTTGTAGGGGTATACGTAGTCCATAGTTTGAAGGTGAGATCTAGTTAAGAGCTGCCTGTATGTTGGATACATAGACCACTATTGTAATATACCCACAGTTACATGAGAAAAGCAGGACGTTAATTATGCAGTTTCTTGCTATCTTAAATAATTTAAAACTGCCTGAAATGGGATAAGATTTGGCTATATTTTCACGAATTTCATTTATTATGCGGAAATTACAGATTTTACCAAACAATTCGAAAAATCAATGCCACAAACGTTAGTATTTTTGACATATTTACTTTAATTTAAATTATATAATAACCATCCTTTTATAATTTAAATTATATAATAACCATCATTTTATAATTTAAATTGTTTTTAATGCTGAATATTAATTTCAAAACTATTTTGGTCTATGAAAATTATGTCTGAAAATGTAACGAAACATTACTTTTCGGTGATTCGTGATCAGAGGCCATTGCGGGATCATCATAAACGCCGACTATTAAGTACACAAACCACCCGAGGGACGGCCGAAAAGCAGTCTCGCAGGCCAGGCAGCCGAATTTAACGCAAATTATGAATTTATTTTATTAAATAGACAATTAGGATAAATGTAGTTAGGTAATAAAAAATACTTTTTGGGACGAAAAAAATAATTTCATTGAAAAACCAACTACATAATCGTGTTTAGTATTAAAAACACGGAGAATGAAAACAATTTGTTTGAGCTGCAATTATTTCTATAATTGTTGGTTTTTTACTATCAGACCAAAGAATAATTTTTAGGTAAAAATAGAGTTTTCAGTGGTTGAAATCACCCTCTTCAAGAGTTATAAATTCATATTCCACCACTTTTTGACGAAGACATTGTATTTACCGACGTAGCGGTTTCCCATGGTTTCAACGTAGTAAAGTTTCGGTTGCTTCGGTTTTACCATGTAGTAAATTATTCAGAAGTGAACTAACGACACTTACTACAATGATATTTCACCTTGGACATTTTCGCAAAACATTGCATATATTCTACAGTTGGTTGTTAATAAGTCTTGAACATAGAGAGGGTGAAGGATGAGACTTGTTACAGATTCTAATACATGTCTCTGGGCCTATGATGTTGATGTATACTTTCCGTAATCAATTGAAGAATGATACCATTGAGTACCCAACTGTGATGCTTGTGAAGTTGTTATGTTTAAGGGCTGTAGGGCATGTGAGACGGAGGGCTCTGACGTCACGCACAGACCCTGCTCTAATCAGACCCTCCCGTTCGCTAATATGCTGCAGAGACGTGGACAAAATGGAACTTGAGGGAGCGGTGGTAATGAGGTTTAGATAGAGCCTGCCAAGCCGAGGTTGTGACGACAGTTCTCGGGTCTACGCCGCAGTCATGGACCAGACACTTCTTCGAACTAAAATCTCAACGAGACAAGTTGAGTTTGAGTAAAGGTGATTACCGAATATTGAAATTTTTAGTGGCTAAGGCGATTTTTTTTCATTTCATTGTCAATTAAAATAAATACAGAAGAAACAGTAACAGTATCAAACATAAAATAGTGAAACACTTATTCATTTATATAGAAGATTTTAGTAGGATCAATATCTAGCATGATCTGTAAGATACCCCCATAGAACAAGAAATTCATTAGGTCTATAAGTAGACTTAATATGCACGAAGATTTTAGTAGGATCAATATCTAGCAGGATCTGTAAGATAACCCTCTAGAACAGGAACTTCATTAGGTCTGTAAGTAGACTTTATAAACACGAAGATTTTAGTAGGATCAATATCTAGTAGGATCTGTAAGATAATCCCCTAGAACAGGAACTTCTTTAGGTCTGTAAGATAACCCCCTAGAACAGGAACTTCATTAGGTCTGTAAGATAACCCCCTAGAACAGGAACTTCATTAGATCTGTAAGATAACCACCTAGAACAGGAACTTCATTAGGTCTGTAAGATAACCCCCTAGAACAGGAACTTTATTAGGTCTGTAAGATAACCCCCTAGAACAGGAACTTCTTTAGGTCTGTAAGATAACCCCCTAGAACAGGAACTTCATTAGGTCTGTAAGATAACCCCCTAGAAAAGGAACTTCATTAGGTCTGTAAGATAGTCCCCTGGAACAGGAACTTCATTAAGTCTGTAAGATAACCCCCTAGAACAGGAACTTCATTAGGTCTGTAAGTAGACTTTATGTCATAATCTGATCACGATGCCATAGCACTTCGATTATCTTGTTTGTAAAGAACTTACCGTATAATAGAAGGTGTCTGATGCACAATTGACTTAGTTTAAAAAATATTTGAAAAAGTAACTGAGCTCAGTAATTACTCGGATCGTCTTTTGAAACCCAAAAAAATACCAATAAAGATCTCTAAAAAATAACTAAGATATAAATAATGAAAAAGAAAAATTTTGTTTAAAAAGCTGTTACATGTTGTAGTTGCTATGGCAGTAAAGTTGCAGTTGATTTTATATCAAATAAAAGTCTGCCTTGAAGACTAAACATGGCCTGATAGTCATCGGAATCACAAACCTTGCAATTAATATCAATAATATCAAATATGTTTTAGAGCAATAGTAAGTCATTGCCAATTCCATAAATTGAACAATAAATAATAATATGCGGAAAATATATTTTTGAAATACTAGACTGTTTTATCATCAAAAGGTAATCAAAGATCCATTTACGGAACCAACTGAAGATGCCAAAATCTTTTCAAGAGTTGTAAATAACGACGGAGGGAATCTTAAAGTGTGCCTAAAGTGTTTGAATGAAGTCTGTCTGAATGGTGCGCTTTGCTTTCTCTATAAATTGCTATCCGCGGAACGTCTTTTCGGCAGTAATTAACATTTACTCTTGCCATTAAGGTAATTAAAGTGGATCGCCATAAAGTCGGTTACAGAGGCGCCTTATCTTATCTTGCATCGCGACGCCCGCGCCCCTCTGCCCGGAGGGGGAACGTCGCGTCGCTCCAAGGGCGGGGGAACGTAACAAGGAAGCCCGGGTCATCAGGGAATAGCTAATATCTACCCTTCTAATTCCTATACGCCGCTATTTCTATTTAATCATCGTGCTTCGCTTTTCTCGGTTCCCGCTATTAGCCTCCATTAGTGTTTGAAGGGTTATTACGTTGGTGCTCAGTATCTCCTCTTATTGCCCCGTCAAAATACTACCTTCTGCTACCTTATTGCCTTATATTCGGCTGACAGGCTCTTTACCCCCTCCCCCACACCAGAAGGTTAAGCCAATTTGCAGCATCCCTTTGGATGTTCTCGCTACCGTAAGCGAGTGTGTTATATGCTGCCTTCTATAGCATATGATTTAGTGACGAATTATCCACAAAAGTACTACTATAAAGAAAACACGATTTATATTAATGATGTAATCTGCACACAGTATTATAACAATAAACACAAGTAAATTAATAAACATAAAATAAACGAGCTATTTTGCTGTAGCAAACTAAAAACAAATAAAAAAATTATAACTAACAATGCTTAAAATACTTTACAGGAGAGTCAACTTTGATTTTATTAAAAAAAGAACGAAAAATTAACGAAGCTTTCAGAAAAATATTAATTATTTCAATAAACATACTATAAAAAACTTCTAAAAGATATAGTCACCAAACAGTTAATAAAGTCTTCACTTACGGATACACATGTTTAACGAAAAACGGGTTGCAGTGAAAATGTAAAGATCTGTTTATCAGATCACGGGAATTGCAGTTCATAAAAACCTGTAAAGGGGGCATTTTGAAAAGCACTCTGCTAAATGGAAGGCCAAAGAAGTACCGGGTGTTGGCATACTTAACGGGAACAAAGGCAGTAATCTGTTTATTTGCGTTATTCTTGTTCAACAATCAAAAGCTGGAGTCATTTAAAAAAGAGGGGCAATGAAAAAAGACAGCAAACATTGAGGGGAGAAGCTTCAAAGAGGAAAGAATTCCCGCCAATTCCCACCGTTTCCGTCGAGTGTATCATCAGCTGTTGCTCAATTGGGGCAGTTTCCGTCTCTCGGTGCCGTTGTTTCAACTCCGGAGATGAGCTTACGATGCTTCTTTCTACATTTTTTATCGAATAATTTGAACAGACATTCTTTATTTAGACCGGTCAACCTGAAAATTTGAGGTTGCTTCCTCATTGTTTTCCTCGTTTTGCAATCGTACTTAAAATAAATATTGACTTTGAATAATTACTTTTCAAATACAATAAAACCATCCAGTTCTGAAGAGATATTTTGTATTCATCTTCTACAATACGAGAGTTCAAACTCTTATACGTCGTTTAAAGTTTAAAGCCATATCTTTTCTTTATTTATTATTTAGAATTTCATGTGTTTTAAGTGTAAGCTGTATATGAGAATAATCAATTATGAACAATCTATCAATATAATAGTTTTTTAGTAACGGTTAATTCATGTTTTATTCAAATATATTTATTTTAAAATATTATAAGATATGCATAACCCGTCATGTTATGTGTTATTATCATTCAAGAATAGAAGGAACACCTTCAGTTCCTAACACACAGTTAAAACATGTTATTAAATTGCATATTAGCTCCTGAACAGTTACGGATTGTCCTAATGTATTTTACCGTATTGTTGTAAAACGCCTGCTGGAACTAATAATGTTTTATATCATATCAACACATTTGTTAATAGTTATGAAGTGCCTACTATTTTACACGTGAAGAAATACAAACAAAAAGTCACTAACAAGAAAAAGGCAATTTAATAGTAAAACAAATAAAAAATATATACTATTTATTTATAGTAATGAATAAGCATTTGACGAAAATAATGTTCTTTTCTAATATATATTATATTTTGTCATTACCATATCAAAGCAGTTGCCTTATTCACTTGTTATGTAACATAAAATATTTTTCTAAATAGCCCACTAAAAAATAAGAGGACAGTTATCTTAATAATAGCATTTGATTTTTTAAATAACTATTTTTATGAGATACTAGGGGATACCCCTGTACGCTTCGCGTCCCAACCCCAACGCTTGCTGCGCTCGATACACCTCGGCATTCGGCCTTGGCATGTGACACTTGACTACAAGTAATAGTAGATGAATTGTGTATATAAAATCACAATATAAAAATTATTTACGATATCTCACTCACACTACTCGCGTTGTTACCTATTAATTAGTATAAATACCTAATGGTATTACTTAGCCTATTTCAAAGGTGTTCATTACATTTATTTTTGTTTAGCAGCTGAATATTAAACTCTTAATTCATTAATATTATAATGTCAAACATACAACATAAATATGTTTATTTATGTATAAAACAGCTGTTATTAATTTAATAAAATCAACCTAATGTTATCCTTATGGAAAAATATTTTAAGGGTAGTTTATACCCCTTAGGGGTATTTTATCAAGATGAAAATAGTTTAATTTTACTATTTAAGACCTAAAGGAACAGTGTACTAAATGTCAGCTCTCATTCTCATGTAACATGGGAAGTTGGAGAATTAGTGATGAGTGAGTGAGGGCTTTGCCTTTTATATATAGAGATATCGCAGCTATCGAAAATCTCACTTTTCGATTGAGATTTTCGCGATCAAATGTAAATTTCCCTAGTTAATGGGAGCAAAGGAGGGGGGGGGGGAACGGAACAAGTCTTTTTTAGGTATCTACAGCTTGAAGAACTTACTTTTCCTGGTGATGTGGACTATTCAACAATTTATAGACATAACGCAAAAAGACAGTTGTGTGATCATTGAAAGAATATTAAAGTAGTGGAAAATAAATGTGATACCATTGTTTAATAATATTTTATTAATTATTTTAATAAGTTAGAATAGAGTTTTAATAACTATTTATATTTGTTTTATTAAAAATTTCAATAAATATATATTCAATAAGTAAATTACAAATAAACACAGATTCTAAATTGACATTTAACAAATGAAGGACTTAGAGATATTCAATTTCAAATCTAACCAGGCTCCATTCATTACTATCGCCAGTTTTGAAGCTGGAAGAGTAACATAAATACTTATCTCCGAGCCAACTTTCTGAGGAACAATACCTATTTAGAATCGTCAGCCAGCAGAGGAAACGCGCCCCGACAGTCACTCGTCACTGGGAAGCTTTTCTATGTTTTCTGCCCGAACCCTCACAAACAAAGCAGTTCGACAGATAAGACTCGGCGGCTCGAAACCCCTCTCCACAATCCTTTCCCCCACACCAACATCGGTGGAAACGTCTGCTTAAATTCTCTCCTGATTAGGGCCGACGACCATATCTTTTATCTTTTCAGGTCTATGGCTTCCTGACATGTGCTGGTGTCTTTGAATGCTCTGTTCCCTCCAAAATTACCGTTTCACTGTTGGTTACTTCAAAGACTCATGTCCGACTTCTACGTCAGTAAGTTTATTAATTGAAATCCATCCTCTTTATTTGAAAAGGGCGTGATTGTGAGGTTTTTATGGGTTATTTAGGATTATTTTGGATAGTTTGTAAATTAACCTTAATGAAGATATAATATTAATGTACACCTTACATTGTTTTCCAAGTATGCATGGTTTCAAGAACTCATTTATGTATATGATTTTTTAAAACAATTCTATTATTATGTTTTCATGTATCTATGTAACCCATTTCCACTAATTATAGGTACCTATATTTCAATAATCCAATTTACGTATGTATCAACAGTTTAAAGAAACATCTTATGCAGTATATTACGGACTGCAGTGCACATTCTTTGTATGCAAGTTATTGTTATATGAATAAATGGTTGTTGATTGTTGCATTGTAAGGGAGAGTACTTTTTTTATAGATTAAGTGCAAAATGTATTACCTTAAAACTTGTAGCAATATTTTTTTAGGTTAAATAGTATTCGATGTGTTATTAAAATTGAACACTCAAATACTTACTATTTATGAAAAATACAATATTTGTACGTTTCCAATCCATACATTTGTTTTGAAATGTTTACCATACTGAATTAGACTAAGTAGTATAACCTAAACGAAATTTTGAAAAATGCTACGAAGAACAAATAAACAACTTACTGGTCTTCAAGCTCGCAATATTTTGCGTTTCTTGTGCTGTCATACTGACAAGCTGGACCTCGTTACCCCCACCACCTTCCCCTACTGCCCCTACAACGGTTCATTACTACACAAACGTCATCAGTTGTCCATTAGAGCGTGCCAAACTTAGAGCGTTAGCATGCACAAACTTTAAACAACCCCTACCCGCCCAGGGTTCAGTGTTACTGTATCACATTTACTGTACACAACGTAGTTTTCATTTCACTCCCATTACAGCATATTGCTTAAACCCGTTTCAAAATGTATCCTTATTTTAATATGTATTTAAAATAGAATGTATACATTGTAGAATGTACAAAGTATGAGTATTTACGGGTTAATACTAACTTATTTTTAAAAGATCCTATTGTACTTTCATAAGGTTCTCCTCGTAATATCTATTTACACTAAGGTACAAGAGACACTCTAGTACATGAGGTACAAAATATGTTGAAATACAACTTAATATATTCAATCATAAATAGCGATGAATTAAATAGTTTTGTTAAAGTTATTTTTAATTACAAAACATATTTTGAAAATTATGTCTCACTACTTGCAATTTTTCTTGTTAGGCAATGGTTCGAAAATTTTTTCAAACATACGCAACTATACAGAGTTGAAAAACATCATAATTAAATATGTCTGTACCAAGGGGTGAAGTTAGGACTGTAAAGTCCTCTCTAACGCAACCACACAGAGTTAGTCCATCTGCGATTATTGCGTAGACCAGTCGTGATCGGCATCTTTAAACAATATTTAAGTGCCTGTATGAACGTGTTAATTATAATATATCAAGTTTATTGGCTGGTTAGCAAGTGACCAAGATATATAGAAGAACGCCTTACGTTCACATGTCTGTGACGGCTTTTACAGTACACAGATGTATAAATGACTCGTAATGAAAAATGAAGTACTGTAGATACTCTAATATTAAAAATAAGTGATACAATGTTTTGACTAAATTTACAATAGTGAACCTCTGTCATTCCATCTGAAGTCGGGGACTTTATGTGCCTGTCCATCCAGAGCTGCACAAGAGGTGCAACGAATAAATAAGTAATCAGTTTTAACTTGCATTTCAATGTTATTCGTTCTAACACAAATTTGTAATTTAAATAATTAGTCAGAACCATTAAAAACAAGAAGGGAAAATATTACGTTTGTATTTAGGCCAATATCAGTTTAAAGTTTTATTCTATAGTAAAAAATACTGAATCCACAACGTTAGGAATCAGGATGTGGAAGAGGGCGTCGTGACGGTAAGAATGGATGAGATCAATGAGGGGGTCCCTGAGGGCCAAGGGACCGGGAGCGGCGATGGGGGCGGCAAGGGGCGGCGTTTACCAATTATCGGCTAGAGAGAGCCAGAACAATTGACAAGGGACAGTGAGTGGCGTGTGAATTATTTGCTGGGCTGAGCATCGCGTCTTACTGCAAACACCCGGTTTGGTGACATGGGATCTCAACACCACTTCGCCAGGATTGAAGTGGCGAGTCGTACTACACGGATTTATAGTGTGCTCTCTATCATTGCATGTAACAACTATACGTACGCGATCTAAAGTTGCAAAGAATATCTCACTATAGAACTGTAATTAAAAAGTCACAACGATAAAAATATTCTTCTTGAAATAAATTGAATTTTTCCTAAACGGCAACAGAACAAAAACTAATATTACTCAGTATATGTTCACAAAAACTGTTAAGGAGCAAACTTACTAGTTCATGTCATTGTTGCTGCGCATGGAAATATGAGTTTAAAACAAATATATGAATGTTGTAGTATGATTGATTCTAAAGTTACAAGACTTCTAAACAAGCCGGTTCAACGTCTTGGAAACATTGTTTAATCAATGTGGTAAGCCACACGCTTTGTTGAGGCAACATTATCTGCTTGTAAAGTATTTTTAATTTTTTTAAGGTTCCGTTAGAATCATCTTGAATAAGAGAAACATCAATCATAGAAACTTAAAATTATGACAGTTTTGCAAGTAAAACTAATAAATACTTGCTTGCCAGTTAGCGTTTATCACTCTTGTCGATCCTTCCAGATAGCCTTCCTCTTCTTCCCAAACCCCTTATTTTGTAATCCCGTTGTTATATAATTCATGATTATTTTGTTTGTATAATATTCATGAAATAAAAGCCGGCAAGTCGGGCACTAATTATAGATGGTTAATAAACTAGGGTGGACACCGACAAACCGATCAGCACAATTTTAGGTAAATGGTTGTATGTACGTTATACAAGTTTAGCTACATTGTTGTATGTACGTTATACAAGTTTAGCTACATAGTTGTATGTACGTTATACAAGTTTAGCTACATAGTTGTATGTACATTATACAAGTTTAGCTACATACAGTAGTTGTATGTACGTTATAAAAGTTTAGCTATATTGTTGTATGTACGTTATACAGGTTTAGCTACATTGTATGTACGTTATACAAGTTTAGCTACATAGTTATATGTACGTTATACAAGTTTAGCTACATAGTTGTATGTACATTATACAAGTTTAGCTACATAGTTGTATGTACGTTATAAAAGTTTAGCTACATTGTTGTATGTACGTTATACAAGTTTAGCTACATTGTTGTATGTATGTTGTACAAGTTTAGCTACATTTTTGTATGTACATTATACAAGTTTAGGTACATAGTTGTATGTACGTTATAAAAGTTTAGCTATATTGTTGTATGTACGTTATACAGGTTTAGCTACATTGTTGTATGTACGTTATACAAGTTTTAAGGTACAATCAATTCTTACGATGCTTACAACAAATTATTTGATGACAGAGTCTTTAAGGTTTTATTGAGTAAAATTCTTAAAGTAAACTTTGATTAAAATGTAGCACACTTATATTGATTGATCTTGATTTTTTTTTTTTTTTTTTTTTTTTTGTTTGATATCTGAAGTTTTCTTTGAGAGGGGACTATGGGTTCCTTTTGAGAGTTTTCACCACTCAGCAATGGTTAATTGGTCCTTATCGTATACGTTTTATGTAGGTATTGTCTCAGTATTTCAGTAACTATAATAACTTTCTATACATAATGGCACAACTAAGAAATTCTGTTTAACACAAGTTTCGTACAGATATATTCAGGATACATCCAACCCTAACTCTAATTAACACTTAATACATAATCCCACAAAATAATTAAAAATATTCATGAGCAAAAAGCTCTTTACACGGTTATAAGATAAATACTAAAACGTTGAGAAAAATTTATGGTTTATCCAAAGGTCCAAGTACATTCATTTTAAGGTTTTGTAGTCATAAAGGAAAAGGACATTTAACCTTAGGCAGAGAAGTGTTCGGCTCTGTAAACGGTTTAGACCGTCTGTAGGTTTAATTGTCAGAGTGAAGAGCTGTGAAGGGACCACAGCAATAATATTATATCTGAAGTGAGGTGACGTCACTGGCCGGACAAAGGCCGTCGTTAGACCAAACGTGCCTGCCACTGGGGATTAAAAGTTGTGAATGCGAGTCCTTGAGTTGACCACTGGATGGCTATTCATAATGAGCGACTGCCACCTCTCTCGTTATCCTTCTTGTCTTACCCCTCACGAGCCACCCTCTTTACTCTCAACACCGACCCTTAGCCCTTTAACTCTCTGAACCCCCCCCCCCCAATCAACAGCTTGACCACTGTAGAGCATCAATTTACATGGCTGTTACTAAGGATGTTGTATGTTATTTCACTGCTAAACACTTTCTATAGTTTTTCTCGGATCCGTCAAAGTACTAAGCATATCTTATTGCAAGTCAAAATTATGAAGCTGGGGTAGTTTTCAACTTCACACAAAACACCTATTTGCATGTGTTTTTAAAATCTTTGTAGAAAACATCCTTCTTAGTGTATCTTTGTAAAACCCAGTGTTGTGCACTCAAAGAGTTTAATAACAAAATTTGGAAAAAGACCTTTGTACTGTCTATTTTGACCTTCCAGATGTCCATTTTGACCCACCCATACACGTACAGTGGTATTGACCCACCTGCCCACCCATACACGTACAGTGGTAATGACCCACCTGCCCACCCATACACGTTTAGTGGTTTTGACCCACCCCCACCTACTCACCCATACACGTACAGTGGTAATGACCCACCTGCCCACCCATACACGTACAGTGGTTTTGATCCACCCGCCCACCCATACACGTACAGTGATAATGACCCACCCACCCACCCACCCATACACGTACAGTGGTATTAACCCACCTGCCCGCCCATACTCGTACAGTAATATTGACCCACCCATACATGTACAGTGTTATTGACCCACACACCCACCCATACATGTACAGTGGTATTGACCCACCCACCCACCCATACATTGCTATTGTTCAGTGCTATTGATCCACCCGCCCGCCCATACACGTACAGTGGTTTTGAGCCACCCACCCACCTATACACGTACAGTGGTAAAGAGCCACCCATACACGTACAGTGGTATTGACCCACCCGCCCACCCATAGGCCTACACATCAGTGAAATAAAAAAAAAAAAAAAAAAAAAAAACCCGCGAATAAGAATTGCCAAATTCATTCTATATAATATATGTAAATAAAATTTCTGAACCATAGCAAAATATATAAAATATATACAACAATTAATACAAAGTGAACAAAAATTAAATCGAAAACTTCAGAAACACCCTAACTGACAATTTTAGACAAATTAACTTTACTGCAGGAAATTAATCTACGAAGAAAAACTCATCGTTTAGTACAGAAACACCTCATCTGCTGTGCTTCTAAACTAGTTAAAATGAGCAAATAAGCATTCGTTGATTGCAGAAGCATCTTATCTGAAAGCAGTTGGGGGTTTTGTGCAGTAAACATTGAGAAATTTTGTTTTCTCAGAAAGATGGGTTGGTATGAAATTAGTGGTGGAATAGTTAATCAGCGGGTTTATTCCTTCACCATTTACTTTGAAGAAGTTTAAAAAGCACCAGAACTTCCGGTTCAAGTAGTCTTTCCACAGGGAAAGGTAAATTTAAATATTTTTTTTATTCTAACACATTTTCTTCATTAGCAGATAATGTGGGTTTCCAAAATTATGACACAAAAGTAGATTAATAAAACTGTTGTATATGGTTTTTTTTTAATATTTTACACAATCTACTACTACTGTACTAGCCTATGTTGCATAGAACTTAAAATGATATTTTTTTTAGGTATCTATAAATAAGAACAAGATGGAGGGTATTAGAAAAATAACTGATTACACTACAGGATATGAAGAGTTTTATGACTCAATCTAGCAGTGGCCAACAACGGACAAAAACAATCCTGAACATGCTACCGGTGATATTGACTAAATATCAGTGACGAGTGTGTTTCATCGTTACTTTACTATACATACAAACAAAATAGTCAACATGTTGAAGAAACTGTTCAGTACAATTTTTCAAAATATTAATTGAATCTAAAATTGGAACAAATAACTAATGTTGAGAACATCATTGTTTTTATTTTTTTGGGTTATTTATTAAACAGTTATTTAAATTGGAACAATTTAAACATTATCAAATTATCCAGTAAAATGTTTTATTTTCTGATGTTAAACAATTTGATTTTAATTTTAGTTAAAATCAAGTGTTAAATCAATCAATCAATCAATTAAATTAATCAATATAATGTTAAAAATAAAACATTATATTGAATATTTTAAGAATTTTAAAATCATTTCAATCCAAAAAATTTTAAGTTAGTGAACGAATGTAAATTTTTCGAAGCTAACATCCAGCAGCTTTTATTGACATGTAAAATATTTAGTCGAACATCTAACTCTATCAAATTTTAATTTTTTACTAATGTAATATTTTATTTATTTATTAAATTTAATTAAACATACATGATGTGTTGTATGTCACACGGAAACATTAATCTCACAGTTAAAATATTGTTTTTGTTATTGTTTCCACATAGTAAAGTGCACACCAAGAATGAAATACATGATAGTTAAGATTTTTCTAATCGTACACTTTGATGAAAAAATCTACGCATATTTTAATTTAATCAAATGATTACAACTATTATTTAATACATACATGTTAACATATACAATATCATCAAATGTAATATTGATAGAGTCCGTTAAGGACGCTGCGATACATTGATATCACCGGGGGTTTTTATAGTAGACTCCTCAGTCCCAGAAAGACGAGGGGAAAGACTATTATCATTTAAAGCGCAATACCATAAAGTGGAACGGTTGCGCTGCTTTATTCGAACCATTATAGTGAGCTAGCCGCAGCCAAGGAGGATATTGAATCCAAGGCGCATTAGTATTCTGCCCTCTGCGACAAATACACCAGCTTTGGCGGATTTATGTACAATTCACCCCGGCCTTTGCTTTATGCACAGAACCCCCCTACATATGTAAGCTGGACACGGGTTCCATCCGTGACCTTAGGGTCTCCCTAAATATGTTTCTTGCTAGAACTTTGGCAATACGTATATGATCTGAGCTTAAGAAGGTTTGTCATATTTAGCTAGGCATATATTTATTTACAGGATATAGAGTATTGTTGGACAAATTAGAACCGTAATCATTGTTATTGTTGCTAGGAGTTTTAGAAATTTGAGTATGAAATTGTTGCATCATTAGATGTATTAAATTGATTTACAGTTTTACATTAAAACATATTTTTAGAAATGCACTAAGGGTATGATGTTATAAAACGGATTTCACGATCGTGCCGGTGGTTACACGTGTCTTCTACTCAACACAAAGGCACCATACACCCGAGACAGCTGAGAACGCTTAGAAATACACTAAGGGTATGATGTTATAAAACGGATTTCACGATCGTGCCGGTGGTTACACGTGTCTTCTACTCAACACAAAGGCACCATACACCCGAGACAGCTGAACATGCTTAGAAATACACTAAGGGTATAATGTTATAAAACGGATTTCACGATCGTGCCGGTGGTTACACGTGTCTTCTACTCAACACAAAGGCACCATACACCCGAGACAGCTGAACACGCTTAGAAATACACTAAGGGTATGATGTTATAAAACGGATTTCATGATCGTGCCGGTGGTTACACGTGTCTTCTACTCAACACAAAGGCACCATACACCCGAGACAGCTGAACATGCTTAGAAATACACTAAGGGTATGATGTTATAAAACGAATTTCACGATGGTTACACGTGTCTTCTACTCAGCACAAAGGCACCATTGACCCGAGACTGCTGAGAACGCTTAGAAATACACTAAGGGTATGATGTTATAAAACGGATTTCACGATGGTTACACGTGTCTTCTACTCAGCACAAAGGCACCATACACCCGACACTGCTGAGGACGCTTATTATTAATAAGCTTACCAAGTTTGATAAATAAAAAAAGAAATGGTAAAACAATAAAACTAAATCCATCAACTATATTTTAGTTTTGTTTTTGAAATAAAAACCATTAAGTAGATGATGTTAAATTTATAATATAAATAAATAAATAACTGTTAATTACTGAAAAAAAACTAAGTCTGGTTAACTTATCGTTCCTCGTGTAAACGGACATGATTGTACTACAACAATAGGGTTCAGGGTGGGACGCTGGAAAGCATTATTCCTAGCAATAAATAGTTAGTTTTCTTAATTAGGCTCCAGATAAAAAAAAACACAAATTGTCATCTGAAAACATGGCGTGAAAAGAAAGCATTAGATAAATGGGTCTTTGTACTTGGAAGTTCTTGGCCGAGAACTGTCTTCCCTCCGGAAGTGGGCTGACCAATCGAAAAAATCTACAGTTTCCGTTAGGGAGCCGTTTCCTGGTTTGCATAAGCAAATTTCAGAGGAAATTCAATAAAGACTAGCCTCTGGAGCCAGCGGTTTCCTCCTTGGACTAATGTCATTGTATCCTCCGTGTTCCAGTAATGGCTGGTGCCTGCACTTGATCGAGTTTTACTTGTATAGAGATAGGTATAGATATTAATAATTTTTGGATTTGTATACACAGTAAAATAAAGTTAGCTAATAATACAGTTCTAGAATATATAAAACTTAAAATACTTATGGATTTCTTGCAGTTAGTTAAAAGAATATCACTTTCCCTGTGTATTATACTTTTCTCTTAATATTTATAAAGACTCACATTCATTTACATTAATTATTTATTAATTTATCACTCATTACAGTCTGTATACGGTAGGGTGGCGCACGGACCCGCCAGCTACCTGTGTCTGTCCTTTCCTCCCCCCGGGTCTCGCGGCTGTTTCCATAATGAGTCACCAACTAGCCCCTCTAATAGAATTATTAACTTTTTTTACTTTCTCATAATATCTCAATTTTAATAGAATATTTGTAAAGTACTAACAAAACTAAGAAAAGTGATATAAAACACGATGTGCTTTGATTATAAATAACGAAATGGTCGAAAGTTATTTTTTAGCCGGAATACTGTATGATTTGTTAAATATTTTATATTTCTCATAATTCCCTAATCTTGATACAATATTATTTTAAGAGTTCTTTGAAAAAAGGTAGAATAATTTAAAACTATGTTATCGCATACTATTTAATCAGCCAAAATATCATTAAATAGGCAACACTACATACTTTACAGTTTATTTGATTAATAAATCAACATTATTTTATATTACTCCCAGTAATCTTCTTCAAGCCAAAGTATTTAGTGTCCAGAAGTTGAGCATTTTCCATTTATCTTCCATGTTGTTTCCGTGTGACACTGAAATAAAACAAAATCGCGCTAAAACCAATATACAATATTTTAAGATTGCAGTTAATTTTTTACCATTCGTTATATTTTATTACTAGTTCTAATGACATTAAAATGTTTTAAAGCATACATTGAAATGTTACAGTACCCGCTAATCATCAATCATCGCAACCTTATTGTCATGACTAATAAAGAAGTAGTAATATCTTATTATACTCTACTTATATTAAAAAAAAACGTTTAAAGTCTCTGTAAATTTGAAGATAATTATTTTGTTTTACTGTATACTATTATCATATTTTTATACCCTTTTTGTAATCATATATATTACGTCCAATAAAATTTTCTAGGTAAATAGATTTTATTTTTTATTTTACCTGATTACTCTAGAGGTGACACTCCCAGATCGTCATCGTCATCGCTGGTATCCCAGTCACTGTCATCCGATTCACCAGGGGCCAGATTAATGACTTGTTCTTGGACACTGACGTCATCAAGTCCTTCGTTTGTCCAGTCTGCCTCGACTTCTTTCTTGACGTGTTCACACATGCACACTGCACGACTATGGGTGAAGGCAAGAGTACCGTACCTTATTTCAAAGTACTCTTAAAATAATATCGTATCATGATAACGTTGTATGAGAAATGTAAAACATTTAACAAATCATACAGTATTCCGGCTAAAAAATAACTTTCGACCATTTCGTTATTTATAATCAAAGCACATCGTGTTTTATATCACTTTTCTTAGTTTTGTTAGTACTTTACAAATATTCTATTAAAATTGAGATATTATGAGAAAGTAAAAAAAGTTAATAATTCTATTAGAGGGGCTAGTTGGTGACTCATTATGGAAACAGCCGCGAGACCCGGGGGGAGGAAAGGACAGACACAGGTAGCTGGCGGGTCCGTGCGCCACCCTACCGTATACAGACTGTAAGTCAAATGGTAATGTTTGGAATCTATACATACCAAATATGTAGTCATTATTAAAATAAATTAAACGTTTATGTTGTTTGGCTCGTTATGCTCCTTCAAGATATCTGATGCACAAAACAGGTAATTATAAAATTAATAAATACCAATGACATTCCTCCAATGTTTTTAAAAAAAATAATACAGTTTTATCGTGTTAACGTATCTCTTCCTAAATTATTATTTAACGAAGCAAACATCTGAAATGCCTTTACGTATTCCCAAGAAATAGGAAACATTCCAATTGACTATTTTTATCAAAGATATAAATAATTCAAACATATTGATAGAAAGTCTCAGACCCCATGGATTTGTCGTGCTTTTCTCATTACATTTGCATTTATTGCCAACTTGGTCCCCCTTCTTCCCTATTTGCATCTCCGTCCCGCGCCGTCGGTCGGTCAGCGCCTAATGGAGTCCAAGGCGCTCTACTCCAGGCCCACGGCAGTTTTTGCATAATGTCTCCCTCAAAGTCCGTCAGACGGTCTCCACCAGGAAAGGTTCTCACGTAAGATCGTCCCACATTCTATGTAATTAACCCTTGTTATCTATCAACTCTGCTATACCGATTTTCTTTGTAGACATTTCTATACAATTAATAAAAAAAATTACGTTTTCTTCAGAAGAATTTTTTATTTTATTCAACTGAGTATTACCACCTAAGAATTAAGAAGAGGAGTAAATGGGAATACACTTATCTATAATATTCATAAATTAGAAACACGTTTTACGTTATACATCGATATAAAAGTTCAACTTGTTGAATAGCCATAAAACAATATTGCACACTACCCATGCTCTTATGTTTAGTTTCAGATTTATAATAATCTAGAAATATAGTGACCAATATCTGATAAAATGAGTCTTAAAGAATATTATTTCACAGGATTGGCAAAACCCTTTGACTAGGTTATTAATCTATTACAGTTAATTTTAATAATTTTGTTTTAAATCAGGTTATAGTTATAATAACAAAGTTGAAGAAAACCTTCTTACGTGAACTTTAGGAGGGTCTCCGAGTCAGTTTAAACATGAGACCAATCATCCAAGAACATTTCAACTGTAGTCCAAAAACGAAAGGCTTAGTAGAGTTTGAGATAGAGTGATCAATGTATGAGTGGTATTTGGCTTTTACTTTTTCCCATATGCGTTAGCATAGAGAAAGTATTGTGATCGTAAAAAAAATTTACAAGTTGATTTAGAATTCCATTTAGGGTCCCCTGAACCCAAAATGTGTTTTTTTTTGTGTCTGTCCATATGTGTATCTATCTGTGTATGTGCAGTTCGCTGGATACCAAACGGATGGATTTTTTTTATGGAATATGGTATGTAGGTGTATTTGGCCCATACCTCCAGACATTTTTTAACTTTTTGAAATTTTAATTTTCTTTATTTTTATGGGCCAAAATATACGTAAATGGAATTTGATCAAAAAAAGCTCTAACGATTTTGATTAAATTTTTAGAAAAGATGTGAATGACAATTTAAAATATTTTAGTAAAAACCGCATATCTATAACGTGACTAGTTTTTGAATTATGGCAAAACACATATTTTAGAATCAAACTGGTATTTTTCAAAGTTTTGATTTTTTAGTGTTTAATGTGGGGGGGAGTTTGTGCCAGTTCATTGGAACCATTTATTTTAATACATATTCATTAAGCTCCAAACTAAGAAAATACATTTAATTAAAAATATATACATGCACAAATTATCGGTTTTATATTATATAATTTGCCGTATTATCAGCTTACGATTCCAGCTTCAACCAGGTGGCATATTGGAGTAGTGTTGTAGGTCAGATACTTAGTGGCTTAATGATGTAGAGGCTCTATGAAATGTGTCCTCAACACATGTCCTTAACAGTGTCACAGCATCCACTCAATGGTTGCCATCGTTGTGGATAGTTGCAGAGAAGTCTAGGTTATAAACGAAAGTCAATGTTCAGAATTTGTTCAGGGAGATAAATCATACTTGTCAGTTAGCTAAAAATCAGACCAATACTGGAGGTTTAGATTCCACGATAATCTTAGCTACCTTGACTATTGACCTCTAACTTGAAACTTTCTAAGGATCAGTCAATCCTGGTATCAAAGACTACATTCGTATATAAATATATATATATATATATATATATATATATATATATATATATATATATATATATATATATATATATATATACCCCTCAAACTCATTCACGGTTGGTATATGATTGTACGATCAAACTAAACGAGTATAAACAGTACATAAGTGGCAGGAAACACAATTATTTGGCTGAGGTGCAAATGTCATTTTAAATTGATTTATGATTTCTGTTTTTCGTATTATTATAAAAAGCTATTTTCATATTCATTTATATTATTGTAATGTATTACCTTTAACGCAAAATGCTGAGTTATCTTCAAGCCTATGAGGGATGGCAATGCTGCTGCGCCAGCCCTGTGGGCAACCTCGAGAGACAAGTCATCTCTTCACGACGAACGAGAAGTTTGAGAAAACCACAAACGTCCGTTAGTTTGAATAGGAGTTGTGCCTTGCCGTGACCGGTGTCACTCAAAATAATAAAAACAAACTGTCTGGATTTGGAAATGTACTTCCTCCCTCTGATATATCCAGTCCGGTGACAAATGGCGATAGGGAACATCGCAATGGCAGATATCAGTTCCTGTGTCACTCAACACAACCCCTCCTTTGTGCATGCCTATTTAGAACTATGCTGTATAATGTTCACAGATTTAGGTTTCGAATAATGTTTTAATTTTAACAAAATTAGATGTTTGTAATCGTAATGAATATTAATTTAATTTGTTAGGACTTTCATTTTTAAGAAGAACATTATTTTGATACTTTTTATTTAAAAAAATTTCTCAAAAAGAGGTTAATTGACAAAAAGATTACCAATAATATATTAATTTCTGATAAAATATAAAGAACAAAACTCATTGATCTGGCTCTTGCTCTTTTTTGCTTACACATTTTTATTACCTGAAAATTGATATAAAATAGTTAAAGAAAAGAATCTGAAATGTATGGAATTAAATATGATAGTTTTGAAACAATGATAATTAAGTTATAGATCAAACACAACATTCTCGTAAATGTTCAGTCTAAGTAGATAAAAAGCAACTTAAAAAAGCTCTTGAAATTTAAATACAATATACATGATAAATTAATGGTCGCTAAGCATGCCCTGGAAGTTGGACCATAACTCATCCAAAATTAATTTAATGAGAGAAATAAATAACTATTTTCGTCTTAGACGCTTGAGAAACCATTGATTATAAGAAAGTAAATACGTGCTTGCGAATATAAACCGATACGACCACAAAACAAGGAAATCACAGTGTTTGCTATTATACGGATGCAGTTTGCTTCCGAATTTCATATAAATCATTAAGTTGTGAAATTACTTAAATTGTAATATTTCTAGTGCATTTTTCTTAACTGAAGTGCTTTGTATTTATTTATTTGTCCCATTGTATACAGTCTAACTATTTATAATTCATGATAGCAGAAGCAGTATCGAACTAAAATTTTACTAATTTGAGTTTTCAAACCCAAATTAATTTGAAACAAATACATAAATATATTAAAATAAAATGCATACAATACTTTGCCTTTATGGAAATATTTTTGAAATTTTTTCGTCATGTTACAAAATTATGTTTATATCTATGTTATCATATAATAACATTTGCCTATCAATGTACTAATTTGAAAACTTGAAATCAAAGTTACAAATATACTTTACTCTCAAAGGTAAATTATAAACTTATGTGGAATCAAATATTGAGTAAATATAAAAATCGTTATGTATTCGTATAATGTTAAAACATCGAAGAATGTTAATTGTATGTTCTCGTGTTTAAATATACCAAGTCATATTTAGTTATGTTTGTAGTCTAGTTATGTATTTATTAATTTTTTAGTTTTATAATGCAATAAATCATACGTAATTATAAACTTTTATGTAATAATTGTCACAATTTAATCATCGTACATTTATGTAGCTGATTCAAAGAAATACAATAAAATCAAGTTATAACAAAACATAACATGTTGAGTATTATGAACAATGACTATGTTCTGGAGTGGTGATAGATAAGCCTAGGATGTTTCCTTCTGAGGATGAAGGATATCTCATGAATATCTCCACCAGGAACAGAAGCGGACAAGAGCAATAATCGGGACACAAGGGTGAAAACCTCAGACTTGGCCTCAGGCGGGGTTGTGGCCAGGCCCCCCGTCGCCTGCCCTCACATCTACATCTCCTAGAATATGCGTGGCTCGAGGCCGTGCTGAAACTTTGCCGTCCTTGCAGACAAGGAGTAATTTGCAAAAATCTAAATTATTTCCTAGTTATTTCTATTAGTGACATAACAGGGGCGATAACGTCGATTATTTTGGAACTTGATTTGATTTATAGGTAAATGAACACAATTTTAGTAAACCATTAACTTTAAATCTACGGTGTTCATTTAGGTTGCAAAACATGTCGAAAATGGGCTCTTTATATTGCCAAACTTGTCCAAAACTGGTTCATGAAGACTGTCAAACTCATCCGACTGTCAAACTTATCCAAAATGAGTACATTATGATTGTCAAGCTAAAAGGAATTTATCAAGATTGCAAAACCAGTATTATTATTTTATTAAATAAAGCTGTATAGTTATCTTCCAAAGCTACTGTATAACAGTAATTAGTTGTCACAGAGATGTTGTGCTGAGGTGTGTAACTTCAACTACTGCATTACCAATGTAGTGATAGAGTGATCGCTATGCTACGACTGTACCAAAATGTCTATACATAATAAATAAAACTGTATAGTTATCTTCCAAAGCTACTGTATAACAGTAATTAGTTGTCACAGAGATGTTGTGCTGAGGTGTGTAACCTCAACTACTGTATTACCAGTGTAGTGATAGAGTGATCGCTATGATACGACTGTACCAAAATGTCTATACATAATAAATAAAGCTGTATAGTTATCTTCCAAAGCTACTGTATAACATTAATTAGTTGTCACAGAGATGTTGTGCTGAGGTGTGTAACCTCAACTACTGTATTACCAGTGTAGTGATAGAGTGATCGCTATGATACGACTGTACCAAAATGTCTATACATAATAAATAAAACTGTATAGTTATCTTCCAAAGCTACTGTATAACAGTAATTAGTTGTCACAGAGATGTTGTGCTGAGGTGTGTAACCTCAACTACTGCATTACCAATGTAGTGATAGAGTGATCGCTATGCTACGACTGTACCAAAATGTCTATACATAATAAATAAAACTGTATAGTTATCTTCCAAAGCTACTGTATAACAGTAATTAGTTGTCACAGAGATGTTGTGCTGAGGTGTGTAACCTCAACTACTGTATTACCAGTGTAGTGATAGAGTGATCGCTATGCTACGACTGTACCAAAATGTCTATACATAATAAATAAAACTGTATAGTTATCTTCCAAAGCTACTGTATAACAGTAATTAGTTGTCACAGAGATGTTGTGCTGAGGTGTGTAACCTCAACTACTGCATTACCAATGTAGTGATAGAGTGATCGCTATGCTACGACTGTACCAAAATGTCTATACATAATAAATAAAGCTGTATAGTTATCTTCCAAAGCTACTGTATAACAGTAATTAGTTGTCACAGAGATGTTGTGCTGAGGTGTGTAACCTCAACTACTGTATTACCAGTGTAGTGATAGAGTGATCGCTATGATACGACTGTACCAAAATGTCTATACATAATAAATAAAGCTGTATAGTTATCTTCCAAAGCTACTGTATAACAGTAATTAGTTGTCACAGAGATGTTGTGCTGAGGTGTGTAACTTCAACTACTGCATTACCGGTGTAGTGATAGAGTGATCGCTATGATATGACTGTACCAAAATGTCTATACATAATAAATAAAGCTGTATAGTTATCTTCCAAAGCTACTGTATAACAGTAATTAGTTGTCACAGAGATGTTGTGCTGAGGTGTGTAACCTCAACTACTGTATTACCAGTGTAGTGATAGAGTGATCGCTATGATACGACTGTACCAAAATGTCTATACATAATAAATAAAGCTGTATAGTTATCTTCCAAAGCTACTGTATAACAGTAATTAGTTGTCACAGAGATGTTGTGCTGAGGTGTGTAACTTCAACTACTGCATTACCGGTGTAGTGATAGAGTGATCGCTATGATATGACTGTACCAAAATGTCTATACATAATAAATAAAGCTGTATAGTTATCTTCCAAAGCTACTGTATAACAGTAATTAGTTGTCACAGAGATGTTGTGCTGAGGTGTGTAACCTCAACTACTGTATTACCAGTGTAGTGATAGAGTGATCGCTATGATACGACTGTACCAAAATGTCTATACATAATAAATAAAGCTGTATAGTTATCTTCCAAAGCTACTGTATAACAGTAATTAGTTGTCACAGAGATGTTGTGCTGAGGTGTGTAACCTCAACTACTGTATTACCAGTGTAGTGATAGAGTGATCGCTATGATACGACTGTACCAAAATGTCTATACATAATAAATAAAGCTGTATAGGTATCTTCCAAAGCTACTGTATAACAGTAATTGGTTGTCACAGAGATGTTGTGCTGAGGTGTGTAACCTCAACTACTGTATTACCAGTGTAGTGATAGAGTGATCGCTATGATACGACTGTACCAAAATGTCTATACATAATAAATAAAGCTGTATAGTTACGTATCTTCCAAGGCTACTGTATAACAGTAATTAGTTGTCACAGAGATGTTGTGCTGAGGTGTGTAACTTCAACTACTGTATTACCAGTGTAGTGATAGAGTGATCACTATGCTACGATATATCACTATACAACATGTCTAAACATAAATATTAAACAAAAACAAAGTATGCCACAAACTTCTACAACATATTCGTTAAGCTATGAGATGTATAATTGTCTTACATAAATCAACGGTCCAATGTATCATAGATCATGTTTCATCAATAACACACAAGCCAGAGAAGACCCATGACCCTACTATGTGGTGGCTGCGGTGTTGGCCAGAGAGAGGAGTGGGGATTTTTACACCTCTTTAACACCCCTAAGCCGTCGACTCTCTTTATTGCTGTGCTAAAGCAACATTAAGTTAGCCGCCCTTGTTTTAACATGTATAATTATTGCTTATACTCTCACATCTCTTCACACTCAAAATCTTTACGTTAATATCTTACTTCAGTAGTATTTTCAGATATAATTTGAATTTAACTTAAAGTTTTTGATAAGGTCTACTTACGTAAGATCCACTAACGAATTACCTATTTAAGAACTTAATAGTGGTTTTTATTAATTTTTATATTAGTACATTTTAAGTGTTTTGAAAGGCTATAAAAAGATGTTAAAATGGCTTTTTAAGTGATTAAAATTGAGTAAATAATAATTCTTTAATTGATAAGGTTTTAAATGGTTAATGTTAGGGAATTCATCATCATTGCCAGATTGTGATAGATTCGTAGCTCAATCGTTGAAGCAAACACAATAACTTGAATATACTATTAGTATATTAAATAGCTTAAATAATAACTATGTGTAAAGTTTTAAGTATAATTTACAAAAAGGAAGAAGTCTAAATTATATTACTAAGTTAAATACACTGACTTAACAGGTTTCAAACAATTATACAAATGTATACTTTTCCAATTATTCATAAGCCTCTTAGAGTGTGTAGATTTTGAGTAAATTTCCAGGCTTGATAGTATATTGAAAAAATATCAACTTGTTTGAGAAGAACATTTTCACATATTTGAATAAAAACAAATTATGTATAAAATAGTGCATAGTAAACATTTTTAATTTATCTCTACTAATTGACAGTAAATAATACAAACTACTTGTATCAGTTATTTATTTATATAAAAATAATAATTATTACATTAAAATAAATATGAGTAAATCACTGCCCACAGTATACCCTCAAAGCAATACGAAATATTTATTCTGTTTTTCTTTCTTTTAAATGGTTTTTTACTTTTCTCCACCACCACTTTTCTCCAATAATTCTTCTGCATTTGCATCCTGTTATATCCAAGAAGTTGCAATGCTCAACCAAAATAAGATTCTTAACGATAAGTGCTATACTTAAAACAAGAAGAGTCACAATAAGTAAATGAACAAAACAAAAAACTTCTTAAAATGAAAGGATTGGCTCTAATTTGTTTTGAGATGGCTATGTGGCAAAGGAATTAGTCAAATTTTGCAAAATAATGTTAACAGGCAAAGACGAAGACATTCTTTAGACAACAACTGGCAAGATGTGTAGTGCAATAAATTAGACAAAAAACGTTGTAGAAGGCGTTTCGGAGGCCATAAAGTGCTCCCATACGTGAGGGGTCGTATGCCACAGGTAGGGGGAGCTCCGTCTAGGCTCCGATCGTATTATGTGTAATGGGCCTGAAGTTATTGTGCCAATTTTGATCGAAATAAAACGTCGAAGGAAATCTTCTGAAAGAGAGCTGAAGTCCCGAAATAAACAACTTCGTCCCGCTGGGGTAAATACCTTTGTTATCTTGACTGGATTTTGCCGGCGCCCCGATTGTTTACTAATAAAAAAGGGAAAATAAAGTCTTGCCCCGAACAAACTAAACTATCTGGGGTGAATCTGTTTGAAGTCCCTAATTTAAATAACTTGTATTTTAATACAACTCCGACATTTCAGTACCTCATGTTACCTAAATAATGTATCCAACGATAAATTAACAATATAATAAGTAATATAATAAGTTACTGATAATAAAATAAAGTTACTGATAATAAAAGTTACTGATAATAAAACCTTTTAAATAATATTCTTCAGATTTATATTGGGCTTCTGCTTGAAAATAAAATGGGACGGAACTATACTTAAGTAAATATAATTGATATTTATTTACCAATCCATTTAATTAATTCCCAAACATAAATAATTAGACAAGGAAGTCCCTGCTAGTGAAAAGATAGAACGTTACTAAATATATATTGTCATGAGCATACAATTTAAAAAAATCGCAATAAAATTTTTAATAGGACAATCTTAAAGTGGACACCTGCAAGCCAAGTGACATCATACTTAAGTAACGGGTTTGGAAAACAAATGAATGTAAATATTTACTGATGGGACATTTAAAGTTTTCAGTCATTATTGAAATTTAATATGAGGTCTTAATATAGTGTGTTCAATTAAATAACTCATTAACAGTAAATGTTTAAATATGAAATATTACAAAAATATATCAATATTATACGTTTGCTAAACGTAATGAAGGTAAATATGGTTTGTTTTTCGGTAATGTTGTTCTAATTGAATTTGTTTTCTTTAGCGCGAAAGAAGATATTTATTTTAACTAAATGCTAATTGATTTTACTAACATCACTCTGTTATAGGTGGGACTAAAATAATATCAAGCCAAAATTTAAAATGTTTACACAATTGTGATCGGAAAACAGTTTATTTATAAAAAAAAACAAAAAAAAATTAAAAAAATAAAAAAAACCATAATAATATTTGTACAAAAAACTAAAGAATTCACTTACCTACAACCTATATTAGTTTATAAGTACCAAATTATAAATTGTAATCACTATATGCAATATAACTGAATGCAGTATAATGAATGTGCCATATGAATAATTATAACCGACTTTTCGTAGCACAACATTAAAAGTTAAATCAATTTAAATAATTTACAGAGAAAAGCGTAATAATTTGTATTGTTAAAACATATTATGTAGTCTATATTGACCAGATACCTTAGTTCGTGTACGTCTACTAACGTAGTAAGAGACAGTATGAAGACAAGTAATCAGTATGACACAGTGATCAAAGACGTTACAGATATAAGAACAACACGGGCGCCCACGACCCGTGCACAATAAAGAACAACTCGGCTCCCCCTGATATAAATTGGATTTAAGCAGTTCTTACGCCGCTCCCCGTAATCTACCCGCGTACTGAGATTTGTTGGCTCACTTTTTAACGATAGCTGCACGACTTATGAGTCAAGTCTCGACTCTAAATTACGGGGAATTTTTACAATGCGGGCTTGTCGTCAGGTGAGCTACACCCTCTTAAATCACACGCACTTGTTTCTCCCTACAATTAGGAGACAAATGTCTCCCTCGTACAGTCTGTTGTGTTATTTATGCACTCTGCATGTTCACTTTATAGCGCTCATTATGTGAGTTATTCAATGTGGCATTCTATGGAATTCTCCCCTCTTTTATTCCTTTAGTGTACTATGTTTCAGGTTCTAGGGATAGAGCATGTGTCCATTTACAATGCAACTTATTTACGTAGTAGCTTAATTTTAGAGAGATAATTGTAGTGATAGTTATGAAATTAAATATAGTTTTAGTAGGGAGTTTACCAACCAAGACAGAATGTCTCATCGCCTGCACGGACTACCTCTATTTTTTATTGTACACTCTTTGAACTGACGGGTTAACGTAACTTATTGCTACATATTACTACAAGTGGCCTATTACATTAACTTCCCAATACATTAACCCAATGTGTTTCTGTTTCCATAGTTAGTTATAACACGATATTTACTATGTATCATTCTCATTTGTGATTCAAAATACGTTACTAAGCCTATTTAGGATTCATGTGGCATAGTTATGGCTTATGTTTTATCCTCTAATTATTGGTGCTAAGTCCTATATTATATCTGAGTATTCCATAAAAAAAATCATATCAAAACATAAATACCAGTTGATCTCACTACTTTATTAGTGTAGTTATCTTTGTCACAGTATTACATTGTGATTAAGTGAACATTTTTTTTGGTTTCACCATAATTTTATATTGCAACAGATGCAAAACCGATTGAATATTGTCTTGTGTTCCTCCAGTAGCGAAAAAAAAACCAATTTACACAGTCCTGTCATAATGAGCGGGATGATGCAAGTTATATTATCGAAAGAAATTAGATATGGGTCTAGTTCAGGTATGGTATAGTTCTTAACATAACATTAATTTGACGTAATAATCAATAATATGTATCCAGTTTACACATGACTTCTTTATAATAACTCTGACACGACTAATTGTGTACTGGACTGTGTTTATCCATTCAGTGAACCGGCAAAGTCAGCCCTAACCACCAGGAGTTCTCAGTCCAGTACCCAGCCCGCGGCCGCTTGTTCTTCATCTTACCTGCGCCAGCCACGGTACACTTTGTAAGTGGTCGGAGGAATCAGCCAAATTAGGCGAAGGTGGGAGCTTTTAGCAGGGCGTTTGCCGAGTTAAACTAATAAACGAGCAGACATGTTGGCTTTGAGGGACTCTACTCTACAAACAATGTGAGTAAATACATCAAGCGTCCGAGCTGTTGGAGGCAGCTCACTTACTACCAGTGCTCACATAGCATAGTAGACTCATTGTATACTGGTTAACTTACTTCTATTACAACCTGACTGTGTAAATGTACCTGTAATAGTGCTGATTTGACACACTTTTCGATAGTACAGATAAATAAATACACTGTATTAAGAGAAAATTTATTATATAAATGCTATCTGCTTTTTTCATAAACTACTTTCTTTTTGATTTTATAGTATAAAGTCTTACGTAAGTAATTATTCATCAAATAAATATCTGTCCTTTAAAATTATATTTCATTATTTTTAAATTATCTTTCAAAATTGTTTAAACTATATTAAATTCCAACTCAGATGCGTCCATTAAAAATTACTATTATTACATTATAGGTATTATTATACAAGTTAATGGGTATTTTATGAGAGTAACCAAGGAACAGGTGAGGATGGTGCAGTAAAGGAGAGAGAGATACTCCATTCCCCCCTGAGGAGTAAATCTCGGTCAACAGAGACATTAAACACCCTTGCCACACTTATCTGCACCACCGTCTCACCTCCGAGCAAGTGTTGTTTTACCTAAGTCAAAGGCATTCGAAATAAACAAGTACCAGTATTAAGACGCTGATCTTCAAGATTTGGGGTTAAAAGACTGTGATGAGTGTAGATGAAGGAATATTATCATTGTTACCACCTAGTGACCATTCCTAGGAAATATTAAATTATTAACAGCTCAACAGCCACTGCAACTAAGCAACATACAGGTTTACATGGAATACGAACCACGTTTTAATAGTATGTTTTCCTGCCTGATACTCAGTTCTCTTCCCCGCAAAACGTCTAGATCCTGACTACTACACAACATGGACAACATCTCTAGTAGTGTGTACGTCGTTGTCAGCCATTGATCAAATTCCGTGTTGGTATTAGGAGGGCTGACCATATAACTTATTGCCTACAATACCCACATAATTATATCTCCCAGTAGCTAAGTTACAACACTGTGCCTCTTGTACCAACAAGGGATAACAGTTTAACAGTAGAATTTGTATAGTATTGTGTAAAAACCAGCAATTGAACGATATATGTCAGAAGCTACTGGGCACATTGGCTATAATTTATTAGTGACCCTTTAATATATTTTAGGAGATTAACCCTGTGTACCATTGTGTGAGACTATATGTTGGATTTAAAACGTACTAAAAAGAAATTTTTCTGACAGTATTTATTATTATATACAAAATAACTTTCTCAGTGGGCAAACAAATATTTTATTCATTTCTTGTTGGATGTTACGATGACGTTTTTACATATTTTATGTCATTTAAACTTTGCCCAATCTAACGCATTTTCAAAAAATTAAATTTAGATTATTTCAGATTGAAGAAATCAGATGGACGAGTCCAAATTATAATAATCAAAGGCATGCACATTTTAAAATGTACGGGCTACATATTACATTAAAAATGAACGGGCTTACATTAAATTTATATATACAACATGAAAAAAAATTACCGGGAGAAACAACGTAAACTTATTAAGATTTAATAGAAATGCCAAACTCTGTTTGGATGTGACTTTAGTTGAATTGCTTGGAAAATACTCGAAGTAACATAATTTGTATATCCCCTCCCCCTCCCAAAAACGAAAACAATAATTTATAGGCATTACATTTTTACTGTTAAAGCTTTTATAATCATTCATCGATTCGAATTGATTATTAGTCAAAAGTTAACTGAAAACCAAGTAACTTGGCATCATAACATACAAATTAGTATCGTTAAAATGTTTACTATTAACTGCTAGCAACTTAACATTTTGGATTATATCTGAATGTTATAAATTGAACATAGTGTTTTAAATACTAGGTTGCGATTGAGAAGTGTTTATTACTAACTAGGTCAATGAATTACGGTGGTTATTCTTTTTCCTTTTCAATTAGTTGTCTAAAAGCCTACATAACACTTTTGCTGAGTGATCAGCAGTTAAAGTGCAAATTCCAAACTGTCTTGAGTCTAGTTCAAGTGTAAATTGTTAAAGGCATAAAAGACAACGTTCAATTGAGTTTCAGAAAATAACCTACAAAAGTAATACAAAAGTCTAGAAATCAAAGGCAACTAACGTCAGAATTATTTAATAATTAAACATAATTACTTTAACTATCAAACCGTTCTATTTATAGAGTTGAACTACAATCGAACTTTAAACTCACGCCGACCCTTGTTTTTTAAATGTTTATGCGAGACACTTCAAGGTCAAACTGTACTATTAATGTCCTTATCCCAATATTCAATATAAATCTGAATGACACATTTAAGTGACACTCCTTGGCATCTTAAACGTCATTGTTTGGACTGTAAATGTATTTTTCCGTATACAGTTAAAAAAGGTAAACTTGATATACCTTTAGAGCAAAAACAATCACATTGTACAGTTAACGCTTGATGATAATCTTTTTTCTGAATATAAATTTTCTCTTCTTCCGGGTTAAGGAGGCACATGTAACTGCGACCTTATATATTAGGTCAAATTTAACTGCCTTTAAAAACCTATCTATTTTATTCTACTTTTCCAAACTGTAATTAAAGTTAGTTCTTTAAGGAATCGCACAGTTAGAAAATCTACTGAAACAAAACAATTTCGCTGTTCATTAAAGTTAGTCATAACACATATTTGTAACGCCATCTTATAAAAAATACTCTAGGTACCTTTTCTGCCTTTTCACTAATGACTTGCTGTTAACATTTGTACTATGAGGTATCTGTGCACCAGTGAACATAAAGTAACACATGTATAGAATTATTAACAGTACAAGTGAGCGTCACACAATACAAATATATTACAATATAATCACAAAATGTACAAATATTGTGGTGATCGATTTCGGTGAACCACGTTCACCTTCTTCACACAAGAGGGATTCACAAAAGAAGGTGAAAGTTCTTTTGTGAATCCCTCTGGTGTGAGGAAGGTGAGCGTTGTTCATCGAAAGCGATCACCTTAATATTTATGCATTTTGTGCTTATATTGTAATATATTTGTATTGTGTGACGTTCACTTGTACTGTATGTGTATAGTACAACATATGCCAATTAAAAAAAAATACTTAGAATTATTAACAAAAATGGAAGGCTAATGATCTATTTACTTCATTAAATATGCATGTATCCGTTAAAAATAATTTACTCTCCATATTAACAAAAGTAACAATAAAATGGCTCAAATTCACCAATAAGAGTACCCATTTACAAAATTCCACACAACTCAGAAAACTAATTTGCTAGTAAGCAATACACTTGTTAGTAAGGAGTAAATACGCCTTACGTTTGAGCAGACTGTCATGGCGGCAGAATTACATTACTCGTGTACGCAATCACTGGTTGTTTTTATTAGAAAGCTCTGCGGGTAATATTACAATGAAAAGTGTAGCTGGAAACTTTGGCGAACTCAACATGGCCGCCACGTAAACTTTGTAGACGGTTGAGGAGGAAGCGCTCCGTCCACCCCAAGCTCCGTCCTTACCTGCAGTGCATTCGATATATCACTGATTTATCTTTATCTATTGCTTGATAAAAAAAAAAATAATAATAATAATTTAGCTGATCACCAAAAGGTAACATAGAATTATCTATTTACAACACAAGTGTGTTATTGTAATTAATTGAATACTGTAAATCTGTTCCAACTTTAGTTATAATGACCTCATGCAATAAGGACCAATTACAATAAGTACACATTTACTATCTTCCATTCATCCAATTTGGAGTACCAACACACCTTTCTAAAATTTACTGTTTTTCCAAAATATGAGAAATAGTGTTTACGGTTGTACCCTTGAGTGATGTTATTTTAATTTACTATTGCGACCTTATCCGGCGAAACAAAGTTATTTATACTTTTCCTAGTTATTTTTAATACGAATATTGGATCGGCTGATGTTATTACAGTGATATACACATATATGATTGAATACTTATAAGTTGAAGGCATAACAAGATTGGCATTAAGGGTGGGGGGGAATAAGGGTGACTGAAGACCGTGACCGGCTTGTGCTCGGCGGCTGGTCAAGTACAAAGCACCCATCACGGGGAGGTACAAAGGACACCAAGATACCCCGGAACTGGGTAAACATATGTGTCGGAAATCACTGACGTCAATATGGTATCAGAGAGATGGGTAATTTTACGCACTTTTGTAAAATCCAGTGTATCTTAAAATATATGACAAGTATACACTATATTCAAACTATTTAATTTTCAATTAAAACTAATACATTTTAATTTCTACCAGGCCTTTCGCCAACAAATCTGGTATCATCAGACAACACAACTTAGCGAAAGACCTAGTTGAAATTAAAATTTATTAGTTTTTATTGAAAATTTAAGTATTTGAATATATTTAAGTAACCAATATCAACTCGATCTCAACTTCACCAAATTTAAACTAATCAACATTTTACCCAAAATCCAAAATATAATTATTTTTAATGTAATAGATTTCAGTAGGCTTTGGAGTGTCTAACAATGCTAATAGTAACCAAGGAGTGTCAACTCTATTAATTATTCATTTATTTCTATTGCTTCGATATAAAAATAATTGTTTAAACTAATATCTGGATGTGTATATAAATTCAATGTTAGTTTACTTGCCCAAATTAACAATGTGACAGTTCTAGTTAAATAAAAAATTAGGATCAATTCCTTTACAAAAGCATTAATCAATTGTTAAGAAAAAATAATACAGTACTATGGATTGATTTCAATAAGTGAATGTAATTTGTTAGTGAATTGAGCTATAAACCTAAAAATATCATAAATAAATAATCTTATATTTTGTCATGGTCAAAATGCATACAGTAAACAAGCCTTAGTGAAATGTATAAAATAAGGCCTAATATCAGAAAAATATAAGTTACATTTTGTCACTTCTATTTACACAAAAGGAAGGCGGGAAACCGTGATTTAGCTACAGCTCAGTTCTGCAGGAGTTGTATCACTATTAAATGAAGGCGCTCAAGTATAGCAAAATAGTTACCAAACATACGCCAGGCACATTTATATACAAACAACTTTATCTCATAATAAAAAATGGGTTTAATTTAAATACATTCTCTATTATTTACGTACATATAGGGCAATTACATTACTATTTACCTTATATTTACTACACATTCTTTAGTAAATATAGGGTAATATTATGTAATAATTCTACAATTACAACAGTTGCACTCCTGAATATGAATTTTAGGGTGCTTTTACGTTACACTCATGTTTATTTGTGCAGGAACTCGTACAGACTATCGGTAAAATGTTGTATAGTTTTTCAGACCTAATTAAGAAAAAAATAAATCTATTTGTGAGTAGAATACACCTGAACCATTTCCCTGTGTTTGGGATAACAAATAGTTAATGTCATGGCCTATGTAAATTTCACTTATACAAAGGCATTGATTCCATAAATATTCTGTGGAATTCAAAATCTTGTTTTCATTTATATTCCTCCAAGTTACTACATAACTTACTATAACCTCCTAACTCCTTTTATACGCAAAGGTTCAGTGAATAAACAAATTTTGATATGTGTATAAATAGCAAAATGACAATTTACTATTTATATTTTAAGCGTATTTCTATTAATTAGGAATCAATCAAATATCACTTATTGTAATTTACTTGTTAGGATAAAAAGGTAAAATGTTTAAAATCATATTGTAATATAAACCTAAAATTTATTTACAATTTGCTTTAAAATATTTTAAAGTTTTAACATTGATTAAATCCTAGACTGCTCACATACTTAGACGTAATAATGTACACTAACTTCACAGGAAAAACTTCTGAACAGTAAATATCTTGAACAAGATAAATCAAACAACAACATTGCTTCGCACACTGTGTGCATGAATACTGAACCTGTCAAGACACAATAATGAGAATATTGAAATAAACACTGCAGTAAAAAACAGGAAAACAGCTAAGAGCAAAAGAACTAAGAGGTCTGAAAGTGAGCCAAGAAATGTCCAGTACTAATTAACGGTTCCATTACAAGGCGGGCGCCAAGGCGTCAACATCCAGGACGGAGTGGGCAGGGTGATGCACGGTTATGGCCGGCCAAAAACGCCTCTTGGCTCATCTTAAATTTCATTAACACAGTGGACCCCTTCCATAAATCTGGTGGCCGGCCAAGACGGGTGCCAAACGAGGCCGACCGGTCACCTTGTTAACTAGCGCCCTTACAAAGCTCAATTACCGATTACAACGCCTAAATGACAATCATCTCCGGTCCTGTAAACACCCCCTTCCAGCAGGACACCCCTCGTGTCCTAGCCTGAGGCTTTTTGCTACTTACATACCAACCAACCATAGGCTAACCCGTTCTTGTGATACCAGACTACAAGCATAAGAAGATAAACCTTCATGTAACCGTAATGCAAAGGAACACTGACTTTATTTTAAATTTAAAATTTAAGGATTTTTACTATAATAATTCATGACTAAAGGGTGATTAATAGAAAGAAAATGTGAATTAAATATCCAAAGGCCACGCTTATTCAATTAAAAATTATTTTCAAGCTTAAGGAACAATTTAAAAACATTTTACATAGCTTTAATATTACAAAAACATGGTATTGCGTTTATTTGGGTTTCGTGCAATGTCATTACGTTGAGGTTAGAAAAATGATTTTGAGCAGAGACCAGAGAGTGTTAATTGTGGAGTAATATTTTATAAAAAAATCGTTTATTTTATGTCCAGATGCTTTCGACCAAAACTGTCATTAAAATAATGTAAATGGTAGTAATAAATGTTAATAATAATAAAATGTGTTATAGATATATGTTTTGTTTGTAATTTTTATTTCAACTCATGGGTTGCGTTTTAAAAGAAACACTCTGTATAAATGTGCAAATAACAAAGGTCTTACATTTAACCAGTTTACAGGTACAAATAGCCCTACAGTACGTAGCTCCACAAAGTTTGGCCAAGCAGGATGTTGAGACCGTACTGTACGTGTTGTGTTGGTGGTATCCGATGGCCGTAAGGAACTGTGTACACCGACTGTTGTAGCTCAACACGGTATAGCGGCACTTTGCAAATGAATATTGTAGAGAGCCCATTATAGAGGAGGGTACAGAGGTGGAAGTGAAGACAAACATGGCCCCGCCCCGTTCTTGTAAAACTTTGCAACTTGGAACTTGTGTGAAAGCACACCTGGCTCGGACCCGATGAAAGATTTAAGCGATACTCCCAGGGGTCTGCGGCTACTTCCCCTTCCATCACACCACCCATCCAACCATGTGACGCCATCTTGATTTGATTACCATGCCATCAGGCTTTTAAATAGTAATCGAGTACTATGAGATATTTTCTTATTTTTATAATATATGATAGAAAGAATCAACGTAAGAGTACAAATACATCTAGAATGCATAAGGTTGTTTTTAAGTTTAGCTTCATTTTTTTAGGGGGGATATACAATTTGTATACTATCCAATCCAAAACGTGCACTAGATAGATGGGCCATCATGGGAGGAGGGGATAGAGGGATACGTGGGTCAATCAGTATTAAAGAGAGAGTAGATGAATAGCAGAATATATCAGCTGAAAATTTGTAAACTACAGTATATCGTATATAATTTGTAACTCATTAACATTAACTCATTCTATAATTGTGGAGATCATAAAAACAACTTTTTTAAAGATCAAAACCCTCATTCAAACATACAATCAGGTTGACTCAAAGCATCACTAATTCGGTCTTGCCAATTATTCCCACTGTTATAAATGGTGTCAGTGCTGGTTATGCGGTCTCCCCATCACTTGCCAGAATCTCATGTTATGTGAGAGAGTTTTAGCGTTTGTAATTTTGTTGGGCAATTTGTAGAGTTAAGGTCCAACTCTACAATAAATAAATAAGGCGATTCCACTTCTGGCTACTAATTGTCACTTTTATTTGCAAGTTCTAAATTCCGACACTTTTCGGTATACTGTCACTGTAATTAGACTGTCACTGTCACATCCACTGGGGCTCACTCTGTCACTCATTAACTCTTGACTCGCTGTCACTTAGTGTCAGGTCGGCCAATGAGTGTCTTTATATGACCCAGAGGTGGAAGCCCAGAAGATTCTAGAACTGGCGATGGTGACCCTGGAGAACAATCTAGAACTTCTCGACTCCAATACAGGAAAGGCCTCGACTCACCTACAGGCGAATGATCTGTCATTAGTCCTTCCTGGAGACCTGGATTGGCCCCACGGGAAGTAGGATGGGGCGTATTGACCTAGGCGGTGTCGGTGATTACTGCCGTGATCCGTAACAGTAGATAAATGGAACTCAATAGGCAAGTGCTCATAAGTTTCTGTTCTATACCTCCCAGCCCTGTAGTTATCCCTGCTTCTTGTGTTATGATCATGCCTGTCTTGCCTTCGAATCAGTTCTTCTGCGGTACCAAACAGTGCTGTTTCAAAAATGTAGAAACAAATAATGTTGGAATGCTTGGTTCTTAAAAAATGGCTTGTAGGATTATATATAAAGTTAGTGGTGTTCTTATTTTTAAACATGATTAAAGATTGGGTAAAACTCTACATAAGCTATTTTATGAATATTAGCAAAAATAAAATATGTTAATTGTGAATTATTACTACACTGGTATTATTTGGCGTAAACTAATGTAATTAATATTATTTATTTATAAAATAACTTATCATTGCATGAACCATATAATGAGGGTCATTTTTCATGCATGGCCTGTCTATGGCTTATCAACATATACCTGACTTGTACACTTGAACACGAATGCAAAGTAAATATAAATTACATACAAGCTGAAACACGAAAATCAGGTATATACTTTCAAAACACATAATAAGGGTTAAGAATGAACCTCTCCTAATTACCAAAGTAGTGATGAAGGCAATAAGTTAGGCCTGCAGTATGATGAAGGCAGTAAGTTAGGCCTGCAGTATGATGAAGGCAATAAGTTAGGCCTGCAGTATGATGAAGGCAGTAAGTTAGGCCTGCAATATGATGAAGGCAGTAAGTTAGGCCTGCAATATGATGAAGGCAGTAAGTTAGGCCTGCAGTATGATGAAGGCAGTAAGTTAGGCCTGCAGTATGATGAAGGCAATAAGTTAGGCCTGCAGTATGATGAAGGCAATAAGTTAGGCCTGCAGTATGATGAAGGCAATAAGTTAGGCCTGCAGTATGATGAAGGCAATAAGTTAGGCCTGCAGTATGAGACAATACGTTAATTACTTATGTTTTCCTGATACCATCAGCTTACATACAAATGATCGCCTTACTTATAACTGATCATGTGAATCTATGAGGTCGTGTAAACTATGTATTTGTGTTGTATAGAAAATGCATAGGATACGACTTAGTTCAGGAGTGACGAGACAATATGTAATATTCAAATAACAAATCATTACGTAGTAGCTACAAAGTACATTATTCTTACTGTCGTTTTTAACAGATGATCGCCAATAGTAAGCTATTATAAAAAAAATCGCTAGATTTATTAAGTTATAAGTCTTTTATTATTTATGCAGGTCTTAAAATTCAAGGATTCGTTTTTATAATATTTTAAGAAAACTAACTTGGTACATCGTAGCATATTCTAATTAATTTTACTTGTATGAAATCATTACTTTAAGATATGACGTGAATTTTAACTTGCAAAAAGCCGTATATTGAACTTATCTCTCCAGTAAGAGGAATCCAGACAGTGAGCTGGAGACGCTCCGTCACTTAGGGGGGAGGTGTGAGACGGGGCACCTGTAGAGACATTCACTCCATCAATGTCGACACTTACACGGCTTTATACCACTAACCGCTCGGAAAATTGCCGTCACACTCAAATGTGTCTCTTTCAGTGATTTTACTCAAAATTGATTTTTATTTTCCATGGTGGAAAACTATTTTTTACATTATTTCGCTTATGAAACGTATCACTTGAGGTGTTAGATTTTAGGCCTGACTCTCACACACATTTTCCTGGCAATCTAATCTATTTAATGTTAGACATTGACATAAACAATAGTTGCACATATGACCAAAGAAAAAGTAATTATAGTTTTGTGTACATTAAGCCAGGAGGTGTGATTTAAAGCCTTATACCACTTATGAATGTTCAAACATGAATTAAATTTACATTTGCACCGGTTTATTTAATGAATTAAATTTTTTTTCAAATTGTTATCAAACAACATCGGTACACATAGTTAAATGGTTAATTGTAACTGTGGTCCTTTTAGTTCTCTGCCCAACCCTTTGCACAGTAACACCATCTGGGGTTATATTACCATATATATATATATATATATATATATATATATATATATATATATATATATATATATATATATATATATACTACTATAAGAAATCATTTATATTCTATGGAAAGGAATTCCGAAAGTATATTGATTCAGATAAAACTAGAGACGTTTAGAGAAACAAAATATTCGAAAGTTTTTTTGTTTCCCTGTAGAAAACACAAACACGACTCCTGGAGTGCAAGGAATGGAAGAACCGAGTACAGTACTTGGGCTGGATATTATTGAATACACAACAATTTCGCATCAACTATTGTTGAATGTATTTTTATGTTAATTTACTCAATTAATAATTGCTACTTGAATAATACTAAAATGAATCAGATGAGATATTTATTAGTTGATAAACATACTTGCAAATACGAATTATAAGAAATTTAGAGGCTGAGAGAATAGCCAAAAGTTATATTCCCAATATAATATAACTTCGTTGCACCGAATGGGAAAGATACGTTGAAGGCAACTTTATTAGCAAATTTAAATCGGATTTCATTAATGTACATGCATTTAATTCCCTGTTTACAGTATGTTAGCCATTTGGTAAGGCAAATAAGTAAATGTAATATTACACATATTTCAAATGCTTGTTTATGAACAGGATTATTCGAGTATTCATGTTTCAAATTGTGTATTAAATATTTGGACATTCAGAATGATACAGGAACCGTGTTATTACATTTCATAATAAAGCTAAAGAAATTATTATACGGAATAATATAATTTTTATGTTTACTATATTTATATTAATTAAAATTTTTAAACTATAATCTGTATCATAAATAGCTCCAAGAAATAAAAGGATTTGTGTATTTTCGGTTATATTTGCTTAAAATTAACAATGTTTTTATTCTCAAAACGACTTGACATTGTGATCCTTATAAACTAACATTATAGAACGGAACATTAAGGGTTTGGGTCCATGAAATATAAATATTATTATTCATTAGTAAAACGACGATCGTAAAGATATGGGCAAATATGAGGGACGACTGAATGTAGATGAACGAGTGTAGTCATTATTATTAACTAAGGTCGACCGTTCCTCAGAAAGATATATTTATTGATAGCCAAACAACCAGGGCAGTTAAGGGACCTACGTACGTGGTCCGAATACGTGGAATCCGAACCAAGCAATATTGATATGATTTTCAACTAACTGACAAGTCTGACACTCAGTTCTCTTTCATACAAAACATCCGACCCTTGCCTACCATTCAACATCCCCAGACTTCTCTAGTTGTGTCCACGTCGATGGCAACTATTGAGCGGGCACTATATCAGGATTAAGAGGAATGAGCATAGAACATATTGCCTATAATCTCCTCAACTCGTGATTAAATGTAGAAGAACTGACACTATCTAGTTTAAGATGAGAGCAAGAATAAGTGAATATTGTAATTTTGAGGCATTATGATTATAATATAATTCATTCGTAACTATGTATGAAACCGGCTCATTTTGATTGATTGTAAACCTATTTTGGCATTGGATGGACTAATATGGCATGATGCTACCAAAATATTTTTGAACATACGGCTGATGGCGGATAATGGAAATGATAAAATGTTAAATTGAACAGCTAAAACTTCCCAAACACCAAATATCATTACTTATTTGTTATTAACCATTATATTCCTTAGCGTCGGGGTGAACGTAAAATGGTCACCGTCAAAGATATGGCTATTACGTAAGATATTCAAAACTGTTCAGTTCAGCATTTTAGGGTCAGTTTCAGTACTGCATGATTTCAATGAAATAACCAAACACATTTACATTTTTATAACAACATATTCATTGATATCTGGAGAGGTGGCGTTTTGGAAGGAATGAAATACAAAAACTATCTTTAGAGTTTATTTTTATTATTATTTAAATAAATTGTTTATTCTAAGTACTTTGTGTAATATTTTTAAAGAGTTGAATAACACGTTGTAATTTAATGTAAGTACTGACAAGCAGGATAACATTCTATGAGTTAAAAGCAAATAAATTAATATACATTAGTAATTTACAATAAACGTACATAATTAAACGAAATATAAAAACTCTTAACTAGTTAGTTTGATTGACGATGTAAGGTTGGAAGCTATAATTCAATTGGATCTGATGAGTGGAGGACACTGCTCAAGCCTCACACCGTCTCACCCAGGAACAACGGGTGATCCTCTTCCAGCTCAAAGAGATTGGGATGTGATTGCAAGGACAGGGAAGGGATGATTAGCTGACGGCAAGGGGAAGTGGAAACAATGGACAGGAAGTACCTGGTTGTGGACACCAACAATGTCTTTGAAGGGAATTGTTAAGTGTTACAACGTTATTCTTATAAACAATACGATTATTGATTCTAATAAAGGAAATAAATCAACAAATAGTAAGCATTAAATCGATAAATAGTAAGCATTTATTTTCTATCTGAAGTTACAATTAAAAAAAAGAAAATATTACAGTTTTCGTACATTCTTAATCCACAACATAATTGGTTAGTAGATATTCTATTTATTTTTTAATTTTCCTATTTAGTAGTTGTCATATAGTAAAATAAGAGTATTTTGACTGTAAAACATAACCATTACTATCAAAATATATTATATTTTAATAATTATTGCAATGTACAGTAAGAAGTATAAGTCTATAAGTCATTGTATTAAACAATAATTACACATATTTGAGGTGAGGCATGAACAATACGTAGTTTATTAGAATTTAAAGTGTTAGTTCTTAAAATATTTTTTTAACTCTCAGAGTTAATTTTGATCTGTTTTGCCTTAAATTGACGCAGAAATATTAAGGAAACTTTAATTTATTGAAAATGATCAATATTAACATATTCGAACGTTGAAATCACCAGTCACTGCCTCTCTGTACATGACGTGTACAGTGTACAGCGTTTGGTTTATTCAGATCACGGCCAAGTTAGGGTGAGATCGGGTGAATACCAATCGTTCTGGGCCGATCTTGGGGTGGCCTAAGAATAATAGAGCCGTTTAGCATCAGCAATTACCAGGTCAGAGGTGTTGAATAGAACCACTCCCATTCACTGCACAGTTTTAAATGGAAATCATACAGCAGCGAGGGAGGGCGGAAAGACTCAACCCCTTTAAGATGTAGAACCGGTGAAGAATGGACGTGATTTGTGTTGGAAGTTAGGCGGTCCAAGTTGATAATGTCGTCCGTCCCTTCGGCATCCATAATAGTGCCGGCTCCGCCTTGTGTCTTCGGCTAGAATATTTATTTATGATGGAAACCGTGTTCGGTGTGAAATATCGGTCCACAAAATGAACAGGGGGTGGTTACAGCATTTTGGAATCTTGCTCAAACAATGGGAGATTCGTCGAGGAGTTCAGACCATTGGTATTCGAACTGAATGTTGCAAGTGTGAACTGCAAGCCGTGGTAGATCATCACCAATCAGGATAAAATAACATGACGGTAAAGAGAGTATCCTTCAAGCTCAGCATTTCAACATTTTCCGAAATATGGTTATTGCAGTTTCATAAATAAATGTACACAAACTTGTACATAATAGAATAAAGCAAAGTTAATTTTAGGACTGAATATAAAATTACGACTGAAAGATCTATGTTGAAGTAAGAATATTCGATTTCAAATTATAATGGAAGCAAACTCAATGAAGTTTCTAACATAGTACTTCAAGTCTCAACCAGTGCCTCCACACTAAAATTACTGCCTATTAGCCAATAATTACAAATCCTTCCATCCAGGTTAGAATGCGTGAGATATTACTTGTTTTCTAGAATGAAGTTGTTGGTTAATTTTCTTCCCTGACATTACATTTGTAATACTTGCTGTTACAAAATTCATTTAAAGGAAATTAAACCACGTTTGGAACGATGAATTACCAGCCTCTTACATTCTTTATTGTTTCAAGATGGGTTGTATTAGTTATTTATATTAATAAATTTGCGATTTAGATATTGAATAAGTAAAATTAGATCGGTGCTGTGAGTACGGTAAGGGTGAAAGAATCGATAAGTTTAAGGGTGGCTCCCCAGTTTGCCGAGTAAGGAAGCGTTTGTCCTACATACAGCCCCTGTCTCGCCCTACAAATAAAAATCAGGGAGTTGAGATGGGGAGGGGGTCAGAGGATACCTCCACAGTTGCTGCTCACGTTAACTAGAGGAAATAGTGGCTGCCAAATCGCGATTGTTTAAGAATGATTGTTGTAGAGAGGAAATTAGATTAACAATAAAATATTATTGTTACAAAACAATAGGTAATTATTATGAAGTTATGTGGTTTCATGTAGAAGTTATTTTAAAATGTTATAACTATAAACTAACAAAATAACACTCTTACATATCTAATTACTTCTGTAAGATTGACGTGTGTCCGGTTTGGCCTGGCCTACCCAGATCATCCAACAGGCAATCACAACGCTTTAGTCACAGAAAGCCTTCAGAATGTGTGAGAATTCTAATTATGATTTAACTTGGTATATGATCTTCAAAAATACATACAAATTAAGTTGCTATCAAAGCTAGATGCTTAGTAAATTTTTATCTCACTAAAAAATACTACCATTTTTAATGCAAATTAATGTCTTTTAGTATTCTTTCACTTACACGTAAGCTATTGAAATATTTGAGTTTGTTAACTTCTGTTATAGGTAATCGGAAGTGAAAATATACCTTATTTTTCATTCGAAACCAAAACATTTTTACGACTTTACTTGTATGTATGAATGGGTGTGTCAATACCACTGTGTGTGTATGGGTGGGTGAATGGGTCAATACCACTGTGTGTCTATGGGTAGGTGGGACAATACCACGGTGCGTGTATGGGTGTGTCAATAGCACCGTGTGTGTATGGGTGGGTGGGACAATACCACGGTGCGTGTGTCAATACCACGGTGCGTGTATGGGTGTGTCAATAGCACCGTGTGTGTATGGGTGGGTGGGACAATACCACGGTGCGTGTATGGGTGTGTCAATAGCACCGTGTGTATGGGTGGGTGAATGGGTCAATACAACTGTGAGTCTATGGGTGGGTGTATAAATACCACCGTGTGTGTATGGGTGGGTGGGACAATACCACGGTGCGTGTATGGGTGTATCAATACCACCATTATGTATGGGTTAAGATATCCGGAATTTTATTTTAGCCAGAACGATCAAATTTCTGGCTAAAATGTTCCTGTTCCCATTAATTCTCGTTTGTGGCAAATTCTATGATTTGCCACAATAAAATTTCATTAAAATCTGAACGAAATTAAAAATTCGATCCAAGAAAACAATAACGAACTCAAAGTGTCATTTAAGTATTTTCAATATTGGTACAAACATTTTTGAGATTGATGCATAGTATTGTAACATGGTATATTTGTAATAAAAATTATATTTCCTACAGAAATTGAATGTGAAATATATTTATAAATATGAAGTGAAACAAATAATTCATAAAAATAGTTTAAAAATCACAGCTGAACTCAATGTTCATACACTATGCACTCCTATTTTACTCTTTATTATATTTGGTTGCTATCCGTAAATATTTCCTGCTACCACCCTTTGGGGGAGATAAGAGTAGCCGATAAACGACAAAGTGCCAGGACGACAAACTGCTGGCTTGGTGGCTGCAAATCATAGCGTGGACAGAGGGGAAACAGCAATAAAATATAAAAAACCTACCGGAAGAAGCCATTCTAGTAGTCGTTCAAAATAAAATGATTTGTGTGTTTGGTGAGTTGAAGTGCCATTAAGTTATCTAGCGTCCAAGATCTCATACTAGTCTCGAACAACCAAGTGAGGCTTTACCAAGTAATATTTGTTTCTTAGGTATATGAACGGGAATTAACATAAAGAGCAAGAATTGAAGCTGTCATTTCAAACAACTAATCAAATGAATGGAAATTTAATATATATTTTTTATTTATTTACTTGTTAAGATGCCGATCGTCAAGATATGGATTTCGAATTAGTGTGATGAGTGTAGATGAGCTCATTTTTGTAACAATGTAGTCATTGTTATAAAGTAAGGCCAAATATTCCTTAGAAAGTGTCATTAGTTAATAGCCCAATGATCAATGAACAATCAGTGGTTGCCAGCTGATCCATTTAAACATTTGTTATGACTGCAATTGGGATCGAACTGAAAACTTTAAGTTTATGAAGCTGAGTAACTAATTGGTTATCGATCAATTCGTTATATTCTATGAGAGGTTAGAATGAAGTTGTATCGATTTTATATTGACATTGACTAAATATTCACAGTTGAGTGTACATGGAATATTTAGTACATTATGTTGGATATATAAAACGTCCTAAAATATTTAATTACTTAGTTACAAAACATATTAAGTTCATCATTTAGCAAATTAAATCATAATAGTTAATCATCCATTAATCATCCGTTTATTTTGTGACAAAATAAATAATTGTTTATTAAATTTAAGTAACAAATAAATAAGCATAATAGTTTATGTAGAAAGATCCTCAAACTTTCATGCATGAAAAAAAGAATATTGCATTTGCCTGGATTGCCTTCTTTTATTTTTTAAATAGTTTTTGATTACAAATACTACGAATATTTATGATTTTTTCTAAAATTACCTATTTTTACTGCGATTAAACGTATTTACCGGTATAACTCGTTCTCTTTCATTTATTTATGTAATGTAGGAAAGTCAATGTGCAATATGAAATGACTCTCAGACATCATGTTATGTGCAGATCAACAACAGAGATCAAGTGTTGTAATCATGCTGTTAGAGTCATATGGGCTGATTTTATTATTGAAGGAAATCCGAGACGGTGCCAAGAGCCAGTAAAGAAGGGATCAGGGGTTGGAAAAGGGAAGCTACTTCCCACGAGGCTTTCACTCACTCACACATACGCACGTACGATCCCATTTCCCCACCTGCACGCACGCGGGCCAACTTCTTTCACCGAGCGAGAAATTAAAATTAGTCCGTGTTGGCAGGGATTTGCATGAAGTGATAGAAGAGTTGAGTCGGGGTGTTTGCCCCATCCATCATCGCAGCCACTTCAGCACTCTATTAACACTCACTCCACATCCCTTCATTGTCACCTTGCTATGGAAAAATGGCTATTTTAAAAGGTTTTTTGTTTTTTATATTTTCCTAACTCCAACGTAATATTGTTCTTTTCAAAAACTTTATATTATATAAGGCTTTAAAATATCAAAAATAATTACTTAAGGGAGCCGTTTCGACAATAAAAAAAAAAAAAAAAATAATAATAATAATAATAAACCCACATATTTCAACTATTCGGTCCGTAGTAACACAGTAACAGTAAGAATCTTTCCAGTGGACCATGGAATTGGTTTTGTAAAAATGTAGTATTTATATCATTTTGTTTACAGTTAAATATGTGAAACTTTAATTTAATTCTTGAGGATTTTAAATTAAAAATCATCACAACTGTTAAATGTTCAATGGTCCCACAATTTCTTTATTACAGATTGCTCGTATTTTTTAGTGAATAAGAGTGATATAATTATTTTTAAGACATAATCATGATTTCATTAGTATTTTCTTGTAAAGATTTTGCAATAAGAAGCTCATAAAGTAAAGTATGATAGTATTTTATAATGAGATATTTGTACTCCTATTTTTCAAGTTAAATATTTTAAAAACAATCTATTAATACATTTTACTTAAACTTATTTAAGAATATTCACTAGAATGCCTGGGATATAGATATATTCTTCGACTATCATTCCTATGAACAATTTTAAGGTTTGTCACTGTTGTTGGCGGCCAGTTTTATAATAAATACAATTAGGTTATGTTAATTTCTCATAGTTCATTGTATCATTAATGTATGGTGATATTCAGTGTGGCTTATGTGATATTTGCACATAAGAAATTTTGATGTTTGAATCACAAATAATGTAGGTGAAAGATATCAAATGATAATCTGACACACTTTTATTACTATCAATTTTCAATTAAGTAATTTTTTAATTATTTGTTTTGGTCCATGAGTTTTCAGTAAATAGCTAGGTGTCGAATACCATTACTAATTGGTATAAATACAATACAAGTGAACGTCACACAACACAAATTCTTCAAAATCTAAGATAAAAATACATTAAGGTCATCGGTCCTGGTAATTACTTTGTGAATTCCTCTGTTCTGAGAAAGGTAAACGTGATTTACTGAAATCGCTCATCATAATATTTGTATTTTTTATACTTAAATTTTAATATATTAGTGTTGCGTGACGTTAACTTGTATCTTTATAGAGATCACCATACGGAGATCTCTAATACATTTTTTGTAATTGTAAAATGTTACAATACATTTCTGTAAAAGGGAGATATGTAATCAATGCTACGATAATAGTGTAGTTGGATATGTTCTGGAAGTACTTTATACTAACACCAGTGTTTTAGTGTGACGATGGTCGGGTGCGGAGACAAACGGCAGCCTCGTGCAAGAACTCACGCCAGGATCAGAGTTAGTAGGTAAGGAAGGGCTGTCCTCGAAGTTAGGTTATAAACAAGAAGTGGAGAAGAGGGGGGAGGTCGGCGAACTTCCTGCTGCCGATGTATGACACCAACAACTTCAATCTCCGCCGTCACTCTTCTGAAATATTGTGTATAAAGAGGAGAACTAGAGGTTGGTGTGTCAGATAGTGGAGTCATCAGTCACTCGGCACTCAACTTTCCCAGAGCTGGCTGTACATCGATAATCACTCGACATGTTTTCAACGAAAAGAGTATTAAACCTTGTTGTACTGATACAACACAAACCATCTGAAAATTCAAATAATAAATAAAAGTTATTGGGTTATTTATAGTTTAGAAATATATTGCTACGTAACTATAACAGAAAGAGAAAGGGAGCACTATCCAACTAATCCATTAAAGCCCGGTTTGTTTTAGGGTACCGTGCTCCTACTGTACTCCTTCCGTGTCGTGTCATGTGGAATCGAAAAATAGTTTAATCCATTTATTTTGTATGGGAAAGCAGTTTGCGATTTTCACATGACCTGTCGTGCTCCTAACTGTGCTCATGTCGTACTGTTTTCGATCTCTTAGCTGGCTAAAAGATCTTTGAAACTCCCCTTCCTCTTCTCTAGTTCGATACACAGGGTGAACCCAATATCGTTTCGGCCGTTTCTTCTTCTTATTTTATTTATTTTTCAACTTTTGAATAAACCGCTCAAGCAATAACAACATCAGTAACGTCCTGATCCATTTAGATGACAGAGTAGTGAGTTCTATATTCTAAAGCCGCGTTTACACTATATAGCAAAGCGTGCTATAAAGCAAATGTTATATAACAAGTGCTATATGTAGCAAAACAACAAAAGAACGAATATTATATGTAGCACGTTAGCCTTCATGTAACATTTTGAGCTAGATATAGCAATTTTGGCTATATGTAGAAGAAATTCTGTTTCTGTAAATGAGAGAAGACTGGAGAATGTCAGGGACACGGTAGGTGCACGTCAGTAGCCGGGTCCTTACTGCTGAAAACGCGCGACATGGACACGGTAGGAGCACAGTAGGAGCACGGTACCCTATGAGAAAACCGGCCTTAACTCTTCTGTGAGCAAAATGTCAGATAGAATGTAATGGATATAACATGAAATTCAAAATTAACAAAACTAATGCTCTAAAATTTGAGGTATACAGACTGTGTCGTGTCTTGTGTGGTATATTGCAACTGAACGGTCCCTTGTCTCATGGCTGTAACATTACCTGATATTTGTCTGCCATCATACGATCAAACGGACCTTAAACTCATATCTTCACAATAAATATCTTCTGCTCTATTTACTATCTACTTGAACAGAATTTGATGAATATCCTGACTGGAGGAACAAAAAACTTAGCGATTGAAATTTTTATTTCATTAACGATCCTTAAAGTTTACTGCATTCAGTTTCACCATCATTTACTGGGATGGTGGTTGGGCTGTCAAGGATCACATTGTAGAAGTTGGACCGTTAAGGGTTAAGTTGTTAAAGTTGTGTGTACTATGATGATGATAAGGCCGTCAATAATTCGGCACTAGGTTGGTGGTTAGACCGTCAAGAGTCGTGTCCATTAAGATGACCGTGTCGTTAAGAATCGTGCACTAAGTTAGTAGTTGAGCCGTTAAGAGTCGTTTATGGTGGTGATCGGGCTGTCCAGTCATGTACTGCTATAATAGTTAGGTTGTCAAGAGTCATGGTCTAATATGGTGGTTTGGCCGTTAAGACTCGTGCACTACGTTGGTGGTTGAGATTTTAAGAATCATTTTACACGGTATATACAGTAGTAGTAGTTGGGTGTCACGGGTTAAAGTTGTGTGTACTGTGATGATGATTGGGACGTCAATTGTGCACTAGGTTGGTGGTTATGCTATCAAAAGTTGTGCACTAGTTCAGTTGTTGAACTAATGAATCGTTTATGTTATTGGTTGGGCCGACACGAGTCATGTATTATTATGGTGATTGGGCCTTCAAGAGTTAAAGTTGTGTGTACTGTCATGATGGTTGAGCCGTCAATAGTCGTGCACTAGGTCGGTGGTTCGGCCGTATAGAATCGTGCACTATGGTTTTGTTCAGGCAGTAAAGAATTGTTTACTATGTTGTTGGTTGGACCATAAAAGTCATATATTGTTGTGGTTCAGTAGGCGTTTGTGTTTTATGAAGTTAACTAAGAGTTGTACACGGATGGCAGGAAAGCCCAATATATGAAGTTAACTAAGAGTTGTACACGGATGGCAGGTAAGCCCAATATATGAAGTTAACTAAGAGTTGTACACGGATGGCAGGTAAGCCCAATATATGAAGTTAACTAAGAGTTATACACGGATGGCAGGTAAGCCCAATATATGAAGTTAACTAAGAGCTGTACACAGATGGCAGGTAAGCCCAATATATGAAGTTAACTAAGAGCTGTACACAGATGGCAGGTAAGCCCAATATATGAAGTTAACTAAGAGTTGTACACGGATGGCAGGTAAGCCCAATATATGAAGTTAACTAAGAGTTGTACACGGATGGCAGGTAAGCCCAATATATGAAGTTAACTAAGAGTTGTACACAGATGGCAGGTAAGCCCAATATATGAAGTTAACTAAGAGTTGTACACGGATGGCAGGTAAGCCCAATATATGAAGTTAACTAAGAGTTGTACACGGATGGCAGGTAAGCCCAATATATGAAGTTAACTAAGAGTTGTACACGGATGGCAGGAAAGCCCAATATATGAAGTTAACTAAGAGTTGTACACGGATGGCAGGTAAGCCCAATATATGAAGTTAACTAAGAGTTGTACACGGATGGCAGGTAAGCCCAATATATGAAGTTAACTAAGAGTTGTACACGGATGGCAGGTAAGCCCAATATATGAAGTTAACTAAGAGTTATACACGGATGGCAGGTAAGCCCAATATATGAAGTTAACTAAGAGCTGTACACAGATGGCAGGTAAGCCCAATATATGAAGTTAACTAAGAGCTGTACACAGATGGCAGGTAAGCCCAATATATGAAGTTAACTAAGAGTTGTACACGGATGGCAGGTAAGCCCAATATATGAAGTTAACTAAGAGCTGTACACAGATGGCAGGTAAGCCCAATATATGAAGTTAACTAAGAGTTGTACACAGATGGCAGGTAAGCCCAATATATGAAGTTAACTAAGAGTTGTACACAGATGGCAGGTAAGCCCAATATATGAAGTTAACAAAGAGTTATACACGGATGGCAGGTAAGCCCAATATATGAAGTTAACTAAGAGCTGTACACAGATGGCAGGTAAGCCCAATATATGAAGTTAACTAAGAGTTGTACACAGATGGCAGGTAAGCCCAATATATGAAGTTAACTAAGAGTTGTACACAGATGGCAGGTAAGCCCAATATATGAAGTTAACTAAGAGTTGTACACAGATGGCAGGTAAGCCCAATATATGAAGTTAACTAAGAGTTGTACACGGATGGCAGGTAAGCCCAATATATGAAGTTAACTAAGAGTTGTACACGGATGGCAGGTAAGCCCAATATATGAAGTTAACTAAGAGTTGTACACAGATGGCAGGTAAGCCCAATATATGAAGTTAACTAAGAGTTGTACACAGATGGCAGGTAAGCCCAATATATGAAGTTAACTAAGAGTTGTACACAGATGGCAGGTAAGCCCAATATATGAAGTTAACTAAGAGTTGTACACGGATGGCAGGTAAGCCCAATATATGAAGTTAACTAAGAGTTGTACACGGATGGCAGGTAAGCCCAATATATGAAGTTAACTAAGAGCTGTACACAGATGGCAGGTAAGCCCAATATATGAAGTTAACTAAGAGCTGTACACAGATGGCAGGTAAGCCCAATATATGAAGTTAACTAAGAGTTGTACACGGATGGCAGGTAAGCCCAATATATGAAGTTAACTAAGAGTTGTACACGGATGGCAGGAAAGCCCAATATATGAAGTTAACTAAGAGTTGTACACGGATGGCAGGTAAGCCCAATATATGAAGATAACTAAGAGTTGTACACGGATGGCAGGTAAGCCCAATATATGAAGTTAACTAAGAGTTGTACACAGATGGCAGGTAAGCCCAATATATGAAGTTAACTAAGAGTTGTACACGGATGGCAGGTAAGCCCAATATATGAAGTTAACTAAGAGTTGTACACGGATGGCAGGTAAGCCCAATATATGAAGTTAACTAAGAGTTGTACACGGATGGCAGGTAAGCCCAATATATGAAGTTAACTAAGAGTTGTACACGGATGGCAGGTAAGCCCAATATATGAAGTTAACTAAGAGTTGTACACGGATGGCAGGTAAGCCCAATATATGAAGTTAACTAAGAGTTGTACACGGATGGCAGGTAAGCCCAATATATGAAGTTAACTAAGAGCTGTACACAGATGGCAGGTAAGCCCAATATATGAAGTTAACTAAGAGCTGTACACAGATGGCAGGTAAGCCCAATATATGAAGTTAACTAAGAGTTGTACACGGATGGCAGGTAAGCCCAATATATGAAGTTAACTAAGAGTTGTACACGGATGGCAGGTAAGCCCAATATATGAAGTTAACTAAGAGTTGTACACGGATGGCAGGTAAGCCCAATATATGAAGTTAACTAAGAGTTGTACACGGATGGCAGGTAAGCCCAATATATGAAGTTAACTAAGAGTTGTACACGGATGGCAGGTAAGCCCAATATATGAAGTTAACTAAGAGTTGTACACGGATGGCAGGTAAGCCCAATATATGAAGTTAACTAAGAGTTGTACACGGATGGCAGGTAAGCCCAATATATGAAGTTAACTAAGAGTTGTACACGGATGGCAGGTAAGCCCAATATATGAAGTTAACTAAGAGTTGTACACGGATGGCAGGTAAGCCCAATATATGAAGTTAACTAAGAGTTGTACACGGATGGCAGGTAAGCCCAATATATGAAGTTAACTAAGAGTTATACACGGATGGCAGGTAAGCCCAATATATGAAGTTAACTAAGAGTTGTACACGGATGGCAGGTAAGCCCAATATACTATTGAGGTTAAATGAACATTCAAGTAAACTGTGTTGGAATACAGCTATGAACTGAGGGCCAACGTATTGTGGTTTAGTGGGCTTTCTTGTGATCTTCATGAATGGTTTTTACATTGCTGTTGGAGCCGTATATTGTCATTTACTTTAGTAGTCATTGGGTAATCAGTACTATGCTACAGGTTGGGCCGTCAATAGACATGTACTATTATGGTGATTGGGCCGCCGAGAGTTAAAATTAAAAGACACGTATTATCGTGGTTAAGAGTTGTGTATTTTGACGTGTACTAAGAGTTGTACTAGGTGGTTTTTGCATTAAGAGTCAATATGCAATGCGGTCTAAATGACATTCTAGAAGTGTGTAGAATAAAGCTATGAACTAAGGTGTGACCGTTACGAATAGTGTTTATGTAGCTGGTTGGACCTTATATTGTCATGTACTGTGATTGAGTTGGACCTTATATTGTCATGTACTGTAATTGAGTTGGACCTTATATTGTCATGTACTGTGATTGAGTTGGACTGTATATTGTCATGTACTGTGATGGTGTTGGACCGTATATTGTCATATACTGTGATGGTGTTGGACCGTATAGTGTTTATGTACTGTGATAGTGTTGGACCGTATATTGTCATGTACTGTGATGGTGTTAGACCGTATAGTGTCATGTACTGTGATAGTGTTGGACCGTATAGTGTCATGTACTGTGATAGTGTTGGACCGTATAGTGTCATGTACTATGATGGTGTAGGACCGTATAGTGTCATGTACTGTGATGGTGTTGGACCGTATAGTGTCATGTACTATGATGGTGTAGGACCGTATATTGTCATGTACTGTGATGGTGTTAGACCGTATAGTGTCATGTACTGTGATAGTGTTGGACCGTATAGTGTCATGTACTGTGATAGTGTAGGACCGTATAGTGTCATGTACTGTGATGGTGTTGGACCGTATAGTGTCATGTACTATGATGGTGTAGGACCGTATATTGTCATGTACTGTGATGGTGTTAGACCGTATAGTGTCATGTACTGTGATAGTGTTGGACCGTATAGTGTCATGTACTGTGATAGTGTTGGACCGTATAGTGTCATGTACTATGATGGTGTAGGACCGTATATTGTCATGTACTGTGATGGTGTTAGACCGTATAGTGTTTATGTACTGTGATAGTGTTGGACCGTATATTGTCATGTACTGTGATGGTGTTAGACCGTATAGTGTCATGTACTGTGATAGTGTTGGACCGTATAGTGTCATGTACTGTGATAGTGTTGGACCGTATAGTGTCATGTACTATGATGGTGTAGGACCGTATAGTGTCATGTACTGTGATGGTGTTGGACCGTATAGTGTCATGTACTGTGATGGTGTTAGACCGTATAGTGTCATGTACTGTGATGGTGGTTGATCGTATGGTGTCAACTCTTTATATAATAAAGAGGAGATTTTCATTACCAATTACATTTATTGAAACATAACCCAAAATATGAATGTATTAAATACCATTTTGTGATAGGAGTTTCATGTTTCACTCTAACTTGGGTCTAAAATTCACAATATAATCAACTGTGTTCTGTAAAAATCAAAGGATTTAAGTATGGTGTACTGGATGCCACTGCAATATAATGAAATTCTATACTGACACATAATATCCACAGTTTTCAGCAAGTTCCTGGCTATCTAGAAGTAAGGGATGTCACTATGGCCTTGTTAGCATTTTTACAGCCTTCCAGTCGCCCAGGGCTGTTGTCTACATCGTCTTGTATGGTAGGGGTGGTTTTCCTAGGGGATCGCAAATATTGCCTGTTTATTTGCCTTTCAAACGATACAACCTTTTCCGTATCAAGGTGCCATATAACAATGTTATTGAGAGGCTTAAACATGTATTTTTCACTATTTTGGTTGGTATGATATGTATAATGAATAAGGTTAATATAACAATATTAGAATGCAGTTATATTAGAATGATGTTATAGTTCTACGTAGTATATTTATTAAATAGTACATAGAACAGATAAATTATATTTCAAAGACGCCATTATTTGAATCTATATTGTCCAGTTCATTAATTAATTATAAAATATAGCAATTATTTGAAGAACAGTTATTTAAAGAATAAAAATGAATCACTCTGCACTTATCTGTAGCATTGAACAATTTAAATAATCATAAAGAACAAAAATATTGATTTCGTCAACAAATTTACAAGCCATATACCCAAACCTTTTTCTCAATAATGTTTAATATATTTTTTAGTTAATAAAACCACAAAAAGCTTAAAGCTCAACAATGGTAATTAAAAAAACCATACCAACTAATTATTTTATTTATTATAATTTATGCCGGCGTGGTGGCTCAGTGGCTAAGGCTTCGGACTGCGGAGGGCGAGGTCCAAGGTTCGAATCCCCACTGAGCCAACGGTCGGTACTTCACTCGTTGAATAAAGTTGACGCACAGGCCTGTAGGCCCATGCCAACTGGCGAGTGAAGTTGAAAAAAAAAATACTTTATTTATTATTGTATTTAAATTAAAATTTCATATTTTTACTAATATATGACACTAAATAATTTATGAATCTTGTAAAAATATTAATTCATTTTACTAAACTTGTTGATTCTTAATTATAATGTTGGGGTATAAGGAAGCTACTGACTATGATTCCCTGCACAATTAATGCTCTAATTGTGACATTCTTTTGAACAATTTATTTTATATCTAAATAAGTTTTCATTAGGTTTTTATCAAATTATAAATAAGTGATAATTTACTTTATATTAATTAGACATATGTTTTATATATATATATAAAACATTTAGGCCTATATTTTATTTTCTCGATAAGTAATACGTTTGAGTGTCTATATTTATAATAGGTTCATACTGATTAATTGATAAACTGATTTCAAACTTTTTTCTTCAAATAATTATAACCGGTTAACCTCCAATCGTCCGGGAAATTAGGTGACAGACAACAGAGGGGACTCAAAGACGGCAAATATCAGGGATTTGAGTCCAAAAATAATTACTGAGACCGACTCTAGTCACCTGACCCTATAATAAGCCTCGTGAACCCAACCCTTCCTTATTGACTTTTCAAAATTAGCTGTGGGATCGTTCACAGGCTCCACCGAGACTTGCCGATTATTTGAATTCCTTTATTGGAATAACAGTCGCTTTTGCAGAAATCACTTTTCTTGCGTTAAAATCCGTGCTGTAAGTTATATTCACTTTGTCTTGAAATATGTTGAGAATTGATGCTAAATAGGCAATTTTTTCTATTTCTTTGCGTATTAATGGTATTTTCAATTGTTCTAGGCACCGTGCGCTGTGAACACTTCAACAGCATATTTCTGGTGATTCAAGAACGTGTTTAGGTATATGTGACGGCTATTCTAATTGGCCATTGACGATCTTGGTGACTTCCTTCCATAAGAGTAGTAATACAAGGTTCGAGGACACCCAGATCTTGTATCTGCCAGAGAATGAATGAAGGTGTGAATGATAGCATGAGTGCTGTGTTTCAAGTTTCATGTTTATATTTATCTAGTTTTATTCTTAGCATAATATGACGTTTTGTATACAACAATCTGTTGTGAAACACAAATAAATATTTAAATAAATAAATAAGTAATGTTGGAGATTTGGTAGAAACTCATTTGAAACATTGCATTTTTCATACTCAGATTGTTTCAATATATATTGTATGAAAGCGTTGTGTTTGTTTGAATTCATTGTTCGTAGTATGAGGAAAGTCCTTTCAGGGGAAGTAAATCATATTTATAAGTAATGACTTCTTTAAGGACACTTGTAGTACTTATATAATTTTATTTTTTATTAGTTGAAGATTGGAATGTAGTTTAAGGAAGCTTGAAGATTGAAGCGGGATCACAATCTGTCAAAATAGTTTTTGAAAACTGGAAGCGTTGGGAATATATGAGGAATTAGCGACAATTCATCTATACAATGTTATTTATAGCCAATGACTGACGGTAAAATAGCGCGTAATAATAGGTAATACTAACATATTTGTAATTAAAAAGATTTTACCAATACTTAAGCTTAAAATATGTATCTCTTTTTTATTTTAGAAAAACAGGTTAATATCATAAAAGGCTTGCGAGGTGGCTAAGTGATTAGGGTATCGTTTGGACTGTGGGTTACAGTGTACCAAGGTCTGTCCCAACTGTGCTGACGGTCACTACGGCACTCTTTCAATATGGCAATGCAAAGACCTTCAGCTCGGGTAAACTGAGGAAATAAATTTATAATTAAAATATAAACGGTTGCTAGTTGTAATATCAGATCCAATATTATCAGGCAATTAAGGCCAGGTTCCTAATTTAAGTTGCAATTTGACAGATTTATCTATAAAGTGCGTCTATATAGTGTGTTATTTAATTGGAGTGAGAGCGTTTATCAAAAGAATAACCCCATAGAATAGTTTTCGTTAATCCCAATCAGTTACAACTTATGTTGAGAGGGATCAGCTGATAGCCACTGGTTGGTCATTTGTTATTGAGCTATTAATGACACTTTGTAAGGAATAGTCGGCCTTAGTTTGTAACAATGACTACATTTACTCATCTATACTCATAACACTTATTTGAAATCCACCCACGATCGGATTCTTATGAATAAATAAGTATAATATATAGAAAAATGTTAATTTGCAGAGATTATTAGATGTCCCTTAGTATCTTTTTTTTTTTTTTTAATACTAACGGAATTTATAGAGAAACACCAGTCAAGTATCCGAACACTCAATCATAGCTGTGTAACCACTCATATTTACTATCCAAACTGACCTCTTTGACGATCACCAGCTCAAGTGTAAAAAGATAAGCAGCTAAATTTCGCAATTATTAATCATTTATTCCATATTATAGACCAGAAAAGTAACTTATATCATCTGAAGAGAGTTATATATTTTAAATCACCTTAGTAAATATAATTCGATTACCAAGAATAAAGTGCACTATTCCTGTTGAGCGACGTTGTAATCAAAGACGAAGGATCGATCGTCAAAGGCGTTGGGCAGGCCACAATGGAGGACGGAAGGATTTGTTTGTGCCACAATCATGTTAATTACAACCGTGTCGAGCGCAGAGCCCGCAGCGCTACCATGTGGGTTTTCACAAACTAATTTCAAGTGCCTACTAGAGAGGGAGCAGCCAAGTCTTTCAAAGTAGCAAGTCTTGCGTTAATTCATCGGCCAAAGTTATGTCCTCTGCAAGTTGGCGGACCCTTGCTAGGATTTGATTAAATAAGAGCGCCTTGGAGCATGCTTATCTATACACTCGCCGTGTATCACTCGCCCACACTGGACGGTCCTTTGACTAAACTTGTTACTAGTGATTGGAAAATTCCTGCTAAGATTTGGAGTCAAGTTCCACCATTTAATCTGAGCAGATCACATTTAATTGATGATTTGAAGTGTGTACAAATGATTGATATATACAGTGACGATATGAAGCAGTATAATGAGAAATAATAATACATATCTAGCAGTGTGGTAAAATATTGTTAAATACATATTATGGTTGGTTTCACTCCGAGTAAAAGTTTGCTAATAATATACATATCACATAACAGTGACATATGAAGAGAGTATAAAACAGATTCAATGATTATTAATACCTGATATTAAGGCATTATGAAATGTGAATTTTTTCTATATAGAATGAAAAATGGGTAGTTTTTTATTACATGGTAAAAGAAACTTCTGTATCTTCTGCACGTTGGAAAATCTATACATTGATTCCGTTATCATATCCGTGATCATTAATTAATTGAGCTGGATATCTTAATTAGATAATTTTAAAGCTTAAGAGCCAACCAAGATTGTGGGGTAGTTGCCTCTAGTTTAGAAAATTTTAAAATACTGGTCAAGGAAGTCGAATTAAAAAAAATGGTTTTACAAACGATAATGCTTAAGTTTTAATAGCATTGTGCCTCGTACTTCCTTGTGTTTTCCACTCGAGTGTTATCGCTTTGCCAGTTAATACCCCACAAGCAGAGCTACACTGTTTAGTACCTAGCTGTAGAGGTGTAAGACGGAGTCCACAGGGAGCCTTCCCCACTTGTACCTTGTACCTCCCTGACTTATTGGGGAGGCTATCTTAGCAGTCTTGTTCTGAATATATTCCTTATTGTGGACTCCACCCTTAATAGAGATGTGTCCTGAGATGAACAGGTTACGGTTAAATGTATTATTTGTTAAAGGAGTTCGATCGAAAATTATTTTTGATTTTTTTAAAAATAAAACTGTTATTATCCATGTAAGTAATAAATGTGTTACGCAAAAAAATTCTAAAAATAATCTTTATGGAGATATGGCTGCCCAAAGTGACTAAATTGGTGCTTAACTCATGAACAAACCGGGCAATATAATTTACTAACATTTTAAGAATATAGCGGACAAAAAGTACTAATCAAATTAGTATATAGTAAACCTAAAAAAATTATTATTTTTCAAGTGTTACCAATAATTCTATACATGATATTTGTTAAAATGTTGAGTTGATATTTGTCCATTTATCTTTGCCTAAAAAAGTAGATTAATAATTTATATAACATTCATTGCTAGAGTATACTATATATGTGGGAGTTATGACAATTTGTCAAATCTGCGGGGAGGGGCCTATGAGGGGGAGAGAGGGTAGGGGAATACATTGCTTGTTCGTAAGTGAGTCAGGATCTTTACTACTCTTAGCGGTAGTTGCGATAAAGTCTAGAACATTCCTAAGAGCACTAAACTGAGCGCCCGGACGAACATCCTTAAAGGTGGTGCAACGGTACATCTGTATAATTTTACATTCACACGTCTAGTTTTACTATATTATAATAGGCACATATAATATTTATTATATTATAAGTAAATAACTAAAAGCTAAACATGTCTTAATGAAGTTGTAAACGTAGATGAATGTGCGTCAAGACGTACAGTTGTTGTGGCTATAGATGAATGTGCGTCAAGACGTACAGTTTTCGTGGCTATGTTACAGAATTGCCAATTTTTATCATAGTAATCGTTAATTATTCAATGTTTATTGAAAAAATAGTTTATCTGCTAGTATTATAACTATATAATATATATTGAGTGCGATGTTCATGTGACAATAATTCACGATCCGCTACTTTTTTGCTCCAAGATGTAATATTGTATTCCATTCCGCTCCATAGCATATTTATACTGAATAACTGTAATATATTTTATATTGATCTATTTAATACTTAGTTTGACTTATTTACTGAAAAAGTTTCATAATCTTTTATTTAGACAATTAAAATTTTTATTTCTGTTAGGGTTTCTATGTATTATTATTTTAGTGCTGGATTAACTTAGTGTCTCGCTACTATAAGCATTATAATTTAGTTTACACATTTTATCTATAATAATTAATATTTAAAACTATTTCTATTATCTTCACTATGGCTGTTGAACATTTCCTGATGATAAATAAGTAAATAAAACGTTCTATGCTTGATTAGGACTAATTAAGGTTAAGAAACCTTTAAATATGAAACTCTCAATAGAATTATTGCTTTGAAACTTTACTATTAAACATATTAAGTTAATGAAATAGTCCTTCGAAGAATTTGATTCATATCCAAATGTTTCATTTTGATTGTTATGAAATATTTATGGCGTATAGTGTAGGGTACTATTGTTTTATTATTTATTATGTAATACGTCCAAATATGATCAACAGTTTATGTTTGAATTGCAAAGACAAAGCAACATATTTAAATATTTTACGACGTTAGACTTGTTATTAAACTTGATGGGGTGGTGGGGAAGGGAAAGATAATGGGCTATTTAAAAATATATAAAATAATGTTGAGAGCGAATTTAAGTTAATTAGTCATTTCCCCTACTATCACTCTACAATTTTAGTTATCTTATTGGACTTTTTGGTTGGGCAATTAAGGTCAAATTTGCTAACAAAAAAGGGTATTCTTTTTTTCTGTTTATTCGTAAATGACAAACACAAGTTCTAAAATGAAATACTTTAAGTTAACATTTCCATGCTGCAGAAATAACGCTTCCTGACCAATCACATATTTTATTTATATCTATGAGGTTGACAAATGAAACCGCACTTTTTCTACTCCATGGCGGCTTCAAACTCACCTGTTCTTACTTGGTGGCAAGATAACACAATTACCACGATGATATATAGTTGCTATATTCGTCGTTTAGCCGCACGGCGCGCTGCGGTCTGCGAGAGTTTAATGAACGCATCCAATAAATCAAGGGCGCCAGTTTTAAGAAGAGGGAGCGCCGCGCATTTCCTTGTCTTTATTCCGACGCACATGCCGGCTCCCCCGCATATTTCATCATAATACACCTGCAGCGCCGCGACGGATTGCTTAAGTACTTGTTCCACGGACAGACGCTTGGGGAAAAAGTGGTATTTCAAATTTATTTTTTATGTTTTGCTACCGGTATTGTTTTAACTAAGACTCTGTTAATGTTATCCAAATTTGAGTATTGGACGTATTTCTCAACATTGTTCGTAGTTGGGTTGAAAATATTAGCATTTAGAGACATGTGTCCTATTATATGTATGAACAAGAACTATGAACATACAATTAATAGTCACTGAGTTGTAATAGTATCACTATTAGATAAGGGATGTATTCACGATGGATTACAGAATGTTCCTGTACAATAAAAAATGTAGTAAAAACATATGAACTTGATTAGGAATAAGTTTGAAGTACCATATATTTTTGTTAAATGTAATCCGACTGGGGATTAAATTCTAGGTATTATTGAGTTTAAATATTAACTCCAAATATGTTTTTTTTTTTTTATCTTGTGTTTGTAAATATCTTGTCGTATAAGTCCATAATATCGACTAAGAGTTACCTTTTCTATTCGTGTTTAATACTACGCGTGTTTAATACTATTATTCAAATGAGTCCATGATTTCGACACCAAATGTGGTGTGCTTATAAACAATGACAAAACTGTTTGTTAAAAAAAGTATGACAATTTTTCACTTTTATATCTATATAAAATAAGGTCAAAAATATATAAGGTTAGAAAATACAGCGATTATATGTAGTCTGAACCTAATTATTTTCATATGATTGATTGATCTTTTGAAAAAATAAAAAATATATATTCATATATTTTGATATTCATATTCGTATAAAAAATTCATATATTCGTATAAAAAAAACTATTTTGTGTGAAATCATATTTTTGTTTTAAAAATCTGCAAATCAATTAACACAGAGTACTAGCTAATGGCAAAGCATTGCGAGCAAAGAAATAAGTGGAAAAGCATTGCGAGCACAGAAATAAGAAAATGCTCTCATTTGGATCTAAGTGCAAATATTTATCCACCGGTATTGGGATCCCAGAAGGCGGCAGACACCACAAACGTTACAATCAGACACTGCGGTGGGAGCTCCCAGATTATTGTTGATCAAAACTTTTAAAACGCAATTCTGCGACAGAAGAAGAAGAAAAAGAAAATAAACCGAGTGTCTCCCCTTCTAAAATTACCCACTCTTGTTCAAGCCCCAGCGGATGTGTGTTAATATTTCTGCACCACAACGCGCAGTTTCTGCGGATACCCACTTCAGAAGGGACCGATAAAGTCGGCTGTCGACACTAATCTACTAGTAGTAGACTTTTATTTATTTATAGGTAGGTAAAACGTCTATACTATATTTTTTTATTTTATTATTTAATAAGTGGGGCTTATTACAATCATCCACAACTTATTACACCCACAATCACCAAACTGTGACCGAATATGGATGGCGAATGAGTGTGATGAGTGAAATCAAATGAGAATATAATGTTACTAAACACTAATGACTGGTCTTATAAAGAGCCATTCATTCATAGCTTAATGGCTAGAGAAATTATGGAATCCCTTTGGTTTAGGATCTGAACCACGTAATATTGGTTTATTGTTTTACAAGAAGACACGCTTAGTAATTAATTCCCTGATAATTGTCCCTCCTCTAGAACCATCCTACATGGCCTCCTCTTGTGGTGTTGCTCATCGACTTATCTAGCAGTTGGGTTACAGTACTACCTCATAGTGCCTGCTTGACTATTGCTTGCTCTTATTAGGATTATTCGTGTTATTTGTATAGTCATGTGTTTAACAACCATTGTTTCATGTGTATATAAATTAATCTCTACTAAATTTTACCAAACTTAATTTATATGCTAACTTGTCTTAGCATATCTACATTTACTTTTAAAAGTAACTTTTTTCACTCAAATTTCTTATGTCTCATCTCATCCATTTTAACTCCTAATACGTAGTACTGTAAATAAAAAGTGTATATTGAAACATTTTTGGCTGCATTTTACTATAATTTATTTTTATGAAAACAAGTATGTTTCGGTATAAAAATATATATGTTTTTTTTTTTAAGAGGCATTAAAACAGTATGCAATACGTGCTAGCTGGCACAAAGTTGAATTTGTGTCTGCACGACAACAATGGTCACTATACGACAATATGTGCTAGCTGGCACAAAGGTGAATTTGTGTCTGCACGACAACAATGATTACTATACGACAATATGTGCTAGCTGGCACAAAGTTGAATTTGTGTCTGACGACAACAATGATTACTATACGACAATATGTGCTAGCTGGCACAAAGTTGAATTTGTGTCTGCACGACAACAATGATTACTATACGACAATATGTGCTAGCTGGCACAAAGTTGAATTTGTGTCTGCACGACAACAATGATCACTATACGACAATATGTGCTAGCTGGCACAAAGTTAAATTTGTGTCTGCACGACAACAATGATTACTATACGACAATATGTGCTAGCTGGCACAAAATTAAATTTGTGTCTGCACGACAACAATGATCACTATACGATGGTTTTTATAACTGTCTAAATACTTACTGTTGATTACGACTCGCGATCAATTATTGACCAGGAACTGTCGGTCGTACATTCGCCAACCAAGTGTGTAGAGTGAAGGCGTTGGGTATATCTAAAGTGGATCTGAGGATAGCACACCTAATTATATATTACCTCTTATATTTAGTATTATTGTTGAATACAAATAATTTATGGATTTTTATTTGAAATATATTACTACATTTAAAATTTAGTGTTTCCCTATCAGCTGATTTACAAATCTACAACCTCCGTCACCCCTTGCTCATTTTCTGGTGTCGAACCCTTTGTTCGGAGGCTCGCTAATAATTCAGAGTGCAAGTAGCGTGTTCACAGTCTTCTTGGGTCGTGACCGGGCAAGGGTTTGACAATAATAATTATCGCCCAGTTTCACGCCCCCTAGCCGATACATTACTAATAGAAGTCCTGCTCTGTCCCGGTCCTGAATAATGTATAAGTGTAGTTGTGCTGTCTTGATTGCCCCTTCTTGGCGACTCTCTTCTACATCTCATTACCACGTTAAACCCTTTCCTTTGGGGGTGAAGGGTTCATGCCTCTAGGGATCCACTTCATACGACATATTATTATTTTAATAAAGTTGTTAGCTTAGCTTATGTTGTTGATTTATATATTATAGACAGCAATCTGGACCGATTTAAATGGAAAAGGTACATGAAAATTGACAAAGCATTGGGAAATTATGCACTACGTATGATAGCGTAAAAAAATCACTGTATCCAAGCTGTAAGTTGGTATGATATTATAGATTGTGCATGCCTCCAGAACATTGTGTAAGAAATGGAGTCATATTTGGATCATTATAACTCAGCTACTATTGATGTATTATTCTTATATTAAAAGCTGTATAATACGTGATATGTGTTAAGACTATATTGTCTATTATAAATATACAATTGCATGTATAAGTGGTTTGATTTATATAAAGTTATATTTTAATATTGAAATGAATCTTTCACGTCTTTAGGTGTTTTAGCCCCATATACATTTCATGTGTTGTAACCTTATAACAATGACAGTAACTAAAATTGACTATAACAAATATTTAACCAAAAATATGAAATAAAACCGTTCTATCATAAAATTTGCAAAGCCCTATATGGTTATAAAAGTGAATAAATTATACAAAAAATGTATTAAATGAATTAGAAGATGTTTCAACTGTAAAACTCCAAGGCAGGTCAACTAATTAACAGACTGGTAACTAAGTCTGGCTTAGAGTCTTTGTTGCTCATAAGATTGTACCACGTGCCAAAATTAATGATAGTTTGAAAAAAAAAAAACAAAAAAAAAAACGAATGTATATTCACTTTAAACATGACAAGGTACACGTTTCGTATATTAAAACGTAAATAATACGTATAATACTATGTGTACAAAATAAATATACCTTCGCTTTCAACATGAAAACATCCATTTATAATTTATGGAAACGCAAAAATAAGATGTATTAATATCCGATTATGACCACTAAGATGTAGACAAATTATTCTGAGGGGTTTTACCATGCCTCTGTCTAGCCAATTTAAATGGGCCTACTACTTGTGTATGAACTTTACTCAGTGAAAGAAGTATCAATCGATAGTTCAGTGTGGCTTACAATCTTGGAAGTCTTACTCCATAGTCTGAAGCTTCAGAAATTGAACGGACTTAGTGTCTGGTACAGTACTTCTGCCTGTTTAGCAAGAACAGTATTTTACGTAGTTAAAAAACAAAAACAAAAAAAAAAAAAAAACACTAGAGTAACTTATAAGAACATTTATTGTAATTTATTAATTTTCAAGAATACGTAATTAAATACACATTTAGACGCATTTTGAAATTGCCTTAACCCATAAATTCAAGGCATGTTCTAATTTACACATATAAACATATATTTAATATAAATATCCATGACAATCATGTTCTATCCAGTCAATCAATCACAGACATAGCCTTGAACTGCAGGTGCAGGGTTCTATGTGTAGTTGTAAGTAAATGAGAAGTGTTAAACGTAACGAGACGGTTGGACCTGTCCTCGCGGCGAGAAGCCGGCAATATACGGAGCTCTTACCGCCCCACACACCCTCCAGTATGAGAGCGCTATAAAAATGTCAAGTGAATTGCTATTAACCATTCCCGCTAAAACCTAGCAGCGTGTATTATTGATTAGCCATCCTCGCGGAATATGCGCGAGTTTCCACTCCATTGCTGAAAGACGGTCTCCTTTCTTTCTTAACGGCTAGAGTGGTAGTTAATTTGATGAAGTGGCTAACTTTGTGGTGACGTTCCTGTTTTGATTTGCCTCAAATTATCGGCCTCAGTGAGCGGGACTCATACCCTTCCCGCTCTGGAACCGTCGAATTCCTGCAGGCTCTCTGGACCCTCGTGTTTTTCACTGCAAGAAAATATAAGATTCTTGGAATAAGGAATTACGAAATAACACAGTTTTTTTTAATTCAGATTAGGGGAAAGAATACAACATCAGAATTAGAACAAAAAAGGTGACATTTTTTAATGTGATTATAATTTGTAAGACGTTTACAATTATATAAAGTATTATTATTTAAATTTCTAATGCTCAAAAATGTAATGGGTTTTAAATTAATATAATGAAGAAAACTTGCTCTCAATTCTATAATTAGAGTTACAAACATAGAACTAATATAATATTTATTTCTTTTCATATTTTGTTAGTGCAGTGTTTTTTTTCTGTGACCTAAGGTTAGGTCGACACCACAGAGGACAGGAAACAGAGGTCCCTTTACTATGACTACAGCGAATACCTGTAATGGGATCATATCTGTATCAATGATTAATACGATTATTTTTTTATGTTATAAAAGAAAAAAGGTACTGACAACGGTGTTGGCCTTGATAACCACATGGTGAATTGGAGAACTAACTACCAAACTCCCCAATTCCCTTACTCGACTCTTATTCAGCGAACTGTTGGATGCGATTTCTGTTTATTTCTTCTCTTCTGTGCAGATTCAAGCCTGGAAATAACTACTCGACTATGACTTTAATGTGAAATATTTGGTTTGTAAACACAGGTGCGTATAAATTCATGATGTTCTTTTTTTCCATGATATTCTACCTCACCATGGAATACTCAAACTAGATACTAAGAGGTAGAGGTTTTAAGTACTAAATATTTTGAAAAGTGTTTGATGTTAGAAACATTACCCTTGATATGTTTGTATCAACCGCACATTACTGTGTAAATAGTATACTGTACAATGTTCAATGTGATTTTGGTTATGTATTTTATACATTAATTTATCGACTAGATTTATAAAAATGGAACTAGCCTAATTTTAAACAATATTTTATTCTGTTTAGTACGGTAATTATTGTGTAGAAATCTCGGAGGTTATAGTAAAGTCAATATTAATCTCGTAACAAATATTTGAGTTAAACGTTGATCCAAATTTGTATCCTAATAACCCAATTAATATTTATTAATACTAATTTTATTACTGTTAAAACATGTTGTAATTCTTTTGATGAATATTCGTTTTGATTATCCATAAGTTGACATTACTATTTTGTTTGATAATATATCAGAAAAGTTATGAAAATGACTTTTTATGTTTGATGGTTTAGATTTTTTTTTAATAATTCAAATTTAAATTGTTGTACATTTTTACATTATTACCACATTACATTATCTAAGTCCACTATATTTGTGTTAATTATTGTAGCCCTGTAATGGATTCAACAGTTATTACACGCTACTATTCTACCATTCTTATCTGCAAAATGTATCAATTTAGAATTTAGACATAACTAAAATCATACTATCAGATTGGTGCCATCTCGAGAGTAAGGTATTGTAGACTCCAGTCACTAGATGGATCACGCTATCATTAGGACTGTTATTGCATGCAACTAAAATGTCGTGCACATGCTAAGACAAATAGTGTGCCCAATTTATGACACGGAAAAATATAATTAATGTCTGCGTTGTGTTAACTGGCAAGGCACCCTCCTCTGGTTAATAAATTAGCAGATATTTAGAAACTCCCTCTTCTCTTCCCTCGTAGCCGATTAACCGTATGTTATAGAAGTTTTGCATGAGATCTTTAAACGTTCTTTTGTTTTAGGATTGTTATCTTTCACCAATTATCCTTTTTGTTCATTTAAAAAATTGTCCTGCCTATTTTGCCAATCGCAAATTTCGAGTTAGTAGAATTATGAGGGTAATTTTTTGATTATAAAAGCCTTTAGAAGGTGAACAGTGTCGTAACTTGAAACCAGTGCCGTGTGGTTTAGCCACCAGGATTTTGGGTTACCAGAGGTTTGACTAGACTGGCCTGCTGAACTAGAAACAGCAATTATTATCGCTTTGAAATGTGCCGATTTTCTCTCTTATCCTTTAGACCATACATAGTGAATGGATAAAGATCAGAATAAGGTTAAGAAGGAATGATTAGCTAGAGAATATTGTCTGGGAAAGAGACATTAAAAAAAACAACATTTTAGTCACTGTAAAATGATAAATTTTTTATAGATACAAGTTTGCGTTGCGTTGGCATGATGCACGATATCCTTGTCTGGCTACTCAACATTCATCACCAGTCTTGATCACGTAATTTGCACTTGGCTGTAAGATAAATTTAGCAGGCGGCGTTAAAGTGAGTAATACATTGTTTTAAGTCCTTTATATAAGCATAACCCTTCACCTATAGAAACACTCCTGCTGGACTACCGATCGTCCGAACTACTCTCTTGAATAAGTAACAAGTCAGGGGAAATGGCCTGTGACTAAGCGGTATGTGGCAAGATGTTGGCATGTAGAGATGCAGATGATTATTCAATAAGCGAGTAATGTCCCACCGCTGGAGAAAGTGAGTCTGACTGGAGCTGAAACTGGAACCTCACTGGTCCCTCATATGGTCCCACCCATAGACGTACTGTAGCATTGTGTATTCACGCACTGTGGTATTCACCCATCCATAGACGTACTGTGGCATTGTGTATTCACGCACTGTGGTATTGACCCATCCATAGATGTACTGTGGCATTGTGTATTCACGCACTGTGGTATTCACCCACCCATAGACGTACTGTGGCATTGTGTATTCACGCACTGTGGTATTCACCCACCCATAGACGTACTGTGGCATTGTGTATTCACGCACTGTGGTATTGAGCCATCCAAAGATGTACTGTGGCATTGTGTATTCACGCACTGTGGTATTGACCCATCCATAGACGTACTGTGGCATTGTGTATTCACGCACTGTGGTATTGACCCACCCATAGACGTACTGTGGCATTGTGTATTCACGCACTGTGGTATTGACCCATCCATAGATGTAATGTGGCATTGTGTATTCACGCACTGTGGTATTGACCCATCCAAAGATGTACTGTGGCATTGTGTATTCACGCACTGTGGTATTGACCCATCCATAGACGTACTGTGGCATTGTGTATTCACGCACTGTGGTATTCACCCACCCATAGACGTACTGTAGCATTGTGTATTCACGCACTGTGGTATTGACCCATCCATAGATGTAATGTGGCATTGTGTACTCACGCACTGTGGTATTGACCCATCCATAGACGTACTGTGGCATTGTGTATTCACGCACTGTGGTATTCACCCACCCATAGACGTACTGTGGCATTGTGTATTCACGCACTGTGGTATTGACCCATCCATAGACGTACTGTGGCATTGTGTATTCACGCACTGTGGTATTGACCCATCCATAGACGTACTGTGGCATTGTGTATTCACGCACTGTGGTATTGACCCATCCATAGACGTACTGTGGCATTGTGTATCACGCACTGTGGTATTGACCCATCCATAGATGTACTGTGGCATTGTGTATTCACGCACTGTGGTAATCACCCACCCATAGACGTACTGTGGCATTGTGTATTCACGCACTGTGGTATTGACCCATCCATAGACGTACTGTGGCATTGTGTATTCACGCACTGTGGTATTGACCCACCCATAGACGTACTGTGGCATTGTGTATTCACGCACTGTGGAATTGACCCACCCATAGACGTACTGTGGCATTGTGTATTCACGCACTGTGGTATTGATAAATACGTGACGACAAATTTCTTTAAAATATGGCTTACACCCTTAGGTACAACTTGCATACTGAGTCAGGACCTGACAATTTATGTTTTAGTAAGCAAGGGAAATGAGATTCTTTTTGATAGTAGTTTGTAGGAAGAGGTCATGTAGGAAACTAACTTTAAAACATTTCTCAAGAATTTTTGCCAGACTGAAATAAAATTAACTCATATAGAAAGAGATAAAAAAAAATAACTGAGGAAATTACATAATACAACTATAAATTTATTTAATTTAAAAACATTAATTTACAAGGATTTTATTTGTAGCACCATAACAACATTGATATTGAATTTGTCATAACAAACAATTTTATATATGATTATGTTAGAATGCCAATCAAAAGATGCATGATAAATTTATGTCCTCGTTAACACAATCCAAAGCAATGTGTTGCATGCCGTGACATAGGAAAGAATGTACAAGACGAACAAGATCGCATGGCCGTTATCAAACACAGCAGCAGCTACAAAGCGATAAACACTTGGCCCTAACTAGTAATAAACTGCATTTATTGCACCGTTATTGAAATCTTTATGGCTATAAAGTACATTTTTACGATCACTACCTTGTGCTACATGCACCGATACATTATAGCTGTCACATTTATCCGCAGGAATAACTTGCTCTTTGCCTACGGCCGACTTTGGTCGTTGAATTTACTCTTTGTGTATTTTCTGATTTATATTCAGTATAATTCTGATAACCTTTTCTTATAATACAAATTACACTATACACTCAAATTACTTAAAGAATGTTTCATACATTTTCTATTTGTACGTATTAAAAAACTGATACTACCGATGTAATTTTTGTTTTGTAAATTGAAACTAGTTTCTTAATGAATTAGACAAATTTGCGCAATGCTAAGATAACTCGATATAAGACACAATTAATCCTAACTTGTACAATTTTGTAGTTTACATATTAAACTCTTGATAGTTTTTGTCATATCTTTATTTATTTATCTAACAATTGTGATGTTACCTTTGCTACCTGCATTTATTAAAGCTATTTTTCTTCTTTTATTAAAACGTTGACATTCTAAGTATATTTTAATTTCCTTTTTTCTTCCAAAATGTCTGTCGTGAGTTCAGTTTCTTTTAAAACTTATTGTTTTAATATTCTCCTTCTGCGCATTGTTTTTTGTTTCAACATACCTGGATAAATTGTATTTTTATTGTTTCAATCTTAATTTTATTTATAAGTATTGCTTTTTTGATTTGATGCAGACAATCACTTCTTACTATACTAAAGTTGTATACTATTTTCTTTTTATTCAAATGATAATCATATTGGGTACATAAATATTATATTAAATACTCCAACATAATACCCTATTACCTACCAGAAAATAATTGTAAAAACATACCCATACATATAAAGTGTGGGTTAGGTTAGATGAAGTTAAACCTAGTGGTTGCGGTAATATGTAATTAATTTTTTTATATATGTGTATTTGTGCTTTCTTCTAGTGTCATATTTTTGGATTACATTTGTGATATAGATCCCTTTTCCTACAGCATATTTCTGTTTGAAGTGGAATTAATCTCGTCTAAGAAATAAGTCCAATGAGGATTTCTTTTGAACTTACTTAAGACTGAGCTTATACTATTGTTTTATTATATAAAATTCACATTATCAATTCTAGAGAAAAAATATATATATTTATATATTAAACCAACTTTGTGACAATTCACCACATTTTCGTAAGAATAAATGTTATCTAAATATTGCTTAGCCATTGATGGTCAAAAGACTAAGATGCAAAAAACTGGTATGCTAAGGTCACAGTGCGCTGTCCAACAGGATGTTAGCTATCATACACCTCAAAAACGGCATTCATTATGGCTTCCAGATTGAGATATACGAAACAAAGAACGGGGTCTGGTCAGTTCATAGTGCGATGTCCAACGAGATATGTTAGCCACCACACACCACCAACATGGCATTCATTAATGGCTTCCAGCACATAGATAGCTCTTGGATACGTACGAAGGATATATTAATGCAGTCGTATTGACCCATCCGCCCACCCAAACACGTACAGTGCTATTGAGCCACCCGCCCACCCATACACATACAGTCCTATTGAACCACCCACCCACCCATACACGTACAGTGCTATTGACCCACCCGCCTACCCATACACGTACAGTGCTATTGATCCACCCGCCCACCCATACACGTACAGTGCTATTGACCCAACCCACCTACCCACACATACACACACAGTATGTTATAATGACCACCCGCACGTCCATACACGTACAGCCATATTGACCCACCCACCCACCCATACACGCACAGTGTTATAGATCCGCCCGCCCACCCATACACGTACAGAGGTATTGACCCACCCGCTCAACCGTACACGTACAGTGGTATTGACCCACCCGCCCACCCGTACACGTACAGTCGTATTCCAGGTTGAGATATACGAAACAAAGAACGGGGTCTGGTCAGGTCATCGTGCAATGTCCAACGAGATATGTTAGCCACCACACACCATCAATATGGCATTCATTATGGCTTCCAGATTGAGATATACGAAACAAAGATCGGGGTCTGGTCAGTTTATGGTGCAAAGTCCAAAGAGGTTTGTTAGCTACCAAACAGCGCCAAAACGACATTCATTATGGCTTCCAGATTGATATATACGAAACAAAGATCGGGGTCTGGTCAGTTCATGGTGCAAAGTCCAACGAGATATGTTAGCTACCAAACACTGCCAACACGACATTCATTATGGTTCCAGATTGATATTTATGAAATAAAGATTGGGGTCTGGTCAGTTCATGGTGCAAAGTCCAACGAGATATGTTAGCCACCACACACCGCCAACACAGCATTCATTATGGCTTCTAGATTGAGATACGAAACAATGATCGGGGTCTGATCAGTTCATGGTGCAAAGTCCAACGAGATATGTTAGCCACCACACACCACCAACACGAAATTCATTATGGCTTCTAGATAGAGATATACGAAACAAAGATATGGGTCTGATCAGTTCATGGTGCAAAGTCCAACGAGATATGTTAGCCACCACACACCGCCAACACGACATTTATTATGGCTACTAGATTGAGATATACAAACCAAGATCGGGGTCTGATAAGTTCATGGTGCAAAGTCCAACGAGATATGTTAGCTACTAAACACCACCAACACGACATTCATTATGGCTTCTAGATTGAGATATACGAAACCAAGATCGGGGTCTGGTCAGTTTATGGTGCAAAGTCCAACGAGGTATGTTAGCCACCACACACCACCAACACGACATTCATTATGGCTTCTAGATTGAGATATACGTAACCAAGATCGGGGTCTGGTCAGTTTATGGTGCAAAGTCCAACGAGGTATGTTAGCTACCAAACACCACCAACACGACATTCATTATGGCTTCTAGATTGAGATATACAAAACCAAGATCGGGGTCTGGTCAGTTTATGGTGCAAAGTCCAACGAGGTATGTTAGCCACCACACACCACCAACACGACATTCATTATGGCTTCTAGATTGAGATATACGAAACTAAGATCGGGGTCTGGTCAGTTCATGGTACAAAGTCCAACGAGATATGTTAGCCACCACACACCGCCAAAACGGCATTCAATATGGCTTCCAGATTGAGATATACGAAACCAAGATCGGGTCTAGTCAGTTCATGGTGCAAAGTCCAACGAGATATGTTAGCCACCACACACCACCAACACGGCATTCATTACGGCTGCCAGATTGAGATATACGAAACGAAGAACGAGGTCTGATCAGTTCATGGTGCGATGTGCTACGAATCAGCAATGATTCATGTAAGTTTTTGATGATCTCCAGATTATGGTTCAGTTCTGCTTCTTCTACCGACTGATATTTTAGGAAGAATAATAAAGATTATTAATTAATCTGTTTAATTACTTATGGAAAGACAAAAAGTGTATCACATAATTTCTGTTGAGGCTGCAGTGAACATTTGTGTTTGTGTCAGGGACATATGGTTATGATAATCAATTGCTCAAAAAGTTCCAAGATTTTTAACTTTCTACAAACCTTTTTAAAAATATTGAAGCGTATTTTAATATCTTCCGTAATCTACGCATGCATAAAGCCTATACATAGGTTAAGTGTAAGTACATAAAATTTATAGTTACTCTCATTTCTGTATCAAGTGTTTTATTTATGGATCGGTAACATAGCAAGCACACAGTAATCGTATTTATACAAGAGGGCTGTTATATCAGTGGTTGATGTAACAATAATGTAGAGCTAGACACACACATATGTATATAAAACTAGCATATTATCGATCAGTCCACCCACTCACTAAACGTATGTTGAATCACACGTACTCACACTTTAGCTTAGACAATTATTGTGATTTAACGCTACTAAAGGGTAATTGAAAGTTAGTTAGCTTTACATTTGTCTTTAGTTACTATTCAAAGTCACTCACTCTTCAGTAAATTACTAACAAATGTATTACATTAACTAAATTAATTAGTTTTGTTACAAATACATTGTTTGTTTACTTTTATTGAACACATTAATGAATAATCCATTAAAAAACAATATTCATGGTACAGTCACAAGAAACATTTAATCTCAAATAGTATTTGTAAAATACCTTTTTTTATAGATCATAAAAACGTTATAGTTTATACTAACGACTTGAACATGTGTCATAAGATACAATATTAGGCAACTGTAGGAGTCATATACAGACATTTTACACAAAATAACTGAAAAAAATAAGAATAGCGTTAACAAAATAAACTACGTTGAACATAAAAATATTGTCAAATATTGGTTGTGTTGGGGTCATCATTCACCATGATTTAACTTTTTGTTATCAGGCAGAACTTGAGATCAAATGGTTTGTTAAATAAGAATTGATTGAGTATAAATTAGTAAGGGAATTTTTTAGTCTTTTTTTGTTAGTAATATAAGACAAATTTATATACCTTACTTCTATAGTTGTGTTTATGGTGGGAATACACTATGTAGGCATGTGTGTTAGCCGTTTAGGCATACCCTAGATCGTTGTTTGTTGTGTTGTAAAGTATTAATGTAAGATTAAATGTAGTCTCTACACTACACTCTTAAATCACGTATTTCATATGGTAAGATATTGAATCTAGTATCTACACTACACGCTTAGATAACGTATTTCATATGGTAAGATATTGAATGTAGTCTCTACACTACACGCTTAGATAACGTATTTCATATGGTAAGATATTGAATCTAGTATCTACACTACACTCTTAAATCACGTATTTCATATGGTAAGATATTGAATCTAGTATCTACACTACACGCTTAGATAACGTATTTCATATGGTAAGATATTGAATCTAGTATCTACACTACACTCTTAAATCACGTATTTCATATGGTAAGATATTGAATCTAGTATCTACACTACACTCTTAAATCACGTATTTCATATGGTAAGATATTGAATCTAGTATCTACACTACACTCTTAAATCACGTATTTCATATGGTAAGATATTGAATCTAGTATCTACACTACACTCTTAAATCACGTATTTCATATGGTAAGATATTGAATCTAGTATCTACACTACACTCTTAAATCACGTATTTCATATGGTACGATATTAAATCTAGTATCTACACTACACTCTTAAATCACGTATTTCATATGGTAAGATATTGAATCTAGTATCTACACTACACTCTTAAATCACGTATTTCATATGGTAAGATATTGAATCTAGTATCTACACTACACGCTTAGATAACGTATTTCATATGGTAAGATATTGAATCTAGTATCTACACTACACGCTTAGATAACGTATTTCATATGGTAAGATATTGAATCTAATATCTACACTACACTCTTAAATCACGTATTTCATATGGTACGATATTGAATCTAGTATCTACACTACACGCTTAGATAACGTATTTCATATGGTACGATATTGAATCTAGTATCTACACTACACGCTTAAATAACGTATTTAATATGGTACGATATTGAATCTAGTATCTACACTACACTCTTAGATAACGTATTTAATATGGTACGATATTGAATCTAGTATCTACACTACACGCTTAAATAACGTATTTAATATGGTACGATATTGAATCTAGTATCTACACTACACGCTTAAATAACGTATTTCATATGGTACGATATTGAATCTAGTATCTACACTACACGCTTAAATAACGTATTTCATATGGTACGATATTGAATCTAGTATCTACACTACACGCTTAGATAACGTATTTCATATGGTACGATATTGAATCTAGTATCTACACTACACGCTTAAATAACGTATTTAATATGGTACGATATTGAATCTAGTATCTACACTACACGCTTAAATAACGTATTTAATATGGTAAGATATTGAATGTAGTCTCTACACCTCACTCTTAAATAACGTATTTCATATTGTAAGATATTGAATCTAGTATCTACACTACACGCTTAAATAACGTATTTCATATGGTACGATATTGAATCTAGTATCTACACTACACGCTTAAATAACGTATTTCATATGGTGAGATATTGAATGTAGTCTCTACACTACACGCTTAAATAACGTATTTCATATGGTAAGATATTGAATGTAGTCTCTACACCTCACTCTTAAATATCGTATTTCATATGGTGAGATATTGAAAGTAGTATCTACACTTCACTCTTAAATAACGTATTTCATATGGTGAGATATTGAAAGTAGTCTCTACACCTCAATCTTAAATAACGTATTTCATATGGTGAGATATTGAATGTAGTCTCTACACTACACTCTTAAATAACGTATTTCATATGGTGAGATATTTAATGTAGTCTCTACACTTCACTCTTAAATAACGTATTTCATATGGTGAGATATTGAAAGTAGTATCAACACTACACTCTTAAATAACGTATTTCATATGGTAAGATATTTAATGTAGTCTCTACACTTCACTCTTAAATAACGTATTTCATATGGTGAGATATTGAAAGTAGTATCAACACTACACTCTTAAATAACGTATTTCATATGGTAAAATATTTAATGTAGTCTCTACACTCTACTCTTAAATAACGTATTTCATATGGTAAGATATTTAATGTAGTCTCTACACTCTACTCTTAAATAACGTATTTCATATGGTGAGATATTGAATGTAGTCTCTACACTACACTCTTAAATCACGTATTTCATATGGTGAGATATTGAAAGTAGTATCTACACTTCACTCTTAAATAACGTATTTCATATGGTGAGATATTGAAAGTAGTATCTACACTTCACTCTTAAATAACGTATTTCATATGGTGAGATATTGAATGTAGTCTCTACACTTCACTCTTAAATCACGTATTTCATATGGTGAGATATTGAAAGTAGTATCTACACTTCACTCTTAAATAACGTATTTCATATGGTGAGATATTGAAAGTAGTCTCTACACTTCACTCTTAAATAACGTATTTCATATGGTGAGATATTGAATGTAGTCTCTACACTACACTCTTAAATCACGTATTTCATATGGTGAGATATTGAAAGTAGTCTCTACACTTCACTCTTAAATAACGTATTTCATATGGTGAGATATTGAATGTAGTCTCTACACTACACGCTTAAATAACGTATTTCATATGGTGAGATATTGAATTTTGTTTAAACAATATACTCTTAAATAACATATTTCATATGTTAAGATATTGATTGTAGTCGTGATTGCAGCGAACTTTTGTATCGTACATAGACAGGGGAAAATTATACTTAAATTCACCCTAATTTATTGTACCAATACTCAAGAACCAATAACTAATGTAAGAATATAATACAATAAAATTAAATATCAATGTTACGTATCAGCTTCCCAGGAACCTGACCATATTAACATATACCATAAATTGATTGTTTGTAAATTAAATAAATATTATCATGAAACATATAACTTATTTCGCAAACAGTCATATGTTTTATCCTTTGAGATAGTTATAAAGTAATATAGATCCCTACTGCAGTTTGTAAAGTTGACTCTCAATGCTCCATCAAAGCAATGAGTGGAGAAGGAGCAATACCATTAGAGAGAGGGCCTGGCCTGGCAAATTGCGAAAGCTCGCAACCGTTTGTTGGAACTTGTATAATTTGTTTCCGTATGCAAGTCTCCTGAGGCAGCCTGACATATTCCTTGCCTCTTAGGGTTTTAAAAGTTGTTTTCTAATTTGAGAAGGCACAGTCGCAGTGAGCCTGAGGCCGCTCCACTTGTCTTCTACATATTTCATGAGTGAAGAATTAACCTGCGCCGCGCTAGATGCAATTAGCAATGTCAACACAAGACCTCTGACGTCATCGTGTGTCGTAGATTGATTACATTTGTATACGATACCCAGTCAGTGATAATGTCACGATTGTTTTGGAGCAGAACCATTGCGGGGTTTATATCACTGCAAATTATTAAGGATATTTTGAAATATACATTTCTAGCAAGCGGCAAGATAAAACGACACCTGTTGAAATAAATAGTCAGAATATTACATTTGTTTTTGTTTTGATAATTTACACAAATATAGAATATTATTGAAACCAATTTCAGTATTTTTAATAGCTAATCAAATTATAATTCTATAAAATGGAAATAATACGTTTGGGTATCTAATACTGAAAGATGCTGTTCCTGTGGTGATCAAAGAATATTATTATACGAGTATTTAATTAATAACAATTTTTATTATATACTTTTTATAACACCATGTAGGACAGTTTTTCTTTCAAGTCGTTACTGTACTACACTTATATATAATCGATAATAGTAATGTTAATTACAGCTAACTATGTGAAGATATATTTTTGTTATTCGATATCAAAACTTAATATACAGTTCAAGTAGTTTTAAAACTGTGTAAACAATTTATTTACGTGCCTGTTTCATAAAAATAACAATTTGAGTTATTTTAATTAAAATAATTGTAATGGCTGCCATTTTAAAATTAACTGGGAAGACTTGGCAAAATTTGTATCATTAGTTGATTTGAATATAACAAAGAGTTTACTGAAGTTTGGTTGCATTTGGTTGAGCGTTTTGAGAAATGTAATATAGGACAGACAGGCGGTAAGAGAACGGAGATAGAATATTACTTACATATCGTTTTTGGCCCATTTTGGTTGATAGAATAATATCCCAACATTTTTAATAGTTGTTTTGAAACACCCTGTATGTAAATATTAGGTAACCCAAGTGATTTACCCTCCTAGAACAAATTCTTATTTTCAATTCGGAACTTGTTTTAAGTATCTAGTTTGCGAATGCACAGAATATACTGCAATACTGAGCTGACAATATTTCGACTTTAAGCGCACTCCATAATGTATACAATATAAGGCTGCGACAGAACCTTAGATCCTAGGATCAGTTTTAAAGCCAAACTTGAGGCGTATCAAGCGATGGGGCAGCTGTAAAGCTAATAAAGTACTTACTCAGGTTTACGAGTGGTTTACCATATAAACAAGGCAAGACTGGGCGCAATGCAGCGGCATTGTTTCGTGGCGTATTGGATACTACGTTTTCATCGGGTGGGCTTTTAAAGAGTGTGCACGTCTCTACACCGGTGGGCTCGTAAAAAATATGCATTTTGCCAGCGCCGATTTAATCAAAAGTTGAGCGAGCGGTGTCAATGTCGGAGAGCACCTGGGGATTGTTTGCCCCCATGGTGGAGGGGGGCATGTGGTACGGATGGGAGTCGTCAATGCAGACTGGTCCTGATTGCTACCATGCAACGACTCATGCGACAATCATGCTTCACATCTGAGTTGTATCAGCATTCTTTAAGTTTTAACTCGAAATAGATTTATCTTGTAAATCATCATAAATTACCCCCATTTACAGGTCTTATTAACATTGTTGAATATTAGAAATACTAATCCTCGTGTGGTTACACTTTCATACAATATAGCATATTTTCATAATTTGGGGTCTTATATATTATATCATCATAATTTTTAAAAACAAAATAGTGTTAATCATTTGAAATACAATTATATCAATATAATCTAGTAACATGATTATCAATATGGTATATACCATGCAACATAACCTAACCCGAATGCCAGATGGCACACTTTACTCAGTCCTACCTACATATTCCGTACCTGTTAGCACTAATTGATAATGCTTATACTTTGGGTCAAAACACCATAGCCAATGTGACCAAATCCAAAGTAATTTCTCTTTTATGTTCTAGTTGTGTATACTTGGTGGAAAATGTTTACCAAACGCTGTATCATAATAGAAAACACCTAGAATTTCATAGTTTAAAACATTAAATATCTTTAAAATTACGTTCATATACAACATACCAATCTTGATGCTCTGTGTTATATAATGTGACGTATTAAATAAAATAACTACTTTCATTTATTTAAAATAAGAAAATTTTCCATTAAATTCTATCTCGATTAGTACTAGATTAATACTGTGTTGGTCAAGGCCTATACAAGATAAAAGTTATAATAATACTATTTGTATGTGCTCATTTTTAGTTTGATAGGGGCAAGTGGTTTGATGTTTCTACGTCGTATTAAGCCTGGTCTGGTGCAGTAAACTGCACTGCTCGCTAAGGGTATACATAACCCTGTATTGGGTTAGGTTGTCAAGAAGTGACAACGAAAATGAATTCTTAAGAATAAGACATGAAACATAGAAACCTACTGTTGCCCCTATAAATCTATATGAACTCTTCAAATGAGTTTACAAGATAGCATATTTTTATAAGGTTGATACGAAATTTGGTATTTTAATTTAATAATAAGTTATCATTTATTAATTTAAAAACTAAGAGAATTGCAATTAAGTTCTATATGGGCAGCTATTGGTAGATTACGGTAATTTTTATTACAGTTTACATTTTAATTAGACTTAATAAAAAGCTAAAAAACACATTAAACAACAACACTGGGAAGATGTAACGTGATTAGAGGACTGCAGGGGTAACTCGTTATGTCAGAGGAACGGGTTCTAAGAGCTCCATATTCTGGTAGCAGTGACAGGAAGATGTAACGTGGTTAGTGGACTGCAGTGGAAACTCGTTATATCGTAGTCACGGTTTCTAAGAATTCTGGTAGTAGTGACGGGAAGATGTAACGTGATTAGTAGACCACAGAGGTAACTGTTTATGTCGTAGGAACGGTTTCTAAGAGCTTTCTATTCTGGTAGTAGTGACGAGAAGTTGTAACGTGATTAGTGGCTTTGAGTGGTAACTCGTTATATCGTATTAACGGTTTCTAAGAATTATGGTAGTAGTGACGGGAGATGTAACGTGATTAGTAGACCACAGATGTAACTGTTTATGTCGTAGGAACGGTTTCTAAGAGCTTTCTATTCTGGTAGTAGTGACGAGAAGTTGTAACGTGATTAGTGGCTTTGAGTGGTAACTCGTTATATCGTATTAACGGTTTCTAAGAATTCTGGTAGTAGTGACGGGAGATGTAACGTGATTAGTAGACCACAGATGTAACTGTTTATGTCGTAGGAACGGTTTCTAAGAGCTCCCTATTCTGGTAGTAGTGACGGGAAGATGTAATGTGATTAGCGGACCGCAGCCGTAATTCGTTACGTCACAGGAACAATACACCTCACTCACTCTTATTGAGTTCATCAGTGTCGTCGTTGGACTTGTCTTAAGGTGCGAACAGACTATGGTTGACACGGATTGGATTAACCATGGCCTAGAGTTGAGGGGAGAGGAATCTAGATGAACGGCTTTTGTAAAACTTCCTGTATAACGAAGGAACGAACGTTTTACCTATCACGATATCACTGAGAAATTATTTTATTATTATACTGTCGTTATATTTGGCTGATTATTATGGCATTATTTAGTAATTACTGTTCAAATTGATGAAAATAAACTGAATATATGATTCTTTGTGTCCATCAAGGAAACTATTAATATTACAAAATCCCTATATTTAAAACTATACTAAACAATGATTACTGTTAAATTTAACATACCATTTGAGTAATAAATCATTAAAAACATCTGAACACATTTCCATAAGGAAACAGATACTATATTAAGTAAGATAGGACATACTCATACTGTCTGTTGTTCTTGTTTATGTATCAACTAGCGTAAGGCTTAGTAAACCGAAAACTCTGTGTGAAATTGATCGATTACCTTAAGGAGTACTTTTGGATGGTCATTTGTTTTCTTTATAACATGCAATTAATAGTGCTTTTATGGAATGATAAATTACATTATTTTGAACTTAAACGTTGTTTCTAACATTTACTATTTCTGGAACGTAACTTCATTTTGGAATGAAGTTATGAATATTAATTTGCATCATTATAATTATTCAACATTTTCGTAACTATATCATTAAAATTTAAACGTTCACATCTAAGACGTCACTATTTAGGGATATCTTGTGTTTGCATGACAATAGTGAGTTAGGGCCTGGCTATCTAGAGACCGATTATCTACCACCGACATACGTCTATTACGTGGCAGTTTATTCTAGGTGTGCCGTTATGATCCAATGAGGAAAGGTAGGGGACTCGGCCCCAGTGGCGATGGTAGTGCCAGGCGCGACCCTCAGCCAGGAGTAATTAGAAAAACGATTAAACACGCCAGCCCTCGCGTGAGCCTAGGATCGCCGATCGCCGCACCGCAACCCCGGTGGGCGGTAAGCATCGATATCTACCGAATAATCAGTAAATTGACTCTTGCGAAATTATAATTGATTGACATTGCTTCATAACATGCGTTATGTCATATAGTGAGAACACATGCAAATGTGTGAAGTACTTTGTAATAAAGGTAAAATTCAGGAGTAAATAAATATAATCTAACTCTAATATGGATAACATGTTAAGCTGGACGTACGTAAAAATATATTTGTGTAGTTTTTCATTGAATATTTCTCCGAAGCTATTCATGATTAATTTATTACTAGGGTGAAAATTTTATTTTGCTAGTACGGATTTTCTAAAAAAGATAATTGAAAATTGATATACATGTTAGTTCTCAGTAGATTTAAGGTCCCTTTGTTGTAAAAAGTATCACTTTCAACTAGCAAAATACAAATTATGAATAAATATATCAAAGTAATATAAATATTAAATTTTATTAATTTAATATTTTTTAAAAACATTTAATAAACTTTTTAACGATTATTTTTTGATAATGTAATGCATTTATAAAATAAACCTATTGCTGTAATAAATGTAAATACACTCTAAATAAAACTATAAATATTCTATAATTTCTCCCAAATTTATAATTGTTTGAATAATATTTTATTGTACTTAATATTGAAAAATATATATGTGTTTCTTTGGTGAAGTAGTAACCAATACATTGAATTCTTTTATTAGTAAACTATAACATTAATATTTGCGGAAACGGAAACAAAGAGCCGTTTTATGAGCATTCACTTTTTATGAAGTATTTTTTAATATGTAGCCACATGAAACTAAATTTGACTCAACACTTTCGAACGTGGTTTAAAATAAAAGTACAACGAGACTCTAAAATGGAGTTATCTGAGATGACGAGAGACAGATTTCCAAGACATTGAGTGTTATCAGTGCCGTATCTTGAGTCATCTGCTGCTGTAATCCATCTGAAGGTTATTGGCAATAACAAGCGACCTCTGGCTGACGACCCACATTATCTTGATGGCAGTCTTGATTGTGTCCACTAAATGAAACGGACACCGCCATCTTGAAACTCTACACACATGGTCTGCGTTCCCTCTACAGATATTAAGGGACAAAACTTTTCCTCAGCTTTGTTTTAGATTGTCAAGTTCTCCCCAGCTTTATCATATCAGTCATATCTTGTACAGTAATGCTGTAACACTTTGATATTTTGATTGCACATATATTTATATAAATAAAAAAAATCAGTAACTTGTTGTATGTTAAGGAATCAAAAAATTGTAAAGTCAAGCATATGTGGAGCAGCCACATGTTTTAAGGACTTTCAGCTTTATAACTCATCCGACCACAAAAAAATGCGCATACGTATCTGAATGTATTACAGACTAACACTAAGTACACAAACGTTACATGGTAATTTATCCTATCAAAATAAACCACGCACACGTGATTGCTTGTATAGCAGACAAACACTAGGTACATACATATATTGCATATTGCTGCACACTATCACAACAAAGTACGCATACGTAATTAATTTATTACAAACTACATACACTACGTAAGCCTATACATAAATAACTTTGAACCTCAGCCTATCGCAACAAAGTACACATACGTAATAGCATATTTTACACACTAACATCACGTACATACGTCATGACTGTACGGCACTAGCATTACGTACACATACATTATTTTTCACCTCATCCTCTTACAATAAACCTCGCTCAAGTAATTGCTTGTGTTACAGACTATCACTACATGAATTCATACTTCACCCTATTATATCAAAGCACGCATATGTAATCTTAAAACTAAGGCTTAAATGGCCGGTGTTATAACTAGAATCTACATTTTCCGGTGTAGTTTTTAATTACTATTAATTCTATATACACACGTATATGTGATTCAATGTATTACGGACTAGCACTACGCACGCCTACACACGTATGACTTTGAACTTCAACTTATCCCACTAAAGCCCGCATAGTAACGGAATATATTTCGGATTAACACTACAGGAGCCTACACACGTATGAGTATGACCTTCAACCTATCACAACAAAGCACGTATACGTAATGGAATATATTACGGACAAGCACTACGTAAGCCTCTGAACGTATGTCTTTGAACTTCAACCTATCACAACAATTCACGCATACATAATGGAATATATTACGGACAAGCACTACGTAAGCCTCTGAACGTATGTCTTTGAACTTCAACCTATCACAACAATTCACGCATACATAATGGAATATATTACGGACAAGCGCTACGTAAGCCTCTAAACGTATGTCTTTGAACTTCAACCTATCACAACAAAGCACGCATACGTAATAGAATATATTACGGACAAGCACTACGTAAGCCTCTGAACGTATGTCTTTGAACTTCAACCTATCACAACAATTCACGTATACGTAATGGAGTGTATTACGGATTAGCACTACGTAAGGCTTCACACGTATGACTTTGAACTTCAACCTATCACAACAAAGCACGTATACGTAATGGAGTGTATTACGTCTAGCACTACATAAGGCTTCACACGTATGACTTTGAACTTCAACCTATCACAACAAAGCACGTATACGTAATGGAGTGTATTACGGATTAGCACTACGTAAGGCTTCACACGTATGACTTTGAACTTCAACCTATCACAACAAAGCACGTATACGTAATGGAGTGTATTACGTCTAGCACTACATAAGGCTTCACACGTATGACTTTGAACTTCAACCTATCACAACAAAGCACATACGTATGGAGTGTATTACGGATTAGCTCTACGTAAGGCTACACACGTATGACTTTCAACGTCAACCTATCACAACAAAGCACGTATACGTAATGGAGTGTATTACCTCTAGCACTACGTAAGGCTTCAAACGTATGACTTTGAACTTCAACCCATCACAACAAAGCACATACGTATGGAGTGTATTACGGATTAGCTCTACGTAAGGCTACACACGTATGACTTTCAACGTCAACCTATCACAACAAAGCACGTATACGTAATGGAGTGTATTACCTCTAGCACTACGTAAGGCTTCAAACGTATGACTTTGAACTTCAACCTATCACAACAAAGCACATACGTATGGAGTGTATAACGGTCTAGCACTACTTAAGGCTACACACGTATGACTTTGAACTTTAACCTATCACAACAAAGCACGCATACGTAACTGCATGTATTACATACCAAGATTTTCTACCAGAACAAAACCCGCATATGTAAATGCATGACCTATCGACCTACTCTCCTTACACATACAATATCTGGCCCACCTGATCCATAAAGACATCCAGTTTTGACTGTAATATATACTAGGTTTGTATCTACTTGGGTCTGACGTCATATGTCTATAGATTCTTTATCGTGAGTAACCACAGTTTGATGAGATTGATGAGAAGGGTTGCCCAAAGTATTTTATATACAGAGGGTTGTAGGACAGTCCAAACTCAAGCGATGATTTAACTACCACCGTACAACGGTCATTATTATAGTTCGCGGGTATGTGGGTGGGAGTGGCATTACTACCACAAGTGTATGAGTGTGTGAATGGGTCATTGCCACCGCATATGTATGGTGTATGGTTTATGTACCGTTCCATTGACCCACCCGCTCACCCATAGACTTAGAGTGGTATCGGGATATCCACACATACACGTACAGTGGTATAGAGGCACCCACCCACTCCTACAGATAGAGTGATATTAATCCATCCACCTCTCTAGGTACAGTGGTATTTTAAAACTAAATCTAGCTATTCAGTTTAGGATTGGCTCCATAAGTTGTCCTAAGAACATAAATGCATGGAGTAGTTTTAGTCACATATTTGTTTGGCTGTTATTACATTAATCTCTTGGAGCCAATGCAAGGACAACCTTGCATTGGCTCCAAGTATTGTATCCATTTATAGTATTGGAATTAGCTATAAATGAATTTTTATAGCTAATTCCAAGTATTACAAAAATCGAATTGCAGTGGCACACAGTAAAACGCGATATCAAAGAACTCGTTTTCAGGTGCGTTTAACTCTTTACTGAAAAATTTAATTTCCTCCCCTAACCTAAATAACATTCCAATTCATTTGTTTTAAATTTAAATGAGGCAGGTTTTTTAGCTCCCCCACATATCGAGCTCATGTTCGTTCCACAGCCCTTCATGTGATTGTTTTCAATTACTGGCCCTTTGCGATCTTAACACTTCACTCAGTTCGGTGTTTGACGGCCGGCTCGCACAGGTAGACTGTTATGATTGGCTTCAATGGAATGAGGCAATGGTTTTCGACGGTTTTCGTTGATTGATTCTGATTTTACCACGTAATTTTATATAAGTCCGTATACTATTATACAAGGCGAAAAACTTCTGTATGACTTCACTTGTAAAATGGTTATTTTTTCAATTTATAATTTGATAACTTAATTTTTAAATAATTGTGCTTCATAAAGTATAATTTTTGATCGAATAATTTACTTAAACCCGTTCAATCGCAGAGAAATAATATTGTTCAAATTAGTTACTTTGAAATTCAAATGACCGTTAATCTAAAAAAAAACTTTTCGGGCATTTATTTTTATTGAATAAACCTTTCATTTGATACAAAATTAAATCTAGGCTTATATTGAGGATTTTCGTACAACTCCTTGCGAGCCGTCCCTCTGAAAATGCTAATGTTGTCAAAAAGTAGGTTCTTTGTAACCATGATGATGATGTACGGATGGCATACAAAGCTTCAAGCTCCAAGTTAAGACATACAAAGTTATGACATGTTTAGATTTTTTTCCACCTTGTATGAATAATTGTATACTAAATAATTTTGTTGTGAGGTTTCTCAGCGGGTCTCTGGCTATCTGAACTGCAGAGTCCGTTGTCCAAGCTTCAAGTCCGCAACTGAGCTTCTATTGTTGAATATAGTTCTCAAAGGCCTGTAGACCATGTGAAATGGTAAGTGAAGGTTTATGTAACTAAATGTGTGATGTACTAAAAAGAAAGAAAACAGGAAAAATGACACTATAATTACAATATTTTCTATTAAATGTTATTTAATAACCACGAAAGTGGTTTCATGTTTTATTGTAAACGACATATTTAAAAAAATACTAAATATACATTTTATACACCAGTAAAACTAAAAAATATACATAAAAATATTTTTTCTAGAATCACGTCGAATGTTATAACTTTTTGATAGTTTAAATTAAAATTAAATTCTAGTTTAAAAGTATATGATAGTTTATATTAAACATATTTATCAGGATATACCTATTCATTACAACAAAACTTCATTCAGTAATTAATTCAGATGCGAGAATATGGTTCAAACAATTTTAATGATAAAGTGTAAGAGTTGGCTGTGTAGTTATAAACTCACTGTTGTTATACATAATTTTGTGTTTCAATATATTTAAACATAAACAAATTGATTTTATATTTTTACTTAGCTATAGAAGTAATTCACTTATATTTTTTTCAAGTTTGGTTCAAAACTCATTTTTACCTTATTGACAGTCAACATGAGTTATACAAAGGCATATGCCTAATATGTGTTAAAAAATAAGGAAAACTAGGAAACATATTAATATGACAAAAATATTTTATTTAAATAAAGTACTTTAGCAACATTTTCCAAAATATACATATTTACTTAAATAGTTTTAGAATTCACTGATCATAAATAACCTAAGTTTACCTAAACAAATTGTTGTTTTTTATTTCTTTGTATTTATAATGATGTATTTCCATTAATCACCACTAGAATCATTAATAACATTGATTTCTAGACAAAAATCATTCTGGGAAATCAAAGAGGTTTAAAAAGCCGGGATGATCCTTTCAGCGGGGAAGGGGTGTACATCGTGCCTTGATCGCAATCGGTGACATCTGCAATTCCGCGCGCTATTGGAATGGAAATGGCGCACTTTAGCTGTTAATGAAGAGGGCACGTCATCAGCAAGACTGGGGGCTCGGCCCCAATTATTGCCGCGCGATCTCAAGGACTGGCATCGTTATGATCGAGGAACGATCATACCTCCTAAATATGGGAGTATAGTTTTTGAGAAACTCTCCCCACTCATCATTATACAGAGCATATTTTCAAAACATTCTTTTATAAAAAGATAAGCTGTATACGTAATTATTTCATGGAGATGAATCACTAGGATCAATGAAAACTATTTCGACACAAAAGTCTCAACAATCGAGGTCCAAACTAATAAACATATACAATAATATGTCCTTCATAGTTATCCAGGTAAGCACATAAAGGTCCTTGTACTACACCGGTGCTGCCCCTCACTCTATCTGGATAAGATCTCCACATAGATCAATATTTTATGGGAAATGGGCTGAGTAATCTGTAAAAGGAGATCGGCCTCTTCTTCCTATGCGTGTAATTGCATTGAAGTTATTGCTAGCCAAAGGAAGCAAGTGATAACTTATATTTTTTAGATATAAATAGTAAATTAATATCCATTTAACATTAATAGTTTGATGAATAGAGAAGTCTATTGTGATTCAACTGCTCGGTATTTTATCTGCATTTTATTTATCCACAGATTACGGACTAGATAGGCTATATCATACTAATGCAGATCTGCCCATAAGTAAGACTTTGTAGTTTAGTTAGTCGACATGTCGGTTATGTAAAGGAGATTGTCAAACTCCATTATAGCATATACTTACATGCTACTAAGTACATCCAATACCCACATACTACTAAGTACAGCCTATGCCTACATTCTACCAAGTACGGCCTATGCCTACATTCTACCAAGTACAGCCTATGCCTACATTCTACTAAGTACATCCAATACCCACATACTACTAAGTACAGCCTATGCCTACATTCTACTAAGTACAGCCTATAACTACATTCTACCAAGTACATCCTATAACTACATTCTACTAAGTACATCCAATACCCACATACTACTAAGTACAGCCTATGCCTACATTCTACTAAGTACAGCCTATGCCTACATTCTACTAAGTACATCCAATACCCACATACTACTAAGTACAGCCTATGCCTACATTCTACTAAGTACAGCCTATGCCTACATTCTACCAAGTACATCCTATAACTACATTCTACCAAGTACATCCTATAACTACATTCTACTAAGTACAGCCTATGCCTACATTCTACTAAGTACAGCCTATGCCTACATTCTACCAAGTACATCCTATAACTACATTCTACTAAGTACATTCAATACCCACATACTACTAAGTACAGCCTATGCCTACATTCTACCAAGTACGGCCTATGCCTACATTCTACTAAGTACATCCTATGCCTACATTCTACCAAGTACAGCCTATGCCTACATTCTACCAAGTACATCCTATAACTACATTCTACTAAGTATATCCAATACCCACATACTACTAAGTACAGCCTATGCCTACATTCTACCAAGTACATCCTATAACTATATTCTACTAAGTACATCCAATACCCACATACTACTAAGTACAGCCTATGCCTACATTCTACTAAGTACAGCCTATGCCTACATTCTACCAAGTACATCCTATAACTATATTCTACTAAGTACATCCAATACCCACATACTACTAAGTACAGCCTATGCCTACATTCTACCAAGTACATCATATAACTACATTCTACTAAGTACATCCAATACCCACATACTACTAAGTACAGCCTATGCCTACATTCTACCAAGTACATCCTATAACTACATTCTACTAAGTATATCCAATACCCACATACTACAAAGTACAGCCTATGCCTACATTCTACTAAGTACAGCCTATGCCTACATTCTACCAAGTACAGCCTATGCCTACATTCTACTAAGTACAGCCTATGACTACATTCTACTAAGGACAGCCTAAGTAGGACTATATTGTAATGGGTTTTCGAGGATCATGAAAAAATTTTCTGCATTAATGAAAGAAAAACAATTGGGGTCTACTAACCTTCGAGTAGTCTACTCGGACTACTAGTAGTAATTATAATAATCCTAATCCCAGTAATGTGGTAAAGAAACAACATTTATCACCAGAGCTTGACTGTAAGGTCATATTGACCTTATAAATAGCATTCATGGGATCGTGTCTCCAATTGGTCAGTGCCCAGCATTTTGATATTATACTGTTTTCAAAATAGTTATATAATTTATGAGTAGTAATATTTCCAGAAACATAACAGCTATACATAATATATGTCAAATGTAACAGTAATATGTGGGTAGAATAGAGAGTGGGTCATGTGTGAAGTGCGCGTCTGTATATAGTGTCATGTCTGTAGAGTGAGTGCACATTACCTACATGAAGTACCATCTACAGAGATAAAGTGAACTGTAGAGGTGACCGTATTGACACAAGACATGTTACTCGTGATTAGCTGAGGGGAGGGGGCGTAGATAGGGTTGTTATTCAGCCCTAGATTGTCCAGCGCGCTGCCAAGTCCCTGCGCTACTCTCTATGTATGCCGGCCGCTGCAACTCATGCATAAATATTATCATTACCACACCACCAAACCAACCACGTCCTCCACCTTTTTATAAATTATCGCCAAATTGAATCACCCTTCTCTTCAGGGGCTGCTTGAGATTAGAGAGGGACTGCCCTCGATCTCAACAGGTATCAGGGTTTATGTATAATCAAAACTGCTTTAAACTTTTAATAGGAACTTATTTGAACTACGGGTCAGAACTTCCAAAATCATGTCAATATTTGTAATAAAATTTCGTTAAAACAGTAATTAAGCAACAATTTTTATTGTGATGTTATTGTTATATTATTAGAAAATCAATATTACTATGTTAAAGTTAATAATCCATTAGGCCAATAAAAATTAAAACGTACCAAATAAGATATACTATGAATGCTAACAAAAAGGACATTTTTTTAAAATAACTTATTTCTACTGAAAACCAAAACCTTATGGAAGTGAAAAACGTTTACAATAATAATCATACTCTGTGATTTCCAAATCATATAACGTTTTACAAACAAATACTATAGCTTACCGTCTTATGGCAAATAATTGAACTAAAAAACGAATTATTAAGACTGCAAAAAAATTATATCGCTGTTAATGAAAAATCATACATCATAATGTTTATAGTAAGATTTTATATATTATAAAAGTAATTAATTAATTCTGTAAAACTTGTACTGTTACTATATATATCAATAGATACGCATTATTATGTATTAGTTGGTTTGATAAATAAACCTAACTTTGTTCATAGCTTGTTATAATCTTTGTTTAGGTGATACACTTTACTAAGTTTATTGAACTGTATTATAGATATAGGCCTAAACACTTTTTCAATCTATGTAGTAATGAAAAACTAATAAATAAAGTGCATAAAACCACTAAAATACATCAACCCCAAACAAATTTTACTTGAGATTAAATTTAGAATGTTTTGTTTGGAATCATTATTTTTTTATTAACTGAAAAGCTCGAGTTTTATAGTTGTATTTGGTGTCAAAATTATGTACGATGGTAATACTTCCCAATATATTTAAAGGATACAAATATTTTATCAATATAGTATCTACTATGATGTAAATATGCTTTAGTAGAATTTTTCATTTAATTAATAAGACAGTCAATTTATGGTAACTGGTTTTATTAATTTATTTTTAAAAGTAGGGCTTAATACTAATAATTTTATAAAAGCCTATTCTATTTTTAGCTTTTAGTCTTGATAAAGAAAAACATAAAATTATAAAATTCTCCATTTGGGAACAATAGCTCTTAGAAATTATGGTAGTTATATTTTTTGGTCTTAGATTTTTACATATTTGTTATATGTATTATAATATACAATAATTATAAGCTACTATAAATGATATTTAGTATATTATTAGATAACTACAAAAACGAACAGTATATATTTATTTGGAACAAGTTATTATATAATTTGGAGCGATCGTAGCTAAGGGGCTAAGGTGGTGGATTGCCACGCAGTCGGCCCGGGTTCCCCTGAGTTGTTAACATAACAGATTTTACCTCTGTGCCAACGAACCTACAAAACAAAAATGGGTTCGACTAAGCAATACAGGGGAACGGTGTCTTGGTTGGGTATCTCTTCCTTAAATTTTTACTAGCATACAATCTCTGACACTGTGGAAAAAGGTAAAATTATATAATCTCTCTGACACTGTGGAAAAAGGTAAAATTATATAATCCCTGACACTGTGGAAAAAAGTAAAATTATATAATCTCTGACACTATAATGTGAAAATAAGTAAAGTTATATAATCTATGACACTGTAATGTGTAAAAAAGTAAAATTATATAATCTATGACACTGTAATAAGGAAAAAAGTAAAATTATATAATATCTGACTCTGTAATGTAGAAAAAAGTATAATTATATAATATCTGATACTGTAATGTACAAAAAAGTAAAATGATATAATCTCTGACACAGTAATTTAGAAAAAAGTAAAATTATATGATCTCTGACACTGTAATGTGAAAAAAAGTAAAATTATATTTACTCTGACACTGTAATGAGCAAAAAAGTAAAATTATATCATCTCTGAGACTGTAATGAGGAAAAAAGTAAAATTATATCATCTCTGACACTGTAATGTGGAAAAAAGTAAAATTATATCATCTCTGACACTGTAATGTGGAAAAAAGTAAAATTATATCATGTCTGACACTGTAATGAGGAAAAAGGTAAAATTATATCATTTCTGACACTGTAATGTGGAAATAAGTAAAATTAAAAAATCAATATGAGCCTTGTCGTAATATTAGTCTTTATGTAATTTAAACATTCAATAACGTAAAATTAAAGTTGGATAAAGTTTACTCCCATCGAACAACATTTTCGTTGTAAAAAAATTATAATTATTTGGCAAACTACAAAATGTTTTAATAAAACATTATTATTAATATCATATCATGGAACATGTTCCGTAAACATATTGAAAAATTTAAACATACGTTTTTAAATAAGACATGTTTTGAAAATTAAATAGTCAGCATTTTTCTTGTAAAAATTACGTTAAAATGTATTATAATTTGAAATTTTATAGTAATTTGTATGAGATAAGATTATTTATCTAAGGTAAAATCTGAATCATATCATTATAAAATATACGTGCAATATTTTGTTTGGAAATTGGTTACAAAATAACATTATTTATATTTCCTGTAACATTTCTCATATAATAATTTCTTACAAACAGTCATCAAATACTTAACTGATGATATGGTATATTGATTTATAATCTAGCTTGAAAACAACCTAAACAAATTTAATTTTCGTAAAAATTTGTTCTCATAGCCAACAATTGTATAAACTATTTGCAAACCTAAACAGCTCATCATTGCTTTGAACATATATTAGTTGGGGACATACGTAATACCAAGCAAACATTATGGTACATTTTAACACTACATTAGTGATTTACTAACTCAATGCAAGTAACAGAGCAATAATTAATTCTCCAAGAAATGCCATAGAGAACATCTAGGGTGTAAATGTTAATGGGGGACAAAAGGGCTATGAATAGAATGAAATCTCAGCGGCAGACCGTGCTCGGGTCAGCGACAAGAAGGGCTATCATTTAGGAGGGCGCGCGAGCGACAGCGCCAAAAACGACAGGCACTAAACACAAGTTGCAGTAAAACTTGCTAAAATTTGGAAAATTTTTATATTTCAATCCAAAAATTCCATGACTATTTAAGTAAATATTTATTTTTAACAATAAAAATGTTCTAATAATTTCCCATAACATGCTTTTTATTTATGTTACATGAAACATCAACTATTAAATCAAAACCATTTACATAGATGAAAAGTAAATATTTTATCTTAAAAACTAACACTGATTATCTTAGCTAACAAATAAATAAGAAATAATTAGGTAGATGTATTTATTCGAACAATTTAAATGTTGCATATACGTTGTATACTGTATGTTTTTTCACAACTGATGTATAGTGACATAACTGACCATAGTTATGAACAAAAAAATTATCTAAACAATAAAAACTAAACATATTTTTAATAACTACTACTTTGTGTTAAAATGAAACGCAATGAAATATCGTATTTATAAGTTAAGAGGCTGTGAAATGTTACAATGGTTTGTAGAATCGATACAATATATGTTTATATAATTAAAAATTAATAGAAAATTATACTATATGAAATTAAAAAAATCATTTAATTAGTTTTAATATTCAATACATAAACAGTGCTAACTAGAAAAAACACTTAACAATAATTTTACATTTATAGTAGAACTATTTTATAAATTTAAAAATGCTTAAAATAACGTTTACTATACAGAATTTATTGATTTTCGTAAAAACGTGTAGTTGAAAATTATTAATAGACCTAATTTACATAAATTATTATATTGAAGCAATAATTGTAATCAAGAAAACAATTAAATATGTTACATTGAGAAATAAATGACGGTATAAAATATATAGTTGAATAATCTCATCACAAAGAATTATTTTCTTTCATTCTTGAGAATCATTTTCGTTAGCAAAATTTACGATAATAATGTAAATTGATAACTATTTTCTATATTTATGAGTTAACATTGTAAGATTATAAAGAAATGGGATTGATAATACCAAATAAAGTATATTAATGCGTGATTAATTTTGTAACTTAAAATATTGTTATACAGCTATTTTATTATTTAATGGAATTAACTATTCTACGGGAACAATTCTAAATTACTCATAAATATTATCAACCCAAATTGTGAATTATTAGTTTTAATATTTACTGGTGGAATCACATTTATAACCATATTACAAGCACACCATAATGCATTTCGATTTTTACTGAGTATGTGAAAACGTAATAAAATATATATTTGCAGTATTTAATATGCTAGCTTTTGGTTTTAAAACGCGGGGAAATACTATTTTACATAGTCACATTGCTAGTAAAAATAGGTATAGTAACGTTAATTTAGTGCATCAATATGTAAATTTTAAAATACTTTAGTATACCTTAGTAATAAGCACAAGCCCTGTTTTAATCCTACAGTTTAGTAAATGTCTTTATATTTAAATTATTTCCTTCTCATGATATATAGTTACCTTAATCATAAGAACTATAACTCAAAAAAGTATGTTATAGTGTGAAAGTTTGTAAATCAACCTAAATCAGGTTTTTTTTAAATCAAGACGTATAATTATTAATAACGGAATTTCGTCAAACAATAAATTTTTTTCGTCAACATTACGTTTTTTAAACCTAATATTTTGATAACTATACATTATATACTATATTGAACATTTATAAATATATTTTCAAAATTGAGTGCTTCAACAAAATATGTAGTGTTTATTATTAGTAAGAGAATAAAAATAAATAGTTGCCTTTTCCCTGAAAAATAGCTTGTTACAATTACATGGGGATAGTTAGTAATAACACAAATGTCAAACCGTAGAGATGTGTGAATGAGAATTATCCGTGCGTGACGTACGTCTGTGGTTGCTCACGTGAAGTAGTGCTCACATCTGACGTCATTACAATTGTTTCCGTTCAACCTGAGAACAATCTAGCCGCCACTAACAAGTCTCTCTTCTGTTATTAACACAAGTGTCACACCGTGGAGATGTGTAAATCGGAATTATTCATGCGTGCCGTACGTGGTTGCTCAAGTGAAGTAGTGCTCACATATGACGTCATTACAATTGTTTCCGTTCAACCCAAGAACAATCAAGCCGCCACTAACAAGTATCTCTTCTGTTATTAACACAAGTGTCACACCGTGGAGATGTGTAAATCGGAATTATCCATGCGTGCCGTACGTGGTTGCTCAAGTGAAGTAGTGCTCACATATGACGTCATTACAATTGTTTCCGTTCAACCCAAGAACAATCAAGCCGCCACTAACAAGTCTCTCTTCTGTTATTAACACAAGTGTCACACCGTGGAGAGGTGTGAATGGGGATTATCCGTGCGTGACGTACGTCTGTGGTTGCTCACGTGAAGTAGTGCTCACATCTGACGTCATTACAATTGTTTCCGTTCAACCCAAGAACAATCAAGCCGCCACTAACAAGTCTCTCTTCTGTTATTAACACAAGTGTCACACCGTGGAGATGTGTGAATCGGAATTATCCATGCGTGCCGTACGTGGTTGCTCAAGTGAAGTAGTGCTCACATCTGACGTCATTACATTTGTTTCCGTTCAACCCAAGAACAATCAAGCCGCCACTAACAAGTCTCTCTTCTGTTATTAACACAAGTGTCACACCGTGGAGATGTGTAAATCGGAATTATCCATGCGTGCTGTACGTGGTTGCTCAAGTGAAGTAGTGCTCACATCTGACGTCATTACAATTGTTTCCGTTCAACCCAAGAACAATCAAGCCGCCACTAACAAGTCTCTCTTCTGTTATTAACACAAGTGTCACACCGTGGAGAGGTGTGAATGGGGATTATCCGTGCGTGCCGTACGTCTGTGGTTGTTCACGTAAAGTAGTCCTCATATCTGACGTCATTACAATTGTTGCCGTTCAACCCCGGAACAATCGAGCCGCCACTAACACGCTTCTCTTCTGTTATTAACATTCCTAATTTCTTTTGTTAAGTTCTCTTAATTTATTTTCTGTTAAGAAAAATTACACGTTTTAGTATTATTTATTTTACTGTATAAATGAAGCAATGGGCATTTTATAGTTATCATTTAATTATTTACCAATCTTAAATTGAGACGTATAAATGAACTGTTGATTAGTATAAATAAAGTTATTATTTTTTAAGTTAAAGTGTTTATAAGTTAAAATATAAACTGGTATAACAATAAATAACTAAAATACTAAACCTTGTATTATATTATAAAATATGGTTTTCATATTATTAATATGGAAAGAGTTTGTACTGCCCTTTTATTAAAAATAAAACAAAAATGTACTAGTTTTACGTAAAGAAACTTTTACTATTTGTTCTAAACAAACAAGTTTCATTTAAAATTAAAACTCTATAAATGTTTTAGAACAAGAGATTAAAATTCACTGCAAAATTAATTAGTAATTCTATTTTTATATTCAAATATTTAATAATTGCATAAAATTTCTTTTAATCAAATATAAACATTTCTCTTTATTTTATATAATAATCGGAATGCGATCCATTCACTACACTCTGAACACAATTATCTCTTCATTTATTTAATTAGTTTTAGTTTAAATGTTCCGTGTGAATATTTATTCAATATAAATTGTTAATAAACTGTGTGCTTATCCTATCTGAATATGTATTATACAACTTTTTATGCAATTATATAATATAATCTAGCATTTTATTTATTTCATAATATAATAATTAATCATACATATGTATGTATCTCTATTAATAACACTAGCTACAATTAATAAAATCGTTATTTTATGTATAGAAACTAAACTAACTATATTAATATTTTTACTTTTGGGGTTTATTGCCCATGCTTATTGTCATCAATTGATCACACTTCATTTATTATTTTGTTTATTACAGTTTTGGCATTAAAGTGTTATCGATTAAACAGAACATGGTACTTTGTTAAAACGTTTTGAAAAATATATATACTATAACAATATGAATGGGTAAGTACTCACCTCGAAAAAGTAACCTTAAATAATTTAATTTGAAAATAAGATAATCGTGCGGTATCAGTCACTAGCATGCGTATGTAGTGATACTCGCGGCGCGCTGCGTCACTGATAACAGCGTTACAGTCGCTGATAATACCTTCTACCCCTGGGTTCCCGAGGCCACAGGTCGGTGGACACTAAGCAAGCTACATGCTCAATGGGAGGGACAGCCTTTAGTGGTGGGGAGATCTAACTTTTTCTAAACTGTCATAAACTAAAGCGTGGTTCACGAATCCTCTATTAACCCAACTTTGTAACCGGAAGTTTACCAAACTTTTATTGGAGGGAAACTACTTCTGAAAAAAAAAACGCGAGGACAAAGTTAGTTACACTAAGAAGAGGCGTAAGATCACCCGGGGGGAAGTGGGGGGGTAACCAACAATTTTCCACAGACTTAGTCGAGTCAAACAACAAAGTATAAAATCCCATCAAAAACAAAGTTTGTTTGGTGGCCAGTTTTATGAGTAACTCACCTTCTAGAAGAGCTGCCCTGGCCGTCCGTAGAGTGGGTCTGGAAGTCTTCGGCCGACGGCGGCAGGAGCGAGCTGGTTGCCGGAGACGCACGAGGTTGGCCGATGAGGAGCGCGGGGTCGGGACGTCTACTCGCGGGCGAGGACGGGCGGACTTTGCGGGGCGCGGGACGGGCTGCCTGGGTGGCCGCCCTTATTGATTCTAAGGGGAGGATTACATACTACTTTTTTCTACTTTTGCCCCCACCCTCTCAGGGCGGGGACGGATCGGCCGAAAGAAGGGGTTGAGATGTTACCCAATCGTGGTCGTTGTTACTACCTAGTATTTTTTTCTCCTTGCCAGGTACGTCGGCCACTCAGAGCTTTCTTGTACCCAATATTAATCAACTCTTTCCTCACTACCGTTTTGAACATTGTTTTATCAACTATCCCTTTGTAAAAATATCTCGATCCACTAAAACCTTAGAGAAATGTGTATATTTAATGCATTTAGAGAATTTAAATACTTAATTACTCGAGAGAAAGAATGTAAACACGGCATGTTGCACGTTTAAATAGAACAACTACTCCTGTCTCACGGTATTTAAAAATATCACCGTTGAAGAAACGATTATCTTAAGTTACTTTAGAAGGAGGAGTTAATTACAAATATATGAACCATTTTACAAAGTCAGTCCGTTATTTTACAAAGGAGAATGCCAATATGTAATAATATTTATTGCGTGAGGTACTCTTGTTTGATGAAGAATATCTACGTCGTGCAAGTCCCGTCTAACAGGCGTGCACCTACATTGCCGCAAGCGCCTGAACAGTTTTATAGCTTTAGTATTTGAGTTCACACGATTTACACAGGTTGAATTATTTAAGAAAGCAAATCCATATATCTTTTTTATGTTTTAGTATGTTTCTAGTTCGTTGTTCATGATTTCATTAAACATTTTTTACTATATACCTAAATAAAAATTATTTTCGTTAGTGTTCATTAAAATAATTTTGTAAAAATAATCATTTTATTCATTCTGATGAATTTTCTTAAATACTGACTAACTACTGAAGGATGATAAAATAATGAACCTTACAGCATTTTAATTGTGATCGTTATTAAAAATGTTGTAAAGAAAATATACAAAGGCTGATAATCTAAATATAATTGGCTATTCAATGCTTGCTTGGCAGTATTCTGGTAAAGTAAAATGACACCAACTGTGGCGTAACTATAACAGTTAAATGACAGTAACTGTGGCGTAACTGTAACAGTTAAATGACCCCAACTGTGGTGTAAATGTAACAGTTAAATGACACCAACTGTGGCGTAACTGTAACAGTAAAATGGCACCAACTATGGCGTAACTGTAACAGTTAAATGACACCAACTGTGGCGTAACTGTAACAGTTAAATGACCCCAACTGTGGTGTAAATGTAACAGTTAAATGACACCAACTTTGGCGTAACTGTAACAGTTAAATGACCCCAACTGTGGTGTAAATGTAACAGTTAAATGACACCAACTGTTGCGTAACTGTAACAGTAAAATGGCACCAACTATGGCGTAACTGTAACAGTTAAATGACACCAACTGTGGCGTAACTGTAACAGTTAAATGACCCCAACTGTGGTGTAAATGTAACAGTTAAATGACACCAACTGTGGCGTAACTGTAACAGTTAAATGACCCCAACTGTGGTGTAAATGTAACAGTTAAATGACACCAACTGTGGCGTAACTGTAACAGTTAAATGACCCCAACTGTGGTGTAAATGTAACAGTTAAATGACACCAACTGTTGCGTAACTGTAACAGTAAAATGGCACCAACTATGGCGTAACTGTAACAGTTAAATGACACCAACTGTGGCGTAACTGTAACAGTTAAATGACCCCAACTGTGGTGTAAATGTAACAGTTAAATGACACCAACTGTGGCGTAACTGTAACAGTTAAATGACCCCAACTGTGGTGTAAATGTAACAGTTAAATGACACCAACTGTGGCGTAACTGTAACAGTAAAATGACACCAACTATGGCGTAACTATAACAGTTAAATGGAGAATCAAATTCAAATGCCACGTGCTATAATATGTAACGGAATTATTTTGTTAAAAACACTACAATTACCCATAATATACAGACATTTAAGTTGCACATGTGTAATGATCAATTATTAAAAAGAACAAATATACAATTAATTAAATTGTACACCGATATTGACTTATTAATATATTGTTCTCTTCAGAAATCAAACAAACATGACTAGGCATACATGTTACTTTAAAATTAATCTAATTTTCAAATTGAACTAAAAAGAAGCCTTAATTAATTACTTGTATGAACAGTGGAAAATTCAAGACCAAAAGCTAAACACCATCGTAGAAACACCCTCCACCAAGGCTGGCTTAACACCAGGTTAATAAAACAGGGCCGAGCACTCCTAGGAATTAAAAGGATTTAGGAAGAAAATATCTGCGTAAGAAAGGGTGAGAGGGTTAGCTGAGTGGTCCCAGAAAGGGTTGGAATCGGCGGCTTCATCGGCAGTTAAGCCTCTTAATAGATTCCCGCTAAGTCTGGGATTTCCATCTTCCGGCCAAGAGCGCCAAATCCACAACATCAACATGTCCCTGGATGACGCTTGTCCAGGCCTTCACTGCGGAGTAGGCTAACCCTCTCAGGGTGTGGTTTGAAGGCCAGTGTAACCAGTATAGATGAATTATTAACATTTACTGTTGATTATATTTTATTTGGTTTATTATAATAACTATTTAAATACATATATTTACAAACTTAAATATAAACTATATTCTATAAAAACATTTTCGTGAATTCAAATATATTTCGTAATTTCAACAAAGAACTCCGTTATCATGTATTACAGCAGTAACTTAAATATGTGATATTATTAATAACTGAATAAACAAATTTAAAAATAACACGTTCCCAACCTGTTATGTATTCATAAACAAACTTTTTATCCAAAAACCAAAAATTTTCATAAAACAAACTGGAAACTACTGTAAATTTCTCTAAAAGGAAAAGAATTTTAGGAACATTAAAAATATATTTCATTTGCATTTTATACATTTAGAGATTGAACTAATAATTTGACATTGATTATTGTAATTAGCTAAGAAAATATTACATAATAGATATTTTTTTTACAATACAAGGATTAAACGCACTTTAGATTGAAACGCAGATATTAAAATAACTAAACCGTATATTTTCCATCCATCAACTAACGGATTCACGCTATCATTTATTTATCAATCAAACATTTGAACTATGTTTATAATAAGACAGTACTAATATTACATATATTCATATACATATTGAATCTGTTTTCCTCCGTTTTGTAAATAAGTGCATACATCTGTGTAGACACTTTAATCGTAATTTGTTAGATGGGTCAGTTAACATATTATTTATAAGGCATCAAAATATACCAGCATTACAGTGCCTCAATAAGATTTACAAAAACTATACAAATAACAGATTCTAGAATTATTTTTAGGTAGATTTCCAATTAAAATCCTTAAATATGAGACCCTCAAGTCAATTTCAGCTTCTTAGTATTGTTAATGTAACATTATCGTGTACTTGTGCAATGTTAATGTAACATTATCGTGTACATGTGCAATGTTAGTGTAACATTATCGTGTACTCGTGCAATGTTAATGTAACATTATCGTGTACTTGTGCAATGTTAATGTAGTTAACTATCCACGTGGGAAGTTTTATTTGATAAATACACGCAGTAACAAACGTATATGTAGTTTTAATAATCAACTCTGCGTAAATAAATACAATAATTACTCGTTGAACAGTTCAACTTTTACTGGTACAATTAGTAAGCTAAGTAATTAGAGTAGTGTCTGAACTCTTAAACATCATATTCCACCTGTTTATTATGTTGTCTTCATTAACATCTCCTCTTGTGCACTCTGTCATCGCCGTTCTCTTCGTCAGTTCTTATATATCCTCTATGTATAAAGGGTCCAATTTTTCCTCTTTATTCCTCTTTCCATATATACTTAAACCATAACTTTCCTTATACTGTACAATTTTGTTATCCTGCACACTATCTGATTCTTAAAATGTCTCACATTTCTTCTGATACAAATGTTGTCATCTACATTCCTTTAAGTCTTTGACATTTCAAACTAAGTATTCTCAGTTAATTCCTTAATGTTTCCAAATAAATATTTTTAATAACTACGATTTCCCCTTTTTTCCTCGTTGCACTAATATCGGCTCCTATATGACCAAACTTAATATGTAAGATGATGCCAGCTCTACGTTAACTTCCTGACCGAAAGGATATTTAATATAGTTCTGTTTTGATTAAAGCATTAAATTGCTTTCTGATTTTTATATATTTGAAACTGTTTGCTTGCTCTAGTCACTTTTTACTCTACAAACATTTTCTTTTCTTTCTACTAACCGAAATGCGTTATTTATCCTAATCTTATGTTACTTGTATTTACTGCACATCCTCAAACCCTCTACCTCATATCCATAGTTGGTTTTATTCACTATAATAGTGGCCTATACGGGAAAACTATAATTTATTTGTGAATGGCTAAACCTGATTTGTGGACTATTTTATGGCTCACACACTTACTCAAATTAATATTATATTTAAAAAATCAAGGGCTTAACAATTGTTTCGTTGTTTGTTATTTTTATAATTTGTTTAACTGATACAACCTCTATGCCATATGTCTAAATTAAATACTATTTTATGAAATTATATTCTCTCACTGAGAAAATAATCACATCATGCATTATATCATGTGCATTTCAATATATGACGATAAGGAAGAAGATATTTTCATAACACCATGTAAACAACTTATTGGGAATAGTATTTGGATGTGAAAGTGTATAAAAGTTACTAAGTAAAATTTACTATATTTCTAATATCGTTACGTGGATAAGTGTGTTTGTATTAGTTTTTCAGTACTAATGTTGTAAAAGATAGTACTGTTAGACATATATTTATCGAAATTATGAAATATCAAACAATTCATTTCAAGTAAAAAATATACTTTTATTTTGAGGTAAATTTAATTTAAATACCAGAACTTCTATGATAGATTTAATTTTGTCAAATTACGATAATTTATTGAATTAAGAGTACAACTCAAAACTAAATACACATAATTGTATATAACTTAGTTTTTTATCGAAAAACTATTCTTCGTGTCTTTTGTTATGAATTAAGTGTAATAATTTATTTATAACCATACATATGCATATTTTGAAATATTTATTTAAATTGCAAAAATTTAATTAAAAATAACTACAACCAATAATATTTTACAATAGTAGAATATTTTTCTCTTTCAGAGGGATCATAGAAATCAAGCTAAGCTTTTATTCAAGGAAAATGGGAAAGATCGCGAACATAGATTTAAACAGTGTAGCAGTGTTGGTAGCGAGTGAGGTAGTGCTGGGCTGGGATCTCTGCTCCTGGGTTATATATCGGCCAGGTTGCCCAGCGCGCAAGCCCGCCCGCCCACTGCCGCTGCTAACTTTGCACTGTCTCTCTCTAACGTTAGAAAATAAAAAGTTTGGCAGTTTCACGTCCAGCCCACCCCACTTACCCTCCCAACCCACCCCTTGAACCCCCTCACTTCCTCCGTCCCTCCTGCACGCCAACAAACTTTCTCCCCCTTTCTTTCGTTTGCTTAGCATCAGGGTAATTGAAAAATAAGTATATAGGTTATGTGGACAGTGTCTGGTCGATATCCAGTGTCGTCTTGAAGGAATTGGCAGGTCCAATCCACGTGCTTATATTGACTAACCAACGAATAAAAACTAGTTCTTCCACTTATTTAGATGAGATATACTTGTCGGAATTACTACCTGTCATACTACACCTATCCTGAACTAATTATGATAATATTATCACACGTGTTCTGCAATATTTTATTCAATAGTTACAATTACGTTTATACAGAATTTGGTGGGTTTTCAAACTACAAGAAATTGCGAATTTTTTGGAAAACGTACCTCATGATTCATATAAATACCATCTAATTAGTGTAGTTTTTTAGTACTTTTTATTTTGTTATTTACACTATTTAGAATGTATTGTGTTTGGTTAGTCATTTTTACTTTTGCAGCTACGTATATATTTGCTTCCACCTCTGCTTGTGTTTACTGGTTCAACGTAAATGGTATTGAGGCTGAGGGACTCTTTCGTACAAATTCAAGACTGGAAATTGGTACTGCATAAAGTATATACATAGTCAAGGATACTCATACTAATTGCAAGGGGGGGGGGGCGTAAAAAGCACTCAAGTCGAATAACACTCAGAGGGTCATGAATTGAATACATTTTTTATTGTAACGAGTCAAAAAGACAAAATTATGACTCTATTACATATACCTTCCTTGCTATGGGTTTAATGAACCAACTACACGAGTGTTGGCAATGAAAATAAAAATATATTAAAAAGAAATGTACAAAAGAATATCAACATGATTTCTGTAGTTTAAGCACAATATTAAATAATAAAACCCATATACTGGTAAATATGAGTGGTCTTTATTTTAATATTCTGGTACAATGAATGTTACATCCAAATGTTTGTTGTCTTTTCCGGATCACCTGTCCGACTCAACCTCCGAAGAATGTGAGCGAGGGTGTTCTTCGCTCCAGCTCAAGACCGCGGATATGTGAGCAATCAATGCCTGGACTGTTTGTCTGCTGAGGGGAGCCAGTTAAAAATGCTCCCCTCCGCGAGGCGACACTCACCCTTACAATCACAGCTGCCTGCTTGCCTTATGATCGAGGGTACTTCGTCTTCCACTTCTTGCGCTATTTTAACTAAATACGTATCACTGTACTCCAAGTTAAGTGGGGCTGAGCTCAGTTATTCATAGTACTAAAAGTATTATTTTGTGTTCAACTTTTTGTGCTATTTCAACTACTCCTCCATACAACTGTATTCGAAGCTAAGTGTGCTCAGTTATTCATAGTACTAAAAGTATTATTTTGTGTTCAACTTTTTGTGCTATTTCAACTACTCCTCCATACAACTGTATTCGAAGCTAAGTATGCTCAGTTATTCATAGTACTAAAAGTATTATTTTGTGTTCAACTGTTTGTGCTATTTCAACTCCTCCTCCATACAACTGTATTCGAAGCTAAGTGTGCTCAGTTATTCATAGTACCAAAAGTATTATTTTGTGTTCAACTGTTTGTGCTATTTCAACTACTCCTCCATACAACTGTATTCGAAGCTAAGTATGCTCAGTTATTCATAGTACTAAAAGTATTATTTTGTGTTCAACTGTTTGTGCTATTTCAACTCCTCCTCCATACAACTGTATTCGAAGCTAAGTGTGCTCAGTTATTCATAGTACTAAAAGTATTATTTTGTGTTCAACTTTTTGTGCTATTTCACCTACTCCTCCATACAACTGTATTCGAAGCTAAGTGTGCTCAGTTATTCATAGTACTAAAAGTATTATTTTGTGTTCAACTTTTTGTGCTATTTCAACTACTCCTCCATACAACTGTATTCGAAGCTAAGTGTGCTCAGTTATTCATAGTACTAAAAGTATTATTTTGTGTTCAACTTTTTGTGCTATTTCACCTACTCCTCCATACAACTGTATTCGAAGCTAAGTGTGCTCAGTTATTCATAGTACTAAAAGTATTATTTTGTGTTCAACTTTTTGTGCTATTTCAACTACTCCTCCATACAACTGTATTCGAAGCTAAGTGTGCTCAGTTATTCATAGTACCAAAAGTATTATTTTGTGTTCAACTTTTTGTGCTATTTCACCTACTGTACTCCTCCATACAACTGTATTCAAAGCTAAGTGTGCTCAGTTATTCATAATACCAAAAGTATTATTTTGTGTTCAACTTTTTGTGCTATTTCAACTACTCCTCTATACAACTGTATTCGAAGCTAAGTGTGCTCAATTATTCATAGCAACAAAAGGTTTCATATCCTCTGACATAATGTTGACATAATGTTTTGCTGATTTAACGTACAAGAAAGAGTCTTGAACCTTCAAACAACAAATTTATGAAACTCTTGTTATGGTCATAGTATATTATTTAAAAGATAATGAATATTTAAATCAGACATATTATAAGCCAAAACGTTTAATCATATTTTTTGACTATTTCAAATTATCGCAAAAAAATCAATGATAATATTAAGAAGTCATATGAACTGATTAATGGAAATGCTCATAATGTATCAAATAGCTCGTTTATGAAATTTGAAATATCTTTCTAAAATCTAAGCAAATCCATTCATTGAGCTGTGAATGAAATTAGCTTAGTGGGTACCACTAAGTAGTCAATACCACCGTACATGTATGGGAGGGCGGGTGGGTCAATACCACTGTACGTTTAGGGGCGGGAAGTTGGGTTAGTACCACTGTTTGTATAGGGTTCGTGGGTGGGTTAATACCTCTGTATGTGTATAGGTGGGTGGGTGGGTTAATACTACTTAACAATAGAGAATTCTGGAGTGTCCATGTTAGATGGTAGTCAAGGTTTGGATGTTGTGTAGGAAGGAACAGTGGTTGAAACTCATAAGCTCAACTCTCTTGGGCCTCTCGGGTGTCAACTGTGTGATCTGCTGCCATTGGACAGCTAGAGTCCAATTTGATTACATTTGTATTGAATATTACATGTATTAAATGAACTTCTCTTGTGTTACAGTTACATTTTTGCAACTGTATTACAATTATGTTATATATAATTACACATATTTGCAACTCTATTACACTTAAGCTCTAAGTCATTCCATATATTTATGCTGTAGTAATCTTACGTTGTGTTTAGTTTCATACGCCTATGGAATGGGTCATTTTGAATATGTGTAACAGCATTACATTTTTGTAATGGGTCAGTTCACATACTTATAACTAAACTACTTTTATGTCAAGTATCATTGCACTAATTTTTAACTGCATTATACTTGTATTATGTGCCATGTCACGTATTTGTAACTGCACTACACTTATGTTATATGTAATGTCACATATCTGTAATTGTATTACAATGATGTTATGTATAATTAATTGCTCCTATTTGTAACTGCATTACACTTTTGTTATGTTTGATTGCATATATTTGTAACGGAATTACACCTATGTTATGTGTCATATCACATATTTGTAACGGCATTACACCTATGTTATGTGACATTGCACATATTTTGTAACTGCATTACACCTATGTTATGTGTCATTACAAATATTTTGTAACTGCATTACACCTATGTTATGTGTCATTGCACATATTTTGTAACTGCATTACACTTATGTGTCATTGCACATATTTTGTAACTGCATTACACTTTTATGTCATTGCACATATTTTGTAACTGCATTACACTTTTGTTATGTGTCATTGCACATTTTTTGTAACTGCATTACACCTATGTTATGTGTCATTGCACATATTTTGTAACTGCATTACACTTATGTGTCATTGCAGATATTTTGTAACTGCATTACACTTTTTTTATGTGTCATTGCACATATTTTGTAACTGCATTACACCTACGTTATGTGTCATTGCACATATTTTGTAACTGCATTACACTTTTTTATGTGTCATTGCACATATTTTGTAGCTTCATTACACTTTTGTTATGTGTCATTGCACATATTTTGTAACTGCATTACACTTTTATTATGTGTCATTGCACATATTTTGTAACTGCATTACACCTATGTTATGTGTCATTGCACATATTTTGTAACTGCATTACACTTATGTGTCATTGCACATATTTTGTAACTGCATTACACCTATGTTATGTGTCATTGCACATATTTTGTAACTGCATTACACTTTTTTATGTGTCATTGCACATATTTTGTAACTGCATTACACCTATGTTATGTGTCATTGCACATATTCTGTAACTGCATTACACTTATGTGTCATTGCACATATTTTGTAACTGCATTACACTTTTGTTATGTGTCATTGCACATATTTTGTTACTGCATTACACCTATGTTATGTGTCATTGCACATATTTTATTACTGCATTACACTTATGTTATGTGTCATTGCACATATTTTATTACTGCATTACACCTATGTTATGTGTCATTGCACATATTTTGTAACTGCATTACACTTAAGTGTCATTGCACATATTTTGTAACTGCATTACACCTATGTTATGTGTCATTGCACATATTTTGTAACTGCATTACACTTATGTTATGTGTCATTGCACATATTTTGTAACTGCATTACACTTATGTTATGTGTTATGTCACATATTTGTAACTGCATTACAGTTATGTTATGTCATGTCACATATTTGTAACTGCATTAAAGTTATGCTTTGGATAATTTCATATAATTGTAAAAGTATTATACTGACGTTATTTTTAATTGAACATATATTTAATGTGTCGATTCACACATATGTAACGGCATGACACTAATTTTATATGTAAATTGACAAATGTGTAAGTGCGTTACACTTTTATCACGTGTTATTGCACATAGTTTTAAATGCATTACATTTATGTAATGTGAAATTTCACTTATTTTAAACTTATGTTATGTGTCATTTCACATACATTTAACTACATTACACTTATTTTATTTGTCATGTATCATATTTGGAACTGTAATAGGCTTGTGCTGTGTTAACTTAAATTTACTTTTTACTAAAATAAAATGAAAGAATACAATAGTACAAAAACGTAAAAAAGATGGTGCATTTTACTTTTTTTTTGTGTTAAGTAGTTTTAAAGTTTAAAATACCCACAAATCCCTATAGTTTAGACTTACCTACATAACTGAAAAGTATATCCAAATAACAAGGGTGTTTATGAAGATTAAATGATATTGTAGTTATAAAAGTTTAGTTCAGAGGGGCAACTGGAAAATCACATTTACTGCATTTACAATACAAGAATATACAAGAAAATAATAAAAGAGGCAAGTAGAGCGTGAATCTGAAGCGCAGAGCGAGGAAACAAGAATGACAGTTGTAAACAGCAATCAGAGTTCATTGCTGGCAGTATATGGCCGTCTCATAAATACAGGGGTAGTGTAGTGAGTGCGGTGCCCCGTCTTCGGGGACTCACAAGTGTAAAACATAAACATCACAAACATAAGTGTAAACAACGATTATACTTATATTATTATATCAAGCTAGGCAAACCACATTTGACATTCCCAAAAAAGGAATTTTTTCATAAAGACTCTACTTACAAATAGGCCTACTCATGGTGGTTGGAAGTCTTTGTGCAGTTTGATGTTTCATATGATTGCAATTCTACAATAATAACGGTAAGAATAATACTAATGTTATATAACACTAGTACTGCCAAACAAATATTCATAGATTATGTTGTTCGGTCTAATGTTGATGTATCACAAATAATAGCCCAATATCAACTAATGTGGAACTAAAGAGAGACGAGACATTCTCGTTTACATAATAAAATACAGGTAACCACCGTTGTTATAGCAAACAAACTACTTTGGTCATTTTGGATACTAACATTTGTTTGCGGCTGTATTACTCTGCATAGGTTTTGAACGCAATAACAATATTCATAAAATGTGTTAGTTGTTAACATTATTGCACAAAAATTCACTTTGCAGAGTGACATATATTTTATAAATTAGGCTGCAATGCAATTAAAACAGTATTTATTAATGTAGTGAAGTAAGGACTACTTAATCCTTTCTGTCACTTAACCCTAACGTTTTAAAAACAGTCAAATATATTTTACCAGGTGAAATTATGTTTAAAGGACCGTTACAGCCCTCTCTAACACTTAACCTGGGGACCAACGGCTTAAGGGTGACTTCCAAACCACCACCAGTGACCGGGCAGGACGGTGCATGTGCATGCAAGGACGGGATCACTCAGACGGCCGCCCATCCAAGAGACTCCGGATGGCTCCCTCAGACGGACAGCCACGCTCCATGTTGCTTGACTCCGTTCTTGCAATAACGTCGCAACCCTTCGGTCAAAGCCACTGGTTAACACAATAGTTTTTATATCTTTTTTCTGGCTAGCTCCTTAAAACTCACGTTATTATTTGCTCAGTTCATTACTAATCGGGATAAAATAAATTGTTAGAAACATCAATGCTACCTGTTAGTATATTATTTGTGATTGTCTTAATTGGAGATGTGATAGTGATAAGGACTACACTTGACTTGTCTTGTTCTAAAAATATTCACACATACAACTTGATTAATCCACGTGCCAGCAAAACTATAAACATGTTTTACTTATTTCGTTACGTAATACAAAAAGGTAATGCAATTGATTGTGGATATAATATAATTTATGACCTTGGTTTAAAAACAAACAACTTCACTAAATATTTATATTTTGTCGAAAATACCATTATTCCTGGTGAATATCGATGGCCAAAAATGTTGTGGAGGTAACTAGCTGCTATATGGCTGTCTTAAGGTGATTCTTGACAAAGACTTAAATTAGGTTTAGCAGATTAGGAAATAAACTAAAATACCATAAGAAAAAGGGTTAAATAAATAGTAAGGAAAATAAACAAAATAAATGTGTAAAAGTAATAAATATAAGTTATTTACTGCAATTGAGGATCTCCTATGAAGAGTTGTTTTATTTTTACGTAAAATGACTCTGATAGGTGTAATATTAACTTAGTAGACGCTACATAAAAAGACTAAATTAAAAAAAAAAAAAAAACATAAGTAACAAGCAATACGTATATTTTCTCAATATTTAATGAGGAAAGTAGCCTTAAGCCAGCTCAAATGTCAAGAAGTTAGCAAAGAGAATTTCCTTTATTAATTTGACTGAATTCAGTAAGGAGACTCTGGAGAATACTGATAATTCAAACACACCATAAATGCATTTTATATATGCTCAACATTTGCGGGAAAGACTTACTAAATCATCTGGTTGAAACAATAGTAACATTTCTCAGTTACTTTAAAAACAGTTAAATGAGCCTTATTTATTAGGTGACGTTGTGTCAAGAAGTCTTTTCTAACATTTAACCTGGGAAACAAAGTCTTAAGGTTTTTTTTTTTTTTTACTGTCATGTTTTTATTATCATCCACGAAAATAAAAACATGGTTTTCTATTTCGACGTATCGGTTTGTAATAATTGAAGTGTCGTTTGAAAGATTGAGAGAATTTAGTGAAATATAAGTTAGGTTTTGTAAAAAAGTTTATTATTTTTATACTTTTTCATGTTAGATATCTGAAACTTTAAATGCATTTCTTGATTATTTTAAATTAAAAAAAAACTCATAATACCAACTTATGGTCCACTATAACTGACCTATAATAATCATAATGTGTTCAGTATAACTCATTATAATAATAAACACGGACCATAGAGTGCAAATAGAAAAGCATGTTTTAGCCCACTGACGGTAAATTGTATAGGGGGAGGGCTTTTCGGGGCTGACTCCTCTCCATCGGTGGCTTGGCAGTAAACGGTCAGACGGAATCGTTCGCCGGTCACCAATCCAAGGAACCTATTGTATGTGTATGGGTGGGTCAATGCCATTGTACGTGTATGGGTGGGCGGGTGGGTCAATACCACTGTATATGTATGGGGAAGGGGTTACCGTGTGGATCTATATTCATATTCATCTTGCTCAACTCAACGTTTCTATCTTGTGATATCCTCGGAACACTGCGGGGCCAATGCCACTTCAGTCACTTAGTCAGTGGCTCGTAGGGGATATAGTTTGTGTGAGCTAAAGTCAGTGAGAGAATAAATTGTCAAATAAAATTTATCACGAAGCCTTAATGGAATTTGTACTATCCTTCCTTATATATAATACGTGAAGCAGTTTTTTGTTAACACAACTCCTCCCTTATTTCTTGACCAATTTAAACGTTTGAGGTATCAAAAAAATTCCTCTGTTCGTAGTTGTGCAATAAGGTCTTAATTCTTAATTATTTTCACCCTGAAGGGCATGCGAAGCTCTCAAAGTTCGGGATTTTTCCACAAGAATAAGGTTTGGGGAGAGATTTAAATGAACCAAAGTAAACAGCTGTTCAGATGTAGATAGTAATTTCCAAACAGTTTTAACAGCTTTTGAAATATAAAAAATGACGGTTGAAATAGTGCGGAGGTTAGATCTGTCATAATTATAAACCAGGGAAGGATGTAAGCATGGTTTTGTTCAAATTCGGTTGTAGGTAGGCCTCCGCTCTACTGGACTTGAAGGTTTAGTTGTAATCTAATGCAGTTATTTTAGTTATTTGAATAAATCAAATTAACACGTTTGAAATAGGCCATAAACCTACTAATTAATGTAAGTAATATAAGTGAGATACTATAAATAAATTTAATATTGTGATTTTAAGTTATACAGTTAACCAACTATTATTTGTAGTGAAAAGTCACAGCTAGTTTCGGAGTTGGCACGCGTAGCGTGCTGGGGCATTCCCTAGTAAATCATTATTAGTGAATATATATAGACCGACCGTACCCATTATTGTAGGTTAGATGTGTAAATTAATGACAAATTTGTTAGTTGAAGAATGTTTTTGGATTTGTTTGGTAAATTTATAAAATAATACTTATTTCTGTGATTATATGTCTAAATGGTCATATTTACCACTATAACCGTTGTGCGAGTGTCCACACGGAGCTATAATATTGTTGTATTAAGTTAGAGTTACTGCAAGTTACGTTGTTCATACACTAAACTAAAAATGGTGTATGAAGTTAACTCAGGACAAAAGTTAAGTTCATATTATAAATGTAAAAGAGTAGTTTAAATATTATAAGAAATTTAGAATCTAGCCAAGTATGGTATTGCCACCTGCATCTAAATAAAATACCAACGATGTTACAAGACACATAGCAGTAAATCACATACACTAATAACATTAATGGGAATAGTATTTATTCTAAAACTGAAATATTTACCAACTGTAGTTTATTTATAACCGAAAATTACTGCAATAATCCTAAACATGTGATGAGAGATATAAGGGCTGAATGTGTGCACCACCACAGAGGTCAGACCCTTATCACTCTTCATTAGATACTATGAGACATTTAAATGATTCACTCAAGGTGAGAGCGCACACGGCTTGCGTTTTAACCCTGGCCGCGATGACAAGCGATTCCACTCAATTCATATCTATCGTCCCTTCGGTGTCGACTCCCTGGGGTGTTTATTGTGAAATGCTGGACATCGCCTACCAAGTGACCATTGTTTAGGGGTAAACTTCTTCCCTTCACCCATGTTATCCTCCTGTTTGTAATGGCGAACATTACAGCATTTATTATTTTATCATTAACATGTCGATTATTTATATATGGGTGAATATTGGTTGTGAACTATTGAAATTATACTATAGTAAGTGTAGTCTTTGTTACTAACTAATATAAACTCACGAGATTTCTTAAGACTTGTCTATATACTTATAAATTAGTATATATGTGTGTGTGCACCACAACAGAGGTCATACCCTTCATTAGAGACAATGAGATATCTAAAATATATATATGTATATTCTTATATTTTTGTATATATATTTTTTTTATATACATTACCAAAATTAGTATAATTTGTTCCAGCCCTAGTTAGTTGAATGAGTCAAAAAGTTGTTTCATCATATTATTTGTACACCAGTATTATTGTAAATAAGAAACTTATATGTTGAATGTGTAGTTATGTTTTGTTAGTAAGCAATCAATATTTTTTTAAATAATGGAGTAGACTTTTTTTAGTAACTTGCTCTGTTTTTTGTTGAACATTTTAATATTTTTTATTTATTTTGTATTTCATATTGCGTTTGTATACTTTCTATTACTATGCTATATGTGAATATTTTTTTAAAGAACACTTTACTTTATGAAGTTATAAGTGTACTCTTTAAGCATAAAGTTTTTTAAGTGTTCCTTAAATAAGTATAGGGATAACAAAATCTATAGTTTTAAATGTAGACTATTATAATGACTATTATATTATATTATAAATGTAGACTATAGACTATTATAAATGTAGATTATTATATCAGCAAGTAACACCTGAATACGACAATGTTTTGTACCTGTAGAAACGTTCTCTTTAAACACTCGAAGCATTGGAAATCTTGAAATATTATCTATTAATCATTATTAAATTAATTATGAATATCTGAGGTCCTTATGTTAACATATATAACATAATAAAAAAATATACCCATGCACTCAATCAGTTCTTTTTAGTTACAAAAATATATATTTATTTTTATACACACTTATAATTAAGTTTGAAACAATAATTTAAGAAAACCACAATTGGAAAGATTATTAAAATGTCAAGCTAAAGTGGCTGAGCTCTAACCCCTAACCTGTATAAAATAAGGGAAAAGAATGTCTTAATCAGAAGAGCTTGAGGTAATTATGTACCCGACATATATCACTAGGGTTAACCTTATGCTTGAGGTAAAATAATATTCCTTCCCCACCCACTCCTCTTCATTGTATCACCAGTAAACAAAGCAATCCCGTTTTTACTGCCCCCTTATTCCCGTTTAATATCCAGACCTCAGCCGTACCGCTTGGCTTTCTTGATATACTGGAGCTGTTCTTTCACCTCTTCCATAACTCCGGTCAGACAGAGTCTGCTGCATTATGTATGTCGGGTGGCGGTGTTGATCGCTTTGTACAACGTTCTTACTATGATTCAAAAATAGACGAAAACCTAACCTAACATAAGCGGATCTTGACTACATATGTTATTATTGGTGTAATAAAAAGTAATAGTAAATTATTATTCGTTATTGACATTCATGAGACATAAATAGAAGATTACAGTTATTTTAAATGATTTTATGAATGCATTAGAGGCTTGTGACAAGTTATTTGTAATTGGAAATACTATCTTGTATTTTGAACGTGGATTAAAAAATCATACTAAAATGAATTACTAATTAATTGAAATCTATTTGAACAATTACAGTCAAGTGTACTAAATGATTACTGCATAACATAATTCCTGATATTCGTACATGTTACTGTACTTTAAGACACAGTTTTCAAATATTTTTACGTTTTTGATTGTAAAACATAACAACTATTCTATGAAGTGGAATTTAGAAGAGGCTTGAAATAAATAAACTTTTCAGCTAACACACACACGTTTGACTAAATACTTCAAAGACTACTACATAAAACTTGCTCACTCACTGATCACTGCTAAACCTCTAAGGCTGACATGTTGTACGATAATTGGCCCTATGTTTAAGGTGTGCAATGAAAAGTACTTCAAAAAATGTTTCGTAGTTCCGAAATTAGCAAGAGTATTTTCCAATTTAGTATGTGTTGACTAAATAAATGGCCCTATTGAAAATTAATAGCTTTTTTTAGAAAAAAAAAAAAAAAAAAAAAAGATTTGAGATGATCTAAAACTTTGATCCTATGATTGTTTCATCTGCCTCAACCCTTTCACCCTTGCTAGGATTTTAATTTGTGCGTGTGACTCAACACGGATACTTTACGCAAGCTTTAAGCAGACCTACAAAAAACACTTCATACTATGCAGAAAAAAATTAAATATTCAGAATTGATGAAATCTTAATTTCGTAAGGAACGTGTAAACATAGCAACAAATCCTCTAATTCATGCAAAGGTACGCTTCTTTGCACTCTCTAAAAATAGATTTACAGATTTTTCTAAACCATAAAACTTTGTTATTCAGAATAACAAACTGATTTCAATAGGACAATTTAAAATCTCAAATAATATAACTTTGGCCTGCTCATAAGACAAGGCTAAACATAGTGAGTAATCCGATAGTTCACTGATTCTCAGACACAATTTCCCTACTTTGCACCCACTAAACTTACATATTTTCATAACATATAAAACTGTGTTATCTATAATATAAAGCAGATTTCAATCAGAAAAATAAATATTTTATTTGAATATAGCCATAGCCTGCTCATAGGACATGACAAAAAATGTGTAAAACTTGTCTTGATGAGTTACTTTTCACTGTCTGATCACTTTATTTAAATATTGACAGAGTATGAAGCAGAAATCTCCTTATGTTGTAGATGTGCATTAGGACCGTGGTTATAAAAAGGCGGAATTTAAGTGGTTTTCATTGTGTGACGGATACCACTAATCTTATGGACTTGTAGACTCATAAGATCTTCTAGATTATAAAACTTAGTTATCTAGGTAAACTTTATCGACTATAACATTCTGAATTATATTCTTAATGAGACAATTTAGAATTAACTAGGGCTTGGTTATGACCATGACCATTTAAATAAGCGTGTTTAACACTCATTTCCCTAGAGTGATTATTTCGACCATACTCTAACTGGTAATGGTTTCTATTTTCAGGATCACTGGCAGGCAGATTGTAGGTAATTAACCTTAATTCACTTTACTTTAAATGGAAATACTTAAATGGTTCGTTACCGTTGTTACTGACGCACACGCTGTCCAATTTACCTTAAATGGACATTTAACATTTTGTTACTGTACTCCTGACGTAGATATAGTTTGATTGGCTTTAAATGAACATACTGTATCTTCAACAGTAATAAAGCACCATAGTTAACTGTTGTATGGATGGGCCCATTAGAGTGTGTACACTTACTGTGGTGATGACAATATTTCGACATTAAAATAAATCAGACAACACTAAAAGTACGAGTATTGTGCAATATTGCTGTATGGTGATGCTGCTTGCCAAGATTTCTTCATAAATTGGCGAGGCTACAAGCCGATTTGTTATATTGATGTAATGGGTTAGAGGTTAGAGGGAACCACAAGGGAAGAACAGTCAAGCGTATACGACCACCCCGTAGCGAAGCACGGGCAGTCGGATACTGTTGTATATGGTTCTACCCTCCTCCATAAAGACACTAAACTTGTCTAGTATAACACATCTAACGTATGTTAGTATAGTATGTTAGTACGACTGTTAAATACTATAAATAAATACCTATTACATTACCAACGTTTAAGAGAGTAAGCCAGAGTAGCTTTGTAGTAGAAACATGTCAGACCAGTCGATAGATTTAGTATATTGTAACAATTATTAATTGACTTAGAGTGTCTCACTTTGAGATGCAAATATCTAAAAGTTTGGGACACAATTACACTTATATTAAATAAATCGGAGCAAACTATAGAACTTGTATTATATTAGTGTAACACTAAAATAACACTTCTGTAAAAACAACAACACTAGTAACCTTATATCACTGTTACGAATTATATCACAAATGTTAATTAAAGACCACGTAATTCAGGATGCTGGAGTGTAATTATTTACACATTTTAAGAGAGTCAAATTATTTTACTGCGTTAAGAACTTATTTTCAAAATTTGGAAATTAGCTGATCTAAGTTATATATTACATGTGCAGTTTTTAAGTGTACATTTCTGGTATATTTCCAGTTTTTAAGGTTATTTATATAAAAATACTGTATACTACTTTTGTACATATGTATTTACTTATCCGTAATTTTGTTAATACGTAAAACTATGAGGAATATAGGAACCACCCATGCATTGAAACAACTGTGTTATCATTGTTGAATTTATATGACTGATGAATAATGATTTATTCCCCTTTTCAATACAAGTACAATACACTAAACAAAATGGTTAACTTATAAACAAACTGGCCACAGTTACCAGTAATGGTGGTCAGTAATTAAATATTATTTAACATAAGAAAAAAAAGGACCTTTTCAGTTAATTCACTACCACTACTTTGGTTAGGTTATGTTAGGTTTGTTTAAGTTATTCTAGGTTTAGTTAGGTTATGTTAGGTTTGGTTTGGTTATGCTAGATTAACCTAGGTTATGGTTATGGAAGTGAATTAACGGAAAAGATCCGAGAAATAAATATAGGAACTGATGAGAGTAGGCATTTCTCTCGATTAAGAAAAGAAACAACCCACAACCACAACGAAATTTGCGAGAAATAACGTGGTAAGAAACGGAAACCGTACCCAGAAATCTCAACATTTTGATAATTTTAAGAGCCCTTCCGGGTAGCCATGAATTATTTGAGTGAAGGGGTTTTAAGGGCGCGGGCTGGCGCGATAATTAAGGCGAGATTACCCCTTAGGGGCGTGGGAGGGGTGAGATGGTACGTTCTAGAGAAGGGGTGCGGGCAGCCCCCGTCCACGTCTTGAGACGCGACCAAGACAAATTGCCAGATAATCGCTGGTCGGAGCCCCTCGCCGCTCGGGACACCGTCAGCGTCACCCTTGTAGCTTGAATATTCACCGGAGGACAGTAACAGGGTTCAAGCTGCTTCGCACAGCTTCGTGTAAAATACAACCGTATTTAAAATTAATAAAATGTTTACTTAAATTTAATAATGATCATACTGAAAATTTGTTTGATATTACATAGTATACATTTCCAAACGGAATGTGCATGAAAAAGCTGTCAAAATGAACAATTGAGTCTTATTTATTGCAAAATAATTAATTGTTCCTTAAAGAGGTCTTGATTTATCTTTCAATTAATAATATTTATAATTCACCAATCAATCATATTATACACCAACTTTATTTTCAGTTTACTTGCAATAAAAATTTAAGAGCAATATTTTTCTCGCCAGACTTAAAATAAGTACAGTATTATTATTTTTCAGATGTAATACTGAAGAAGCTTCATTAAGAATTTCCTATGTTGAAAAATAAAGAATTCGCTATTTTCCTGTTCACAGACATACACCTGTAAAGGTTATAGTAGTAGACAAAGTAGCGTTGTACAGAGCTCAGGATGGCAAATCACATCATGTATAACATCTGTTCCTGATAGTCAGACCCAATCTAAAACAACTAGATAATAAATGTACAGTAGAATCAATTTTAATACAATACAATAGAATAATTTAATGCAATTTTCTATTAAAAATGTCTAACCACTTCCACAGCCTCTGATAAACTTGGGAAGCCACTCGTGATCAACTTAAGTAGTCGTGCGTGATCAATTTGCATAATTAAACGTAATAAATTTTGGGTAGCCATACGTGATAAACTTAGGTAGCCACACATAATAAATTTACGTAATTACACATGATAAACTTGGGAATTCACCAGTGAACAGCTTGGGTAGTTCAGGTGATAAACTTTGGTCGCAACCAGTGATCAACTTGTGAAACCACACGTGATAAACTTGGTAGTCCCCGTGATCAACTTTGGTAGCAACTCGTGATCAATTCAGGAAGCTACACGTCATAAACTTGGTTAGCCATGTGTGATCAACTTGGGTAGTAAATCGTGATCAACTTGGAAGCAGCATGCGATAACTTGAATAGCACTCGTGATCAATTTGTGTAATTACTCGTGATTATCTTATGTGATTATCATTGATCGTCTTGGGTAATCCCCGTGATCAATTTGAGTAGCCATACGTGATTAGTAATGTTTCATTATTGTTTGGATCTAAAAATAAGTAAATGATCTTTTGACTAACCATAAAAATGTTTGAGTAAAGTATAAAAAAAGAAAAAATACTCTAAAAGCCAATTGAAACGTAAGCTAACTTTATTATCATTTGAAGATTTACCATAAATCAGGTAATATACGGTACTATATTTATCAAATATTAACCAATACAAAACCCGTAAAACCTTTTCTTTACAAAAAAAAAAAAAAAAAAAAAAACTAGTAATTTATAGGGTATATTTGCATTATATTTATTGAGTGAGTAAAAAAAAAAACCTTTATCTTAAAAAGAACATAAAAAATACATCATTAAAAGTAAAGCTATAGGGGTAAAAGGACATTGTTTTACCTCTTTGGTACAAATATCACACCGAAGAAAATATGAAACTGGTTTCATTAATGAACATATTACTCTGCAGGAGATCCTCCTCAGTCATAACACATGGTCAAGGAAAGTCAGAGTCGAGTTGATCTCACCAGCGACCAGCACTCTCCATTACAGAATGCTAATTGCGTTACTTTAACCTGATTGCGGCTACTTTTATTTTCGAAGTCATCTGGTCTTACGTTAATCCAATGAGTGAGCCCTTTACCCTTTCGCAGCCCCCGAATAATCCAATCTCAAGGAAAGAGGCCAGAGGACTTCGACCTTTGAGATCATTAACCATCCCAGAGTTTTGGGGTGGTGGGACCGTGCTGTAACGAATCCACTCCCCAACAAAGATACACTAACGGAAATATATAATCAGTTACTGATAGGTCTTAAAAAAAAAAAAAATTGAAACAATAAATATTATGAATTCGAGTTTATTACGTAAATATATTGTGTAATAGGAAATTAATCAAGAAAGTAGATATTTTATTAAAGTCTGATGATTGCTGTGTAAAAATGTACAGTTAGTAACTTTATTGTAGTTGACATACTATGGAGATTCGTATTTAGACTAAATAGAAACTCCATTATTAGTTTTTTTTAACATGTGGGAAGCAATAAGTGTTATGTTTGTGGAAGCATGTTTAAATATTTCTGAAAAATACCCAATGAATAACACGCGCATTGATGTTTTTCTTATTAGAATGTTGAAAGCTTTCGTGATATGACATTATTGCATGAAAACATTTGACCGTATTGGTGGGCTGACAACACTAAAATGTTGTAATAAATAATCTTAACTGAGCGTTGTATGCTGTGAGTAAATGGGAGTGAGGTCGTCCTTGTTTATGATTTCTTACGATTTTCTATTCGGCGTAGAAGTACGTACCGACTTTACCAAGTTATGAAATAATATCGAAAACATAGAAGTATTTTGTTTGGTGCTGAATAAATGTACCAACTTTAGATGTTATTTAGATACTTAAGCTAATATTTTCCTTTTTTTGCAGATAGTCGTGTCCATAATTGACAAAACTATTAAACAAGATATAAGACCAATATGTCATAAAACTTGCAACAGTTTAATGATCTATATTAATAATACTGGAAAGATAAATGCTATAATTTAATTAAGATATAAAAACAGTACAATCTTGATTATTCTTACAAAGACAATCAAAATCAATCTACTTATTTCATTGATTAGACAATTAGCGGATAAATATGTCTAGATCCATTGAAGTAAAAACGAACACAGACATTCTTAGTTTTCTCTTTGTTTTGTTTAAAAACATTAGTTTTTCAGCTCTCTAGTAAATTTGCAAACAAAGGAGTCGCATCTATAGGACTAAGATGAAGGTTACATCTTCACGGGTTCTATTTTCGGCGTGAATATACTCTTGAGGACTGGTTTACTAGATTGTACTTCCTGTACACTTCCCGAGGTTCGGAGATCCAGCGAACCTACAAACCAAACATGAATTATAGACATCAAGTGAAGGGAACCATGTCCTAATTGAGCATATCCCCAGTGAAAATCACAATATATTTAATGTTTTTAGGTTTTTGAACTAAGTGAATAACACGTAAATTCCCATACGAAAAGAAAATTTTAAGTTCATAACATTTTTTTTCAGTAGTTAAGTTAATGTTTATATAATTGGTTTTCCATTACTTACATTCTTACATATGAGACACCGACACAACGTTGTTGGTATTTTAAGGCGAACATGAATGGTTATATGAGTGTAGGATGAGTGTGGATGAGTGTAGTCTGGGTACTATCTGAATTCAACTGTTCCTCAGAAAGGGCAATTTATCAATAGCCCAACAGCCAGGGCAACTAAGGGACCTACAGATTTACGTGGAATCCGAACCACGTAGTGCTGGTCTGATTTTCAGCTAATTGACAAGCCTGATACTCAGTTATCTCGCCCACACAACATCCGCACAATGATTACCACCCAACATGGACACCCCAGACCCAGACTTCTCTAGTAGTGTCCACGCCGATAGCAACCATCAAGCGGACGACATATCGGTATTAAGAGGACCGAGCATCCAACCTATCGCCTAAAATCTCCCTAACACTTTGTCCCCATGTAGCTGGGTTACAGCACTGCGCCACCAGTACCGACTTGTTAGTTTGAGTAACCTTTCTTGTTTTTCATATTATATATAATAACTGATATAAAATAATGTTATAGTGTTTATTTTTATATATTTCCTGGCAAGTATGATCTCATCATCAAACTATGTTTAATTAGCGGAATGCGGCCCTCCTACCCACTGTACATATACGTACAACATTGGTGGCCTCTCGCCTATATTTCCCACGCATTGTTGGTGAAAAATGATAAAATGAATTAAGTGAACTATATAACAATTATAATTCATATTGAAACTTGTATTGATCCCTATCTCATTCTCCTTGTACTCTCCAACCTAGAAACCTACACCGAGATAGTTTCTTTAAGATTGATTCACCCATCAACTCCACCGTCCCATCACTGTCTGGCCAAGTTGTCAACAAGCTGCAAGACAAACAAGCTGGCCCAAGTTGTGTCGGTCAGCAGCGTTATCATTGACCAACAGGCGTTATTAATAGACTAAGCATACTGATTAACCCGTCAGGAGGGGTAAAAATGTCGCCAGAGATACGGCACGCTAATAGAGCTTCTGATTAATGAGGCAAACAGTGTCTAAATACGTGTCCGGCCCTAAATATCTGGGGTGGTCATCCATCATGACGTGTAGGGAGGGGGTAACACGTCTTGGACATACGTTGCTGTGACCGTACCGGCTGGACGGCCTCACACTGACTATCTTTAAACAATAATTGTTTATCGATGTTTTTAGCGTAAAACGTTTATGTACAATCATCAATAATTCTCATTACAAGGTATCGATCAATACAAATAATATAAACTGTATCGTAATTAGTTGAAGTTTATTAAATAATATGAATTTACAACGCAATATCGTAAGACTTCTAACGAAATTGGGAAATTATCATGTATTAGGCAATTAATTTCTTGTCTAAACAATTGTTTTTAAAATTAAACATCATTATTAACAATTATTTCATTCATTTAAAATCATATAACGACATTATTTATGTCGGAATTATAGTTTACGTAAGCGAATATCAAATAATAAAAAGAGATTCACAAAAAATATTCTTAGCCATAAAAAATAATTTTGAGTATATAATTGATCTCCTTAGTATCCGTAAAAATTGTGAAGTTGAGCAGCAATCATCAATTCCCTACCCACCCTAAAAATACATACTACACACCCGACTTTTAGTTTCAAGTCAACAGGTGATTAAAATTAAAAATTAAAAACACTATTGGCCCGTCCACCCACCTATACACGAAAGGTGGCATGCATTCTCCCACACACCCATACATTTATGGGGCAAAGCTAATTACTTATAATCAAATCAAATCATAATTATTGAAAACAAATAAAAAAAAACTCACACAAATTAAATGCTTAAGCAAGTCAAATGTACAAAAGCAAATAAAGTGAACATTGGTTACTTCGTAAAAGGTAAAAATAAAAACACAAAATGCTGGTTCTATAACATGCTTGAAAACAATATGTACATACACATAAAGATAAACAAAATTGAACAGCATATATATATATATATATATATATATACATTAGGGCTGACATCAACTTAGGATGAGTGATATAGCCCTGGACGGTTTAATACAATAATTATTTAATGTTAGTTTGATTTTTTTTTAAATGTACAGCGATATGGAATAATATCATTGTTGTCTGCATTGGTGTTTTTAACATGAAAGCAACAATGCTGTAATTTCTTACCAACAAGGATATGGTTTCCAAAATGTAAAATGAGGGGAAGGTAAAAATATTATTTCGTAATTTAGTTCAGCAGGGAATTCAGTATTACCGCAGAGAAATAAGAAACAGAGGTTGCTTTCTACTGGTTGATGTGAACCTCTCAGTGCCAGTTACAAGTAGATTGCAACTAATGTACATATTTACAAATAAGTAGAAATAATTACTACTTTAATCCTGGACGAAGGGGGGGGGGATAATGGAGGAATTAGCAAGGTTGGTAGTTGTGCATGTTAAACTGGAAAAACAATACTCAACACACATTTAGCGCACTATTGGACGCAATCTCTGTTTCGTTATTGCTTCTTATATAGCTGAAACATGTGCAACGATTTGACATGTTCAAGTTCTCAAATATACATGCATAGCTTATGTTGGATAACAATTAACCACAATTTGCTAATACATATATAACGGAGGAAAGAAAGTTGCCTCAGAAGAAACATTATACTGGTGAACCTCCTACTAAGCTTATAGGTAAAGTTGAATAAGCTAAGAATATTATTAATAATAAGGCCTAATGCTTTTGTTTCACATGAAAGGGCAAAGTTGTGTTCATAACAGGGTGTAATATTATTTAAAATATTGTTCACATTTAAAAAGTGAACCATTTTAATTTTTAAGAATTTTTAGTTTGTGTAAATTTAATTTACATCATACCTGTGGTCATATGTTTTCTTAAAATAGGTTTTTGTAACTTAAATCCTAACCATTGTGGAATGCTACCTCTTAAATGTGTAACGAAATTGATGATAAATGTGATAGTGACAAATTATCGTCAAACTACGAGACTAGGTTCACACCCTAAGTTTATACAATATTAATTTAAACCATTTAAATGCAAAAAACACAATATTGCGTTGAAAACATTATACCTTAGTATAAATATACTGTAAAAACATAGTCACTACATTAAACACTTCATAGTGTGTTTGCATCAGCCAATGCAAAACAGGGGGATAATTTATAGCTTATCCAAATAAAGTTTCACTATTTTAGTTCAAATATAATTAATAAGAAATATTCTCTTATAATCTTAGCTCTCTTCAACTCTTTATAGTTCGTTTCCAAATCCTTTTTCAGAAGAATAACATAATGTTATGGTCAGGTGTAAGAGAGGGCTCAATAGCTCTAACCTTACCATTTGTACCAGTTTTAATGATGAATAAAGTCATTTTTTCTTTTTTCTGTTTTTATTATTTACAATTACTTTTTATAAGCTCCCTCCCTACAATTTTATTTTATATTTCAGAGAAGATGCCAAAGTTAGAATTAGGGACTAGTATTATGTTCGGTACAGTTCTCATCCCCCGGGAGAGACTTTTGCATCCCTTCTGTCTGACAGCTGAGCAGTCACCAGTCAGTCCTGTCTCTTGAAGGGTTGCTCTTCCCACATTCCGTGGTACCATTCATCACAATGTATTCGAGTTATTAACACACAGAGGCACTCTTTCCCCACGAAGATCCGGTTAATGACTGTGCTGGCAGTGATCTATGGTGTTTTGATGGTTTCCGCTCGCCCACGCGACTGAACAAACCTTCTGACAATTTATCTCCTGAGACAAAACGTCTGGTCAGCAACAGAGAATTTTGTCTGGACGAAGACACTGACTAAAACAACTGGCTGATTTACAGAAAATGTTTTAATAAACATACACCGAAAGTAGAAAACCAAGTATATCACTACAGTTTATTGTTATATTACCGAATAAAAACCAAGAGGACAAATATTATTTTGTAAACTAACTTAATTTGGTGCAGCAACGAACATTTGATGCCTATAGAAATAATTGTTTTTGATTATTGAAAAAAAGACATTGTAATAAAAGGAAGTTCATTCATTACAAACCGTAGTGTTTTCTTGAATTAGTATAGGTTACGTAAAAGAAAAAACTAGCTTTTAATGTAGGCCAAGGTAAGTAACACCTGAAGACGGCAGGGGTTTGTCATACCTGTCGAAACGATGTGTTTGTTTCCTCAAACACTTGAATCATTGGAAATCTCCAAATACTGTCTACCAATCATAGACTATAATTTAATAATATGACTAGAATAATTTAGTTTTCTTTACTTTATCTGAGGATGTTTTATCTTCTCTAATTATGTTAAATAGCATTTGGTAAGTTTAGTTTTGTTCACATTAATCGAGGGTACATGTACAGTGACAATGATTTACGAAACATTATATAAATATATTGAGATCATAAGATAAATTATAAGCTATTTTAAAATAGTAAATAATAACAAAAGTTCACGTATAATCTAATATTTTTAATTTGCGCGGTTATATTTGATAAAAGTCTCCTAATAACAAACATTTTTAATTAGATGTAAATAAATATGACATTTTTGAAGGAATTAACATAATTCATATTAGTCTATGATTTTCAAGAGAATAGTGTTTATGTTCTTTATAATATGTATTTTCATTAAGTTCTAACAAATCAAAGTAAACTTCGAGGGTTTGAATTAGACTTTTCTAAATAGCAGACATAAGTAGCTGAAGTTTAAGGTAAATTATATTGCCAATGAATTATTATTAATACATAATTCGTCCTCGAAATAAATCATCTTAAAAAGTAAAAATGCTACATTTGAATTGAAGTCATGTTAAATAAGTAATTGTCTTACACAGAGACATGAAAAAGGAAGATAATAACAGGTATTAGACACTTGAACTGTACATTAAAGCCACCTCTACTTGACATTAGAACCCTTGTGCTGAGAGGTTTGTTGTCGAAAGGGGAAGGTTAATTTTCCTTCGCTAACTTTAATTTTGTCATAATGTTTGCTTTTCCTTCTCACTCGATACACATTAACTTTCCCACTTACGATTTTTCCCTCCTCACAGCCCTTACATGTTGACTGTGTCTATAACTTTACTTGATAATGGTAGATCGATTCGTGGTTACAAGAATAATATGCATTCATATAGATCATTACCATCAAGGTAGTTTTCAAATGACTATCAATTTCCTAAATAATTAAAAGGTTTTACTGAAAAACAGGTCTTTTGTCATATTAAATTTTAGGTTTTAACTTTATATTTATATTTCATGATTTCCTAATGACCATTAATAAGTTGAACTCTTACTGCAGAGATAAAGAGAAAACATGTTGTTTGTATTGTTTTTTTTTTCAACGATTCGATTAAAAATTTCGCACCATTGTATGAAGAAATGTTAATATTAAACAGACAAAATTATAAATATTTTACGACCTTTTTAAAGAAACATTAAATTTTCATTCAGGGAGCCTGGTATTGAGTAATTATTAATACGGTTGTATTATAATGTTAAGCTTGGTTACCTCATTGTTATCTGAGCTTTATTTGACCAAAAATAATAAGTCGACTTATTATTATTATACAGTAGTAGACATTTGTTACTAAATATATTTAAAATAGTTACACCTTTAGCCAGTAAGTGCAATGTAATGCAAACAAAATACTCTGTATCTGGTTTATAATGGAGTTTCATTAAAAGCTATTAGGATTTAGTAACTATTTTGTAGAGTTATAATAGTATTTAAATGGTCTTCACAAGAAATGGTTAACGTGACTAGTACTAGGTGGTGTAATATGAGAACATATTTTCCTTTGTATTAAAATAAAACCAGAAATGTAAATAGATGTAAGATGAAAAGATAGCTTTGAGTGGGGGTTAGTGGTAAGGGTTGGTGGAGTTCACGCCTTATAAATGACGAAGTGAGGGTATAAAACAATGCTCAGCATTCATAGCCACTTGCCTGAATATAGGTTTGGATAAAAGAACGTTTCATCATCTGTGTGCAGAGTACTCCATTTCATGTGTCAACTACAACAGCCAAATATTGAATGACATTCATTGAAAACCACTATTTAAGTAAAGACATGTGGACTAAATATTTACAAGTAAATCATTTTAGAATTTCACATAAAGTATCATTTTTAACTTTAAGTCCTAAAGATCAATAGAAAATATTTCGTTGTTTTGAAACAGACTTAAGATCTTGAAATGCGGCCACCTCCTTTATTTTCTATTTATTATATTTTTCTTCTGATGTTCGACTTCGGCTTATTCACTTCTTATATTCAATTTTTTTATTGGAAAAGAAGGTAATATTAAGATATATTAGTTATTCACAATCCAGAGGCTAATCATGAATGATTTTAATTATTCACTTCCCCTTTTGCACTGGTTCTTAGATCTTTATAACCCTTCCACGTATCTTGTTAATTTTTGTTTAGGAATTTAATAAGATTTAGGATCCCAACGACATATTTAATGAATATATGTGTGGACTACCAAAAGTTGTTTTTGAAGGCAGGATGGGTTTGTAAACCATGTAGTTTCCTATGATGTTTGTTATGTAATTATTCTTCGTTTTTAGACTTGCAAATCAGTGTTAGTATGTGATTAGTCCTAAATTATCTATGCCGAATGGGGAAAGAAAAGAAAATTTTAAATAAACTGCCAAGAGTAATTATTTTTTAATTCAACATGTAAACTATGAAAAATACAACAAATCCAAATCAACCCTTGGGCTAATTTAAGCCTGTTGAGAAATGCAAATGAAAAAAATGTTCATCAATGAACGAGCGAAAAGGTGGGGTTGAGTGCTGAAAGCTTTGCAAGTGGACCGATAATTGCTCACTCAATTAATAGCATTGTTTGTAAAAAGCAGGAGGAATGTAATTGGAAAACCAAAGAGTCGAAGAACTCGATTATCGGCGTCTGATGCAATTTACATGGTAAATCCGCGGTGCGCGGTGATTGTGGTGGACTCCCACAGTACCATGGTGGGGGCAGATCCACTCTCTCCTTATGAATTATTTAATTCATCCAATCATTTTTCCTTCAACCCTATCCTTATAAGACCCTTGTCACTCGAAGATCGCAGGTAAGCTATACAATAATAAACTTGGTCAATCTTCCACCTAAACTTAAACAGAAATAACACATTTACGAGTATAGAGCTGAACATTACAGTTATGTAAGAAATCATGTCATGTAACTATTTCAGTTAGATGTTCACTACAATCAATACGTGAATAAGTAATAAATTACCTACGAATTAATTACTAAACGATATGATGTGGTTCATGTTAACACATTTCACCAAATGTATAACTACCCTTTTCCTCATATAAGGTAATATGTCTCAATACTATGATTGTAACTAAATAATCAGTTGAGTACAATATTTTTACTCTCAAACTTACATTTCTGTGCCTCAAAAACAATAAACAACTCAAAATCATGAATATATAAACAGAAACGTGGTATTTAAATTAGTGCACAAACAAGGTTAAATTATTCCACTTGAAACAAGCCAGAAAGCTATAAATAAATAATTAAATTAGATTTTAAAGTAATAAACACTATACAAAAACCACCAACAGCAACACACTTTAGTAATAGTAAATTAATTGAAGAAAAAAGTCATATAATTAAACAGCAATATAAGCGGTGTAGTGGTTCAACGGCTAAGGCTTCGGGAAGTAGAGCATGGTCAAAAGGTCGAGTCGCAAACACAGCGTACAGCCGTTGTAGGAAACACTATGTAAACTGGCAAGTAAAGCAAAACAAGTCAAGTGGGTAACAACGAAGTGAAATTATACAGTAAAACATGGATATGAACAATAATATGAATCAAAGTGGAAAAAAATTTCAACTCTCATTGTAAAAAAAGACTAAATAAAATGTAATCTTTTCCACAGGTGGTTGGAAAGTTACCACTGGTTTTGGACTGCTGTACACGCTGTACGAAGTCATTATGAGGGGTTTAACGAAATTAAGTATTGTTTTTTTTTTTAAGGTGTAATTCATGGAAAGATTTATGAAAAAAATAAAATCATAAATCTATGCCAATACATAAACAAACGGTTTAGATATTTGACATTCCATAAATTAAAAAAAAGTTCAGTTACACTACCGTATCATTGTTATGTAACTTTTTAACTATAAAAAAAAAAAAAAAAACATTTCCACACAGCCATTGGTAATCAGTTCCCAAGGCTATTACCAATTGCGGAGATCTCAGCATTTTTATTGATATCGAATTTGGCTCTAAAGCAGACCTAAGGCGTCAAGACGAGTACAAAATTAGCATTACGCCGGTACAAAATGAATTCACCCTTTAAAGCCAGCTTGCCGGGGGAAAGCACATGTGCATTACCATAAGCAGCAGTATGAGCGGCGAGGCCTTGTCTATTTATACAGGATCACGGAGGCCGTTTTACTTTCAGAATACCCAAGCTGTGAAATCCCACGCTGACATCTGCCCCATTAATGATGAGGAATTCTCATATTGGCAGAATTATGTCTAGCCATTTACCTACGTGGTAAAATGTTATGGTAATTGATAAAGGTAAATTATATGGTAAATAAAATATTCCACGACACTTTTAATGTAAATTTTAATGTAATTTTTAATGTAAATAACTTTCGGGAATATTTACTGATATTATAGCGAAATTATATTTCCTTTACATTTACTGTATTCAAACTTATGTAAAAAGATACTTTGCAGTCCCTAAAAAAATTTTAAAAACTGGTGTTGTTGTTGTTAAATTAGGTACTTGTTCCTTAGAGTCTCTTCGGAAATAAAACCCCATCTGAAACATTAAGCTGTGATCAAGGAATTGTATCTGGCTGCTTTGTAGATATTTTATTATTTAAATCTAATGTTGTTGACGTCATGATAGGGCGTTGAAGTTGTAGGTTACAGTTTGTTCTTTGGTATTTAAGCTGTGCCACCGCGTGTTAGTTGTTAGAAGATGCCTTCCTTAACGTGGGTTAAGTTGGGCATACTATGATGGTTTAGTATGACAACTAAACCTTTTTAACATTATTTATTTATTGTGTGTCCCAACTTGACTTCAGAGCACTCTTGCTGTAACCACGACGAGTTTGGCCAATAGCGTGACTATGTAAACCAGCTAAAACGCCTTTACGTCTTAAATTGTTGCAACGTTTCAGTTCTTTAATATAATCTGTTTTATAAAGTACTGTAGTTGTCTGATATAATGAATTTGAGTGTGACTAACATATGAGCGTGATCTTTTCTGTTGTTTCATGTTTTATACAGTACTGAAGTTGTCTGATATTGTGAATGTGAGTGTGACTAACATATGAGCATAATATTTTCTGTTGTTTCATGTTTTATAAAGTACTGTAGTTGTCTGATATAATGAATTTGAGTGTGACTAACATATGACCGTGATCTTTTCTGTTGTTTCATGTTTTATACAGTACTGTAGTTGTCTGATATTGTGAATATGTGTGTGACTAACATATGACAGTGATCTATTCTGTTGTTTTATGTTTTATACAGTACTGTAGTTGTCTGATATTGTGAATATGTGTGTGACTAACATATGACAGTGATCTTTTCTGTTGTTTCATGTTTTATACAGTACTGTAGTTGTCTGATATTGTGAATATGTGTGTGACTAACATATGACAGTGATCTATTCTGTTGTTTCATGTTTTATAAAGTACTGTAGTTGTCTGATATTGTGAATATGTGTGTGACTAACATATGACAGTGATCTATTCTGTTGTTTCATGTTTTATACAGTACTGTAGTTGTCTGATATTGTGAATATGTGTGTGACTAACATATGACAGTGATCTTTTCTGCTGTTTCATGTTTTATACAGTACTGTAGTTGTCTGATATTGTGAATATGTGTGTGACTAACATATGAGCGTGATATTTTCTGTTGTTTCATGTTTTATAAAGTACTGTAGTTGTCTGATATTGTGAATATGTGTGTGACTAACATATGAGCATGATATTTTCAGTTGTTTCATGTTTTGTAAAGTACTGTAGTTGTCTGATATTGTGAATCTGAGTGTGACTAACATATGACCGTGATCTTTTCAGTTGTTTCATGTTTTATAAAGTACTGTAGTTGTCTGATATTGTGAATATGTGTGTGACTAACATATGAGCATGATATTTTCAGTTGTTTCATGTTTTATAAAGTACTGTAGTTGTCTGATATTGTGAATATGTGTGTGACTAACATATGACCGTGATCTTTTTTTTTTTGCTGTTTCATGTTTTATAAAGTACTGTAGTTGTCTGATATTGTGAATGTGTGTGTGACTAACATATGAGCGTGATATTTTCTGTTGTTTCATGTTTTATAAAGTACTGTAGTTGTCTGATATTGTGAATATGTGTGTGACTAACATATGAGCATGATATTTTCTGTTGTTTCATGTTTTGTAAAGTACTGTAGTTGTCTGATATTGTGAATATGTGTGTGACTAACATATGAGCGTGATATTTTCTGTTGTTTCATGTTTTATAAAGTACTGTAGTTGTCTGATATTGTGAATATGTGTGTGACTAACATATGAGCATGATATTTTCTGTTGTTTCATGTTTTATAAAGTACTGTAGTTGTCTGATATTGTGAATATGTGTGTGACTAACATATGACCGTGATCTTTTCTGTTGTTTCATGTTTTATAAAGTACTGTAGTTGTCTGATATTGTGAATATGTGTGTGACTAACATATGAGCGTGATATTTTCTGTTGTTTCATGTTTTATAAAGTGTAGTTGTCCGATATTGTGAATTTGATTGTGACTAACATATGACCGTGATCTTTTCTGTTGATTCATGTTTTATAAAGTACTGTAGTTGTCTGATATTGTGAATGTGAGTGTGACTAACAAATGACCATGATCTTTTCTGCTGTTTCATGTTTTATAAAGTACTGTAGTTGTCTGATATTGTGAATATGTGTGTGACTAACATATGACCGTGATCTTTTCTGTTGATTCATGTTTTATAAAGTACTGTAGTTGTCTGATATTGTGAATGTGAGTGTGACTAACATATGACCGTGATCTTTTCTGTTGTTTCATGTTTTATAAAGTACTGTAGTTGTCTGATATTGTGAATTTGAGTGTGACTAACAAATGTCCATGATCTTTTCTGTTGTTTTATGTTTTTCTTTACTATTTTTTATAGAACGTTTTTTTCCCTTTATTTATATATTGTTCTATTGTATTAATATTTTAACCAAATAAAATGCCTGTTCAATCGCACTTTTACCTCAACATATAATTATTGTCTGTTTTAGGTCAAACGCAGTACTCTTGGCAACACCACGCGTCAAAGCTACTCTCACTGTCTGCCACTGTGTACGTGCATGGCAATTCGGGACATTCATTAAATAAAGTATAAGTCTATAATGTACGTTGTATGTGCTAATTAAAACTTGCTGCATGGCACAAACATACACACAAAAAATAGTTTTTATATATAATTTGAAATGTTTCATGAATATCTTATTGATTAGGGCTTCTCTTATATATTTATATATAAAATCAGTGTGGCAGGAAATATACTCCAACAAAGCACAACAAGCTTATTTCTTTTTTCTTCTTACAGATGATTAAAATTCAATCAGAATAAACTTATTGTAGGAAACTAAGACTGCACAAAAATTTATTAAATTTGTAAATTTACATTGTTCACCAGATCAGTAAAACCAAAAACTAAGTGAATTGAGGTCATACTACGATGTTTGTAGTATCAATATAGAGTTTGAGCCTATAAATGACATAAAATAAAGTTGGTGTAAAATCACAACATTCCCTTACGTAAATAAATGTTTAGTATGTATGGCTCCTGATGCAGGGTGAAGTGACAGTAAATAATTATTTGAATAAACAACAAAACATATAGAAATGAATAATTTAATTGCATAAATAACTCACGAGCGAGGAAGTTATTTAAAGAACATAAAATCACCAAGTGACATTATGAAACTATCACATAAATAATTTACTTAAAATTAAAGTATTCTTACTATATTTATTACTATTGAAAGTTGTACTGTATTTCAGAAAAAATTATACTTCATGTCATCGATTCTATGTAAAATACCACCTTAAAGAAATATACTAACAGTGAGATATTTGGAATCTTATTCGGGGTGATAGACTGTGAGGGGTGGAGGTCTCCCTTATCACGAGACTGTTTGGAAATGTAAAGACGTCGGAGAGCGGCGGTCAATATGACACACGGGCCCGCATATTTGTTGCGATTTCTCTTATAAATGGCGTGCTGGATGGATGGCTCTGCCTGAGGCTGGTGTCACCACCACCCTAATGGTTCTTGCTACTTTATGTTTTATTTATTTCAGCTTCACTGATGTCTTATTCGCTCCATTTGGTGATTTATTTTTTAACACTAGAACTGAAAATAAATAAGCACTTGCCAAAGTTGAAAAATAAACGATATGTTGAAAAGAAATTGAATTAAAAGTTTGGTTAAAATACTGACTTCAATTTTACCAAAACCATTGATTTCATACACAGAGAAAACTGTTCATCAAATGCTAAAATCTTTCAGCGAAAAAAGTTCCCGCGGTTTTAGGGCCATGTTGGAAAGTTATTATAGTGCCATGTGAATGTTACGTTCAAAACGCATTACTGGCAGATTTTATTTAATGATTACATAAATGGCACCACCATTACTATTAAATTATATGTATATTGTTAGTAATTTATGACCAATGATAATAATATCCTAATTTATCTACGTTAACCTTTAAATACTATCAATAATTTGGAATATTGGAATGTTCGAAAAGTCCTTGCCAATGTACGCTCAACATCCAATGTGTAACCAAGGCATTTCGGGATGTCTGAAAGGCCCTTTTTAAATACACGGTCAACAGTGAAAAATGTACGCTAGGTAGGGTATTTTGGAAGGTTAGATATGTCTTTGACAATAACATTGTCAATACAATGAAAATGTACGCAAGGCAGTGAATGGTTGGATATTTTAAAAGGATAATACACAGTCAACATCACAAATATACGTTAGGCAGGAAAATTAGGAAGGTTAGAAAGATCCATGTCAAAAACATGGTTGACAGCGATAATGCATGCAAGGCATTGAATATTATAACGTGTTAAAGGATAATACACAGTCAAAATTGAAAATGTACGTTAGATTTTAAAAAGTTAGATTTACAATAGCATGGTCGACAGCGATAATGCATGCAAGACAATGAATATTGGGACGTTTTAAAGGATAATACACAATCAACATTGAACATTGAGACCCACCCCCCACCAAACTAAGGAAGTCGTGCCGTACCGGGGATGGATCAGAACCAGACAAGCAATAGGGTTACGGGCGGCAGTTGGAGGGTTAAATCATAACTCGGTACCTGAGCGGAAAAAACTATTTATTACAAAAAGAATAATTATTATGAAAAAATCCGGCAGAAGGTCACAATATAAAAAATTACACTCAAAATAAACAACCAAATTAAACACAAACTAAAAAAAAGACAATTAACAACACCAGTTGTGCCTATCTGGATATTTACTCATAATGACAACATTGTAAAAACAAAAAATAAATCTAAAAATTAATAGAAGCAAGAACAATTTTATTGAAACATTTTTCAAATTTGAAAAAAAAATAATCAACCGGCAATTTAGCCCACATCCATGATTGCACCAAAGCCAAGGAGTAAGCCGGCATCCCTGGGCAGTTCCGAATTGAACAAAACATTTTAAAATGTTATAGTCAATCCCCTTTTGATGAAATATTAAAAATTAAGCAATTAAACAAAAAATATAGCATGGTACCGGTTTATCAAAAATCCAGACTAAACATTAAACGCTACACAATTAAATAGATGCGTACAAACATAATATCTAGGCCTAAAATAAATAATTCGCAATTAAAATAGAGCTAAAAATAAATTGTTAAACAAAAGATAAGTGAAATATTTTAAAAACAATAATAGAAATCTAAAAACTAAACTAAATATTGAATAACAGTAGCAATAAATTCCTCAAAAACAATATAACACGTTTAAATATAACTATTAAATGGCTGTGGTGAAAGTAAAAGTTTATAGTTCAGTTCATTAGCACCTTGATTTAGGCCTAAACCTATTATAAAACCGTTCCGCCTAGCATGAATAATGTACAAAGTTCAATCCCCAGCTCAGCCACCGGGGAATAAAAGGAACGCACAGACATGAGGACAGAAGGCTCCTGTAAGCTGTAAGAAGGGAGCTGAATAGCAGCGTGATTCTAATAACATGGTCCCCAGACCAGCACAGTCCAAAATGGCAGAAGTTCTGCCGGGCGACAGGCTGAGGGTCAAACGTCCTAACTCGAGGACCCTAGACTAAACACAGTACCACAGCTCATAAGAAAAAAGCACAGCCAAAAAATAAGCTCATAAACAGCAACCTAATAAATAAAGCATGAATACCTAATAAATAAAAAAGAGCATGTATCTGCCATAAATTTGAGGAAACAAGACATATTTAAAAAAATAAACATACGGTAGTTCAAATGTAACAAGTTTTCTAAATTTCACCTGAGTTTAACAAAGAGGTTTAACAAATATTTCAAAGAGTTACGTACTTAGAAACTGATAAAGATTGAAAAGTTATCTAAGCTATGGTCATACATAGGCTGCAAAATTTAAAATGCTCAATGAAAATTATATAGACACTAGACAAACTTTGAAACAAAATATTTAAGCTAACAGTGAACATAAAACATAAATATAATAAAGAAATGAATGATACAACATTTGAGCACATGGGCTCGAACCTAGGTTGATCATCATCTAGACAAAGGACACAAAACATCTAACAACATACTGAATGTGGCGAACAGTATATAATTGTGCAAAAGTGTTCACCAAAAGAGTGATTAGGTATTTGGAAAATAACAACATGAAGAACTTACGTTAATAGGCTCTCCAGCCTTGCGTGTTAAACTCCACTGGTAGAGACGGAAACTAACCGGAACCTGGAACCACGGAACAGACCAACGGCCACGAAAGTAACAAGAGATATCTCAGACAGCTTGGCAAACCAAAGCGTAGAGTAACCAAAATGTACCGTCAAAATGTACCGGGAACGTACCCCCGTACGTTAGAGAGGAACATTTTAAAAAGTTAGAATAACAATAGCATGGTCAACAACGATAATGCATGCAAGACAGTGAATATAGGAAGGTCTTTGATAACAGTTAGGTCATCTTAGAAATGTACGCAAGCCAGTGAATATTGATATGTTATGAAGGACAATACAACGTCAACATCGAAAATGTACATTATGCAGTGCATGTAATATTTATATTATGTTGACGATTGCATACATTGTAGCATTTATTACTACGCAATAACTGGAAAAGAAATAAAATAAATGTAGGGAAGTTTGAAAAATCTTTGACAATAACACTGCTAACATCGAAAATGTACATGAAGCATGTAATGTTGGATGGATAGGTCTTTGAAAACATTAAATATTTGTAAGTTCCATAATTAATGACATTTTATTGAATATTATTCATTATATTCCATTACAATAAAAATGACAATAAATGAAGACAAAACAACAATGGACGTGACAAGCTTTGTGTTTGCAGTTAAGTCTGATGGGCCAACTTAGTACAGCCCCTCAGACACCAAGTTGGATGACTTATTAGGCCATAAAGACGGGACAAGCCATAGAATTGATTTTATTGCGCTGGTTATTGGAGAAGCCAAGCCACCTGCCTCGAGTCCCATTAATCCAAACTGCCCAGTCTAGAGCAGTTGAAGACCCCAATAACCTGGCTAATTGTTGCTGCCCCTAGACTTGTCTTATCTACGGTGCATTCCTTGGTCACTCATCACCTTTGCGACGTAATAATTGATCAGTTGATATGTTCCATTTAGGATACCTTAAAGGTTGATGAAAGATGATGAATTATGTAATTACGTTAGATTGTAATCTGTTCTGAGATTAGATTGATGTAGCCCTATATTTGTAAATAAGCGTTCTTTTAATTAATGAATCAATAAATATACTTATTATGGAGATAAATATTCCCAATAAACTATCACTTTACTACGTTTCATAAAATTGGCGAAAATCAGAAAATTAAATATCATAATTCTACCGTCCACCCATTTAAACCCTTCAACTACATATTGTATTTTCAAGTTAAAAAAAGAATGAAATACATGGTATAGCAAATTAAGTTAAACATTTAGAATATTCGACTTAGATAAATTAATAAATTTAATATAACATAATTTGGATGGGTAACTTCCTTTAAAGCGCTAGAATGAATAAGACACAACGTTTTGGCATTTTTTCATCATTTTAGTCAGTAATACTTAGTGCGATGATTTCATTTTTTGGAGAGGTATACTTACTTGCCACAAATTAAGTGCCATCACAAAACCATGCCTTAGGAGTAAGCTTTGTTTAGCTAAGTGTCATGGAAGTATCAAAGAAGTGTCAAAATATTCAAAGCTATTAATATTGATAGCTTCTTAATAAAAAAAAAAAAAAAAAAAAAATAGTTTCTGTATTCTAAATATTTGATTAAACTGTTCATATTTTTCTATGTATAATTTGTTTGACACATCACCACGATGGGTGAGTGGGTGTGTCAATCTCACCTGGGTTAAGTGTTTAAATGGTTGGGTAGGGCAATGGCACGTAAGTAGGTGGGTCAATACCATAGTAAGTGATCAAATCTATGGTATACAAGTTGGTCGGACTTGGAAGGTTACATTTTTTAACGTCTTAATAATTATTTTAGACGAAATGTTTCAGCGTTTTCTCAGGTCTGTGTAGCCTAGCATTACATATTAAGTTGATGCTATGTTCAATAGATTCTCGTTACTAGATTGAAGATTCTAAACTTTGAGGGCGGTTACACTGGCATTGGAGGATTTCTGCAATTACTATCACACTTTTTGAAAGTAAGAATTAATTTTCTTTAATTATTTCAATATTTTTATTTTAAAATTACTTGTGCATAAAAGTCTATTCAGGAATAAAACTATATTTGAAAGGTTAAGTAGAGCTGTGATCAAGCGGTTGCATCTTCTTTATGAACATTTTATTATTGAAAAAGAAAGTTTTTCAACGATTAACTGAGGAAATCAAATATTTCTGATGCCACGAGAGAGGTTGAATTTCTAGGATATAATCTGTTCTTTAACATTTAAGCTATACCACCGCGTTTTAATTCTTAGAAGGCTCCTTTCTTTACGTGAGTATGTATAATGAGTACTCAGATTATTGTTTTAAATGATACATATTAACAAAAATATAGTTAAAATGCATTTTATACTTTTTGGCCAGCGAAGATAAGTGTATTACTGTAAAGGACTTAATAATACAGTTTTCTTGAAAAAAAAAAAAAAATAAAATAAAAATAACGGCTATAAAAATGAACTATTTTTTTGGTTTATGCAACTCACGGAAAACTAACTCTACTCAGATTCTATTGGGTTAAAAAAATACACAATTGTCAATTGAATAGTAACATATCCGACCTAAAAGAAATGTAGCCACCAAAATAAAATGTTTGTTTGCTTGTATTATTAGAGATCCACTACAATAATAATGAATTGTAGGATATCAAACAGGTTTTCTACAACGTTACACATATATTACATTATATGCCAGAGATATTACTAACAATAATTTTTTTAACATGATTGGGTGCTATTTTTAGAGATGTATGCCTTTCAAAAACGTGTATGTAAAACATTTACGTACCTCCTCGCCCATACACGTACAGTGGTATTGAGTCTCACTGAGAATGTAAGATTCTTTGTAATAGACCTGTATAGAGGAAATAATCTCGATGGTGGCTTACAGTACGTATCTCTAAGTCCTACACACATACCAGCTTCTACGATATCAGTAAAACTGTGTATTAACCAATAAAAAAAATAGTAATGTTTATTATATAACTAATTACCTATTTCTTCATGTGGAAGTCACTCCCGACCAGCAAGACCACTGTTACATCATCGCCCCCACCACTACGATAAATCCAGACAAAGAGGAAGGTATTTACAATTACTTGGCGGCTTCCCGCTCTAGAAAGGGTTGCGGAAACACAACCGGAACCCGCTATAAACCTTCATAAACGAGTTTTTCAGCGAAAAATAATTGTTTCTTTTGTCAACAACCCCTTCACTTCCGGTGTTTTGTCTTGGCTGCCAAGACACAGCACCGGGACCGACGCTGCATCTTACGTAATTAAATATTCAACTGTGATTCTTTACGAACTCACCAAGTCATGACTTTATATAAACCATGCTGATTATGTAGTGGTTTAGTAAAAGGTATTTCTCAGAAATACATTTTTAGAATATTACTAATACCACATTTGTAATCGCTCTTCAAAGCAACAATGTCTATTACACAATACGTGTATTTGATATCTGTTTATTGTATTATTACTATTAAGGCTATGTTATAACTTTAAAATCAGGTAGAAGTGAATCTAGCAATAAAAAGCAGAAAACTTTTCAACACTTTTTGGTAAAGTAAATTGGCAAGAAAAAACACCATGGCTCAATTATAGGCTAACTACTTATAACAAATCCCATTGTTGCCTGTTTAGTTATCAACCAATATAAAATCACAGGATATTATTATGGTCTTCAAAACTACAAATTCGTATCTTATTTTTCAATTCGCTATGTATAAGCCAAAATGGAAAGTGGTAAAGCTAGCCGATCTGAGATTGCAAGAGTTTACAATAATTGCAATGACTTTTTATACAAAAAATTCTAGGAATTACACACACACTATGTTCTTACAACATAATTAAACCGTCAATGTTCTAAGCATAATAGTTTTTATTTTACACAATGTTTAAGTAAAACTTCGTTTCAAAAGTACTAAAAGTAAGTGTATTTTTGTTGTTTTCGAACCACAATAAAAATAGTTGTTACTAAAATAAACATTTTAATTTATATGGTGAAAATAATTTTTAGAAATAATGAATAAATATTGGATTTATACCAGTGATTCAATTTCGAGTAAATTGAATTTTGAAACCAACAGTGGATGTTTTTTTTTCTGAAATTTTAAATTATTTTATTTGAAAACTAATCCCCAATGAATAAAAATCTATGTATGTTTGAAACTATTATGGAGTCTATATATTTATATGTATATATAATTTTTTCTTCTATTTCAATATTTGTTTGTTAAACATTACAATAAAAATGTTAATAAAAAGAAACTGTACGGTAGTAAGAACCAAAATGAATGATCTTATAACCGTATTTCCCCTTATCTACACAATGCGTGTTTAACGCCAGTTTTACGAGTATTAACTGAAGCCGAACTAAAAGAGGCCATATAATCTGGAGTACGGCAGACAAGTAATCTGTGTAAAGCAGCTGGAGGGACGAAGACTTGGTTTACGAGGGGCTCCTGCCACGGTGGTCGCCCTCACGGGCCATTGCCGCACCCTCAGGACACTCGGGGAAAGTAAGGAGAGTAACTAAGGGAATTTAGACTATTTATCTATTTTATTCCTTTTATTATCTCACTGGTTTGCGAATATAATAAATGTAGTCCTACCTTGTGTGTGTATATATGAGCCCCTTAACTGTACCTTTATAAAGAAGATTACTTGGGAAGAGTACCTTCAAATATGTATACTGTACATCACCATGTTTTTGTCTTAGGTAATAATACGAAACGTAACACGAGTTCCTACATTTATTTAGTAATGGGTGTTTATTTAATGTATTTATGATTCAATACGATTATTTACGTCTACATTTTAAAGTGAGCCATATATCGATGTCCTTAAGTGGGAAAGAACTATGAATACTGCCACCTGAGGTTGATGTACTATTTTATATTTTTATAGATATTTTAACATAAGGTACCATACTGATAACAATATAAGCTTTTAAATTATTTACTAAAAGTTCTTCTGTATTACTATTGAACATTGTGTTATAAAAAGGCTTGTATTATTGTTAGTGAATCTTAACTCAAACCTTCGCCTGGTTAAATAAGACGATCTTTAACTTATTTTAACAATGATGGGTTCTCTCTTGTTAAACATGACGATATTAAAATAATTCTATTCAACTACGACCATTATATGTTGTACCCATAAATATTTTCAATAAGCAAAGTATCGTTAGTATCCTCAACAACCTGGTTGAATCCCCTCCAGACGAGTAGAGCCTATTGCCTATATATGTGATACATGATTTTACCACGAAAATTTATGAGTTAAAGAAATCATATTTTGCTTGAATGAGTGGGACACTGAAACGACCGTTTGGTATTAAAAAGAAAAGTATTTATGAAACTAAAATTTTAACATAAATGTTGAAGAAAAAGTTTTAAACATATAGAGGGTGTCCCTGAACTCTCTGGGGATCCTTTTAGGTATTGATTGTGGGTCAAACACAAGACATAATATCGTTTTTAAAAAGTCCAAATCACCTCCGGTACCCGTACAGCCACATTTTGTATTTTTTACTAATTATTTTTTATTTTGAAAACTATTTAATCTATAGAGTTCAAATTTGGTATACACATTATTACAAAAATGTTCTTTACTGAAATAAAAAAAAAACAAAAATTTGAAAAATATTTTCTAAATGGTGGCACTTCAAAAGTGTTGATCCATAATATCCAAAACACTATAAGAACGTGATTTGTGACATTATTGTAATGAAGATGCACTTACCAGCCAACGGAAAAAAAGTTGAACGTGATTTCCGTTCTTACTAAATTAAAAATTTATTTTAATTAAAACTATAATTTTTGTAAAATTTATATGTTATGTAAAGTAGGTTGTAGACATAAAACAAGTAATATTAAAAATGCATTAGACTATAAATTGTAACTTTAATTAAATATATTTTCACATTACAAACGATGCTCAAAATGTCGTCCTCTCATTTGGTTGCAAAGGAAAAAAAAACGATTGGAAAGAGACTGGCACAGCAGAAAATTCGTTTTTTTCTTGAATAATTCCAGCACCTTCAATAACTCTGCCAACCTAGAATTTACAAAAATTATAGTTAATAGTGCACTACTTAAGGTTAAAATTAATTTTTAGTTTAATAAAAATGAAATCATCTTCAACGTTTTCCCCGTTGCCTGCTAGGAGCATTTTCATTACAATAATGTCACAAATCACTTATTGTAGTGTTTTAGATGAAAGTAATCAGAATATATCGCTGATGTATTGTTGGGTTTGACTCCCGTGGCACGACACCACGGCTGTACACATTGACGCGTAAATTATTAAATACAAAAATACTCAAATAACGGTTGTTTGTCATCTCATTTCATACAACACTTTTTCGGATTGTAAATGAAATTTTGAATAAAAATGTATTCTTGTAAGATTTTGTACTCCTAACCTTTTAAAATTTATTAAGGATCAACAATTTCAGTGCCACCATTTTAAAAATACTTTTAAACAATTTTTGATTTTTTTTATTTCGGTAAGACTAAATGGTTTTAATAATGTGTATACTAAATTTGAACTCTATAGATTAAATAGTTTTTAAAATAAAAATAATTAGTAAAAATACAAAATGTGGTGGTACAAGTACCGGAGGTAATTTGGAATTTTTAAATAAGATATTAGGTCTTGTTTTTGACCCACAATTAATACCTAATAAGATCCTCAGAGAGTTTAGGGACACCCTGATAATATTTCTCTATTCTGAACTAAAACATGTGACAATATACGAACTCTAAATATGATTATTAAAAAAAATTATTCAAATTATCAATTCACAACTATATTTATAATAATAATTTACATAATGTTAATAAATAAATCTATTAACCTAATAAGTTTACCTAATTATGTTTTAATTTAAAACTTAAAAAATTACAAATAAATCATGTAAATAACATTACTACTACATATGCGTGTTCTGACCCAAATGTTTTATGTTTTGCTTTTCATTTTACAAACAAAACATTTTAAATGAAATGTACAACAATTAAATACAATTAGTGTCTCAATTTTAGGAAATAAAAACTCTCAAGAGTTACCACAGAGAAAGACCCTTTTAACCCCAATTACGGCTGATACTGGGGTTATGAAGGCAGGGCCAAGATTAAAGTAAGAATGATAGGCTCCACTGGTCCAGGGGCTATAACTTCATTAGAGAGATGAGAAAGCTGTATACTTACAGTACACGGGCCGTGTTAGTCCGTCTCACCTAGCCAGCGTCTGTTGTACAGTTAGTTTGTGAGGCCAACCTCACTTGGTGAAAACATTGCATTATAATCATATGTTTAAAGAAACAGTTTGTAAAAATATCTTCATTTCTAAACGTAAACAAAATATACCTAAAGGGAAAAAGGGTCTCAGAGAGAGATAGAATTTGTGGTTATAAGTGGGTAAGAATAATATATTTGTTTACATATTATGAGCTGTGCCTTGGAACATAACCTAACTCTCTCTCTCTCCCACTCCCTCTTCCCCTCTCTCTGACTTTCCTCGTTTTATATTATGTGTGTGTTCGTTTAAATGGTTCTCTTTGTTTCTGTTTTTTCATTGAACGTTGGTTTGCCTCAGCCAGGTTTAACTCCATCGCCTCAACCTGGGGTTTTCTCTTCAGCTTATTCAGCACTATTGGTTTACATATCGTCGGCTTCGATTGTGTCTGCCTCAAGTTTGGGTAAGTTTTTGGTAACATTTTGGTGTCCTTTGTTTGTTAAGTTTCCCCAAATATTGTTGCCCGCAGTAAACTTCTATTTGTTTCAAAATAAAATTACTGGGCATTTAACTTTCTTAGCTGTGATTCGTAGTGACCGAGGTTGCCTAACCTATGATCAAGCCACATGGCCTCTAACACTGTAATGTTGTTTAGTAATTGATTTTGTACTTTCTTAGATCTTAGGCTAAAGCGAGCGGTGTGTTAAGAAAAACGATGTTTCCCGTTGACACTATTTACAACATAAGACTCAATTTTTAAACTATCATTGTTTTTCTTGCCATTTTTCTGGCCATATGGTTTTCTCAGTTAATGAATCTAAATTTGTAACTTGTATCAGTAACCTTGTACTAGGCTGACCCTGGTCTATAACTTTGTAACTTGTATCAGTAACCTTGTACTAGGCTGGCCCTGGTCTATAGATTTTCACTTTTGACTAATTAACAGTTATTTTTAGTTTTTTTACTTAGAAACACGTTCATTTCTTATAGTTAAGTTTGAATGTTTTTTTTCTGCTTCCACCTTTTTATATTGTGTCCTTGTGTGATTAGCTATTTTGTCTGGTATTATCCTGACAACACCTATTTTTGCAGGAAATTACGCATATTGACAAGTAGCAATGGGTCATTTTTATTTTTTATATAAAGAAACCCCTTAATTAATCTTTTCCATAATTCATTAATTTTTACTACCTCATATTCTTACTTTTTTAATTTGTGTATTTTTTTTAAAAATAAGTATTAATTGTCTGTTCATTCATTAAATTCTTATAATTCCTTTTAAAGTAATTTTAAAACTTCATTTATTTTTTTTAAAGGTGTCGTTTAGGGTCAATAAAATGCTGATTTGAGCCGTATTTGCCACTCCTTGGTCCAGGAGGGAAGGTGAACCTTGCCAAGCAGTAGGAATGTGAACCTTGCCAAGCAGTAGGAAGGTGAACCTTGCCAAGCAGTAGGAAGGTGAACCTTGCCAACAGTAGGAAGGTGAACCTTGCCAAGCAGTAGCCTGTAGAAGGTGAACCTTGCCAAGCAGTAGGAAGGTGAACCTTGCCAACAGTAGGAAGGTGAACCTTGCCAAGCAGTAGTTTGTAGAAGGTGAAGAAGTCCTGTGGTGCAGTGATGGTTTATCGGGCTTGCCCTTTTGTCATTTTGGCGGCTTAGTGAATGCTTCCACTACGCTGTGTAAACAGGTTCAATAACTAAGTGTCTTACTTCCCTTTTTGACCTCCTCCTGAGCCTTTTTCTTCCGATCAACTTGCACAGACTGTTTCTGCGAAGTTATATGATTTGGTGGCTTCCAAGGACTGGGAAAGAGGTTTTCGTGGAGAAGTGGGAGAGGAGTTACTTACCTTTTGATTTAGTTTAGATTTGTATATTCTGTCTCCTTTCCTCACCAATCTACATTTTTATTATATTTTGAGAAGCGGGGTTTTCAGGGTTTTCGCAATATCATTAAAATTAGGAAACCCCCTGCACCACCTGCAGCATTCAATGTAATTCATAATCCACCCGTCAACATTGGCCAACCTCTAAGTTTTGTGTTGCAGGCCTCGGACACACCTTTATATTTACATAACCTTTACATACTCGTAAGTGATTAAAATATTATCTAAAATACAAGGTACTTGTGCCTTAGTGTTTAAATAATCATATCAAACCACAGAGCTAGGTCCAAGTTACGTAACCATCCACTACCTGCTTAACCAATTGATTGAATGAAGCCCTGCAAAGAACGCATTGGCAATCGTTAACCTTTTTATTCATGTGTTCTCAAGACAACATTTAATCCATATTTTGAATTTCAATTCTACAATCACACTACTAATCATTTGCCATTCCACACTTATATTTCCAGTAGTTGCATCTTCCCACACTCGCGCAAAAGTGATTTAACATAGGTCATTCCAAGGTCTAATACCAGGAACTTGTTTCGACGTTGAAACATATTCCAAGTTAACACCGGATTAATTTTTAACTTAAATTTGTTTGAGATAACTTACCTCTCCTTTCGAAAAGGTGTCTTTCTGGATTTAAGTTGCCCTACACATTGTGGGATATCTTGCAAAATGTGAGTAGATAAGGTCTTTTTGAACTCTCCGAAACGAACCTATTTGCGTCTTATATCCGGAGGAGCTATGTTGCACAGCATTGCAAGCAATGGTAGAGGGGTTGCAATGAGGGAACCACTGATAGCCCTCATCGCCCTATTTATCTGTAAACCAACATCTTGTTTATGTGTAATCTTTAGCCTCACGGGAGCACAATATGCAGCAGTAGAGTAAGTCAGGGACAAAGCAGTACACATGATTGAAACTCCATGTAGGCTTTCAACAAAAAAACGATGTTTGAGGTACATATTCTAAAAAACTGGTTTTTCATCCCTTCATATTAAAGTAAATTGTATTCATTATACGTTTTAAATTCCAATAATACAATTGAAATCAACTTCAGTGACAGACATATTATAGATATAAATGTCAACAACAGTTATAAGAAGTGTTTTACGTTACAGAAATGTTTAAAACTTGTTAAAATTAAAATTGAAAAGTCTTTATTGTTAAGTGTTTTGTTCGTATTAAATATTAATGTTTTATTAATATATTTTTAAACATATTTTCTATTAATTTAAATTAATTACAACCTTAACGTATTTAATTAACCATTTACTATCGTCGAAGTTCTACAGACAATAGTAAAACATCTCTAAAATATTCAACTCAAGGTTATGAAATACGTATACATATATCAAATTGTTAAATTTTAAATGTTTTAATTTTTAATTTATTCAGAAAACATTTTGTTTTTATTTATGTAAAAACATAAATAAAAACAATGTTGTTTGCTGTAAAACATACATAATCAAAAATTACACTGTGGTAAGGTAGTAGGTAACACAAGAAGACGACAAAAGTGTTTTATACCTGTAGAAACACTGTGTTTGTTTTAAAAACAATTGAAACATTGGGAATATCAAAATATTAGCAGTTACGAACATCAGTTTCAGTGTTTACATTTACACAAGTTTGAGGGGGTTGTTGTTATATCTTCAAGAGAATATAAAAACACGAAAACTTGGACATTTTCGTTTTCTATGATCAGTTTATACCTTGAAATAACAGTGGAAGTAATTAAACTGTTCAATGTGTCTACATCTAGTTAAGATTAATCAAGAGAAGTTTGAGGATGAGTATTTGTGGAAGCCTGCATCACTAGAAGAGGTCCTCTATTGTTAAAATACAGGTAGGCCTGTATTGTTTCAACAATGAAAGAAAAACAACGTGAACGTAATGTGTGGGAAGAAAGTTTGGATGGGGTCTGGCCAGGAAAGTGTATCGAGTTAGTGATAATTCCGTCGAGCAATACTGGAGACAGATCGGTGGTCATTTCAGTGGTTATGGGACACTTTGTCCCTTGTATCCAGCTGGAAGCGAACCTGACTGCGATGTTACATTCAATTACGAAACATATACAATACATTTTTAATGTTTTATGAAATAAAAATGTATGTTAGCCTTCTTCAAACTAAAGTGCCTAAAGAAAAAGATGATTTTATTCAGTGCTAATCAACTTATACTCCCAAAACTATTTTTAAATATTAGACCAAAATCATATATCTAAGACAGTTAATAAAAAATAATAAATTTATGGACATGATAATGTCACACAGTCACATGGATAACTTTCCGGCCTTTTTCGTCCTTTCTCCTGGCAGAGACTGTTTTGTGAATGTTTTTATTGTGTTCGGCTTGTGGTGTTCTTCCAAGTCCTAGGACATGGGTTTTGGGGGAAAGGGTAGGGATGTTTTCTCACATATTTCAATTTTATGTACTTTTTTCTGTTAATCCTTTCCCAAACCACCTTTTTTAATCTGTTTTTAAGAACTCGTTTCTCGGCGAGTTTTTAAAACTTCTCAAAATTCGACTTGATCCTGGCTACCTCAGGATTCTGTGTAGTTGTTAACTGACCTATATTTTTGTTGTCTTTTCAAAATTGACTAGTCTTAAAATGTTTTTGTTATGCAAGGCACACAGTATTTACAATAAATGTACTTATACATTCAATATATGTTGTTAACTTGTTGATTCGTATATGTATACATTAACCTATTATATTTCTGTACAAACACTAAGTTAATAAAATTACAAAATCACTAAACATATGTAAAAGTCAAACAACTTTACACACAATTCTTTTCCGAATCCAATATTGACTTAAACAAGAACACACAGTAGTTATAATATTGGATTCACGATGATAGATCGCTAGACCTCGAGAAAGGTGAACGACAGACATATAACAATAACATCTAGGGTCAAGGTAAGGTCCAGAGTCAACATTAGCTGTAGTAATAGACGATACGCCAGGCACAATTGCAAAGGTAATATTGACGACTGCTCCCCACTGGACCTACCTAATTATTTTTCATCCCTTTGTAACATCGACCCTCTGAGGCCTCCTTGACTAGGCATTATTGCCCTTTCACTGACATCGGACTTCTTTCTTCTTTTCATTGTGTTTTCCTGGCAGATCTTCTTCGAATGACATTTTTAAAGAGTGTTTTATTTTTAATCTTGATTAAATATAACCTGAACTCATTATTATTGTCACTAATAATAATAATATTACTCGTTACACGTTGGTAGATAATGTGGGAGAGAATTAATTAGTGGTTAGGTTTTACACTTTTATAGTTAAACTATCTATGGAAAGGACATATTGGTTGAATTAAAAAAATGTAAAATGGCAAAAACTGAAAGGTCATGTTATATAAAGAAATTTTGAAAAATTATAACAATCAATAAGTACTACATAAAGTCTTGTATATCGATTAGTATTTTTATAAATTGATATATTTAAACACTATATAATGAGTAATGATTTATTTCTATTTACAATAAACATATGTAGTAATAGAAAAATTATTTGGAAATTTATCTGGTCACTTTTAATAGTATTACTAAACAAATAATTACTAACCATTAATCATATCAATTGACATTCAATATTAATGGTCATTGTGTAATATATAACGCATGTTATTTATCAACATAAAACTAGTCACTAGTTTACGCAGTCTTGCAAGCTAAATACTATATTTATTCCATGAACGAGAGACAGTATGACAGTGCAGGTAATTTGGCTTTAGGATGTAACAAAAAACAATATATTACTTCAGCAACTGGACATGAAATACTTTTGGATACCGTATTTTTAATTTTACATTTCATATAAGTTTATTCTGTAGTCTAAAGAATAATGGCTACAGAAGGAAAAGTCGGCGTTTTAAAATACGTCCTTTGAATAACGACTTTTGAGAAAACGTAAGTTCTCTGATTGAAGGAAAACTCATTGACTCTAGAATAATGTTTTAAGTTTGTTGTCTGCATTAAGATATATCAGATTAGTGGAATAGAAAACCAAACACTTCTTCAGTTTATGTAGCAGTTAACTTGATTTTGTTTGTTCATAAACAATGAACGCAAAATATGACATTTGAGTGAAAAAGAGGACATTAAATTGTAAAAGCGTTAAGTTAGTAGCTATAGAATATACTGTACATCAGATTAAACTGAACAGTAAAATTATGAGTTTGGATCAATATACAACGTATTTCTATAAATGTATTACCTATATAAAAAAAATAAATTAACAGTAGATATTAAACAGGCATTCACGGACGTCCCATGAAGAGTTTTCGTCCCATGACGAGTCAGCTAGGTCAGTTTCTTTTAATGAGGTTCTAATGACCTTAACGAGTTTTTAATGAGGTTCCAATTGATCTTAACGAGTTTTTAATGAGGTTCTAATTGATCTTAACGAGTTTTTAATGAGGTTCTAATTGACCTTATTGAGTTTTTAATGAGGTTCTAATGACCTTGTAGTAGTGAAATAGTGGGCGAATTGCCGCCAGAATTTAGGATTTCTGCGCCAAATCGATTACCAGCCCTTCCCCCTTCCCCCTCACCCCTCCCCCCCCTCAAAATCAACAGAGCCTCGATGATTACCGAAGGTTCCCGACAATCTCCGGAAACCCCCGAAGGTATTCTCCGAAACAATCAATACATTTCCCGTAAAAAGTGGTTTTTTGCTTATATCTCGAAAACGGTGCGTCCTAGAGCCTTGGAAATTTTTTTCGACCCCCGAAAGTCCATTAGACCCACCTGTATACACCATTTCCGACCTACCTATAACAAAATTTTTCCAAAAATAACACCTTTGAACTTATCTTTACCCCCACCACTTTGGATCTAGTTTCGTTATTTACCGTCCGATTTCGCTCAAATTTGGTACACGTGTACAGATACGCATGCCATACAATATAAACCGTTTGTATTATGTATATGTCGTCTCTGGACTTATCTTTACCCCCACCACTCCGGATCCAGTTCCGTTATTTACCGTCCGATTTCGCTCAAATTTGGTACACGTGTACAGATACGCATGCAATACAATATAGCTAGGCTAAAAGTGCATTTTATATAGTATAACAAGGCTAATAGTGTATTTTATATAGTACAAAAAGGGAATTTGAGGGAAATTTGGGAATTTGAGGGAAATTTTGGGAGGGAAAATTCCCAACAGGTTGGCAGGAATGGGAGCCGCCATCTTGGATCCGGAGCATATATATTACGATGATTTCAGGACAATCATCATTCAGTCTCAGACTTTTGAACGAGACACATCTAGCAGCTCCGCTATTTACAACGCATCTATTGCAACCGTATTGTAAGTATACATAACCTATAAATTCATTTTACTCTCTAGGAACATAACCTAACTTATCTTACCTTTACCAAGATATTGAAAAACATTTTTCTACAGACATTTCTAGAACTATACATACCCGAGTAGATAGATATTGAGAGTTTTACGATATTGTGTTTCATTTGTTGCAGATCAGCCATCCTCACAAAAACCTGCTACCACTCCATCACTTGACTTCGTCTACCCACGGCAACCACACCCATCTAATACATGTAAGCACCCATACATCATTACTGTAGCATTCCCGTAACCCTAGTACCCCTAAGCAAACTTTAGACTTAGATTACCGTTCTCTTTACGGTATTCGCATAGATTACCTTAATGATCATGTTACTAATAAAAATTGTCCTTCTGTTCCAGATCATCATGAACCCCAACCAAATTGCATGCCCCAGATGCAGCAAGACCATGTCTAAGACAAACATATCTCGCCATCTCAAGAGCTGCACCGGGCCTACAACGACTCGGGAGCCCCAGCGACCTTGCCCGTCCTGCGGGATGATGATAACCCTCTCCAACCGCAGCCGCCACTTCAAGAAGTGCGATCCGGGTCACCTCAAGAGGAAAGCAGACGAGTCAGGCCCCTCCACTTCCAAGAAAACTTGCTTAGCTCACGATGAGCCTCAGCCATCTACTAGCCCTTCCTCCTCTATCATCGACACCGTCCGCACCTCAATAACCTCTGCCTACAACTCAGTCAAGTCTGCGTGGAGTACCATGATCGATCGCGATGCTCTTGTGATGGAGGAAGTAGAGAACGCTTTCAATGGAAAAATGAGGACGTATGTTGTAGATAATCACCCTAAAATAAAAGACCCCACCATATTCTTGAAAAAAGCACGTCACCTCATCCAATCCAAGATCATGGAGCTGGTCAAAGAGGAGAACATTAAGGCAAATATTGTCCTTTTGGCAGAATATAAAAAACCTATCAACAACGTAGAAGAAACAAATGAGATGAATTTTAAAACGAAAAATGTCACCTATCTTCCAACTACAGATATTTTGGAGCACGTAAAAGAGTCTGAAAGAAAGATCCTAGCCGAAATGGACGAATTCTATGCTAAGGGATCTGGCTGGACTCTAGCCAAAATTCTCAAGCTACAACTCAGAATCAACACATACCTACCACTCCGTGGATCTACTTATATTCCCCTTCCTAAAAAGATTGAAGACAAGAAAGCCATATTAAATATCCAAAACAACGACCAGAAGTGCTTCTTATGGTCAGTGTTGGCGGCTCTTCATCCCGTCTCATGGCAAGATAAACCCCGACGCATCCACCACTATCTACCATTTGAACACGAGCTAGATCAGCACCTCCAAGGAATCGAGTTCCCCGTCACCCTCGATAAAATCAAGCTGTTCGAGAAGAGAAGCGCCTTTTCCATCAATGTCTACGCCTACGATGAAAAGTTCGTAGTGTACCCGCTGCTGGTGACAGACAGGGAGCAACCAAACCACATCGATCTTCTCTACGTTAAGGATAGAGATAATACCCACTATTGTCTCATCAGAGATCTGAGCCGACTCGTTAGATCCCAGGTTACTAAGCTTCATGGTCAAACCTACATATGCCGCTGTTGCTTGCTCCACTTCGGAACAGAAGATCTTCTCAACCGTCACAAGGAAGACTGCAGTGAACATGAAGCCGTCAAGATTATTATGCCACCGGAGGGAAGCAGTATCAAGTTTGAGGAGGGGCAGAAGAAGATGCGAGTCCCATTTACCATCTACGCCGACTTTGAGTGCATGCTAACCCGTGTTGACGAGGAGAATAAGGAAGAAGACCAGCCCATTGGACCGAAGCGGAAGTTCACGGAAAAGTACCAGAGACATGAAGCTATAAGCTTCTCTTACTACATCGTCTATTCAGATGGAGAGTGCGACCATCCAGTCAACTACTTCGGCATAGATGCAGCTCAAGTCTTTGTTGAGAATATGTTACATGAATCGCGGAAAATACATACCTCTACTCCAGCATGGCTGTTAAACCCATGGATCTTACATTAGAAGATCTCAACACCATCTCATCCACACAGCTGTGTCACATCTGTCAAAAACCATTCACCGACAAAGAAGATCAAAAAGTACGAGACCACGACCACCTTACCGGCAAGTTCAGAGGCCTTGCCCACAACTCATGCAATCTCAAGTACCGTAAACCCCACTTTATCCCCATCTTCATACACAATCTGAGTGGCTACGACACCCACCTATTCATCAAAATGTTTGGGCTCAATGATGAAACAATAGATCTTATTCCTAGCAATGAAGAGAGGTACATCTCCTACACCATCAACGTTAATGGAGGAACAAAATTAAGATTTCTCGATTCATGCAGATTTATGCCATCTAGCCTCGACAAACTAGCAAAAAACCTATCTCCTCAACAATTCAGACACACTTCAAAATATTACTCTGGTGAACAGCTTCAACTTCTAACGAAAAAGGGTGTCTACCCATACGATTTCATGGACTCACTGAACAAGTTTCAGCTGACATCCCTTCCACAAAAGAAGGACTTTTATAATAAGTTAAACAAGGAACAAATTACAAATGAGGACTACGACCATGCCATCAAAGTTTGGAATTCCTTCAAAATTCAGAGTATGAAAGAGTACACTGAACTCTACAACCAGACCGATGTACTTATTTTGGCTGACATCATGGAGAACTTCAGAGACGTCTGCCTGCAGACATACCATCTTGATCCAGCTTGGTACTTCACTGCACCAGGACTTACCTGGAGTGCCATGTTAAAAACCACCAATGTTGAACTTGAGCTTCTCACTGATTACAACATGACACTTATGATTGGTAAGGGAATACGTGGGGGAGTATCTCAGTGCTCTCATCGTCATGCAAATGCAAACAACCCATACATGGAAGAGTACGATGCAGACAAGCCTACTACCTATCTCACGTACCTTGATGCCAATAATTTGTACGGATGGGCGATGAGTCAGCACATACCATTCAAAGACTTTAAGTGGGTAGACAATCCAAGCTCCATAGATGTCACAACAATCGCTGATGACTCAGATACTGGATATATCTTAGAAGTAGATTTAGAATATCCTCAACAACTCCATGACATTCATTCAGACCTCCCTCTAGCTCCAGAACAACGGACGCCACCAGGATTCAAAGAAAAAAAACTGTTGCTAACTCTCTTCCACAAAGAAAAATATGTGCTGCACTATAGGAACTTGAAGCAATACCTGTCACTGGGCATGCGACTACAGAAAATACACCGAGTAATTAGCTTTTCCCAAAGCAACTGGCTCAAGTGTTACATCGAATTGAACACTAACATGCGTACCAAGGCCACCAATGATTTTGAAAAGGACTTTTATAAGCTCATGAATAATAGCGTATTTGGAAAGACGATGGAGAACATCCGTAACCGAGTTGATATACGGCTGGCAACAAAAGATGTTCAAGTTGAGAAATGGATTGCAAAGCCTAACTTCAAACACCGGACCATCTTCACGGAACAACTTGCCGCTATCCACATGAGCCGAACGAAACTCCTTTTCAATAAGGCCATATACGTTGGTATGAGTATTCTGGACGTATCAAAAACTCTAATGTATAACTTCCATTTCAATACCATCAAGAACAGATACGGCACCAAAGCTCAGCTTCAATACACAGACACTGACTCACTCACCTACCTTATAGAAACTGACAACTTCTACACTGACATGAAAGAGATGATCAATTTGTTTGACACCAGCGGCTATCCAGAACCCAACCGCTACAACATTCCTCGAATAAACAAAAAAGTCATAGGAAAGTTTAAGGATGAGCTCAACGGAAGAATAATGTATGAATATGTGGGACTGCGCTCCAAGATGTATGCAAGCAGATCAGAGAAGAAAGACGACAACGATGATGGAATTATCAAAAAATCCAAAGGTGTCAAGATGAGCACAGTAAAAAATGAAATTAATTTTGATGACTATAAGTACTGCTTAGAAAATTTTGCCCGCCAATACAGCACCAAGAGCGTGAACTGTACAAAAGAAAATCACTCTGATGTATACCATTCAATGAATATGATAAGAAGTTACCGTCATGAACTGTATAGCGTAGAGTTGAATAAGATTTCCCTTTCTGGAAGGGATGATAAACGATATATATTGGATGGAGGTATCAAGACCCTGCCTTGGGGTCACTACTCTATCCCTAATGACACCATGCTTAATTTAACTATTGACGAAGCTTTATTGACAGAGTAGAAGGGAGCACAAGAGTGCAGGAGGTAGCAAATAGAAGAAGGTCGGCTACCACTTTCCGCAGCGGGGAGGGGCTGTGGAATCCCTTAAAAACATTATAAATCGTAATATATTGTATCAATAAACGCCAATCGGTTCTCTAGCTTCATAACATTGGTCAGTTTTTTGTATATACTAAACTGTAGACTTATCCGTAATACCGTTTGGTTGGATTTTACTTTGTGTTCATTTTAAAATTTAAGAAACCGGGTCCTTTAGTGGTCTTAATGTACGTATGCACATGCAAAACTTACGAGTAATACTTCTACACAATGTTACAGGATGTGGCTCACCACATCAGTCTTATCGCTTGTGTCAATAAAGACGAAATATCAGCTTACTTTTTACTGTTAATAATAAAAAGATTATATACTTCCAACTACGCAGAGTTGATGGAATGGGACTTTGCTATAACCCATGGTTGCTAACATGCCCGTAGAAACCAAATTTACGGCATTGACAGAAATCAACCCAACCGTAGTGCAGACACCGTACTGGGTGAACCTACTTCTTTATCATGGTAGCTCCTACGCCAGGTAAGTAATGTTAAGTTAGTTTTAAGTAAACTCTTTTACCGTCAACCTTTAAAAAACAATCTGTAAAATAAATTCTGTTATAATATGAACACTTTTGTGAGTTTACATAACTACAATCTATTAACAGATATCTCCAGCTCTGTGTGAATTTCTATAGAATACCGTACCATCGAGGTGAGGGCGGCCCAAATTCAATAAAAAAGCCCGACTGTTCTCTAAGGCAGCCGTAAAACGCATAAGTCCTGAGGCAGTCCTGCAGCTTGGGGCTGGGCTAATCCCCGTAAGACCTTGAGTCGCAGTCCGGGCCCTCGTACGGTACGTGTATCTGGATGTGTGTAACACTCTATGGCTGGCTTAAACTCTGTAAGTCCAGGGTGTGAGTAAGGGATATTTTTAGTAACAAGAAAAATAAAATAAATAAATAAAAGCCCTTTGTAAGTTTGTGCGTCACATTGAAAGGCTTCTCCAAGTAAAGTGGCGGCTAGACTTATAGTGGATCCAAAAAAAAAATATATAAAAAAAGAAACACAAAAATAATACTGGGAGGTAGCAATTTTGTTATGGAGCGGCTATCACCGTAGCTTGCGATGGTTGAGGCAAGTTACATTAAAGTAAGTGGGATTATGCCTACTGGGGACACCCACTATAATAAAAAACGCGCCAATGCACAAAGTGCAATGACCCTATACCCCTTGGGTGGTGTGGAAACTTGGGTCAAGACTTGTCTGGACAGGCATTGACTTGATAGTCATGATCTTGTCTGGGAATGCAAGGACAAGTGTTACGACTCGTGCATAGACCTTCAGGGAAGGAGGCACAAAACTCTCTCAAGGTCAACTGAGAGTATAAAAGGACTCGTATTTTCACTTTTTCTTATCAGTCTATCATGGCGGGTTGGACTAAACCGGGTTAAATCAACGTGGGTTAATAAAACCCGAATTAGCCCAACCCAGGCTATAAATAGAATTGTTTTCTAAATTCTTTATTATTAAACATGAATTCGAATGAACAAGATCTTGTATCAGCTTTGGCTTCGCCACGCGCGCCAGTCGGAAGAACATTTCCCGCCATACCTGTGAACTTCTTTTGTTGCATATTGCGATGCAGAAAAACAGAAAAACAGAAAAACAGAAAAACAGAAAAACAGAAAAACAGAAAAACAGAAAAACAGAAAAACAGAAAAACAGAAAAACAGAAAAACAGAAAAACAGAAAAACATAAAAACATAAAAACAGAAAAACAGAAAAACAGAAAAACAGAAAAACATAAAAACAGAAAAACAGAAAAACAGAAAAACAGGAAAACATAAAAACGGCCGTTTTTCTGTTTTCCGCAATATGCAACAAAAGAAGTTCACAGGTATGGCGGGAAATGTTCTTCCGACTGGCGCGCGTGGCGAAGCCAAAGCTGATACAAGATCTTGTTCATTCGAATTCATGTTTAATAATAAAGAATTTAGAAAACAATTCTATTTATAGCCTGGGTTGGGCTATTTCGGGTTTTATTAACCCACGTTGATTTAACCCGGTTTAGCCCAACCCGCCATGATAGACTGATAAGAAAAAGTGAAAATACGAGTCCTTTTATACTCTCAGTTGACCTTGAGAGAGTTTTGTGCCTCCTTCCCTGAAGGTCTATGCACGAGTCGTAACACTTGTCCTTGCATTCCCAGACAAGATCATGACTATCAAGTCAATGCCTGTCCAGACAAGTCTTGACCCAAGTTTCCACACCACCCAAGGGGTATAGGGTCATTGCACTTTGTGCATTGGCGCGTTTTTTATTATAGTGGGTGTCCCCAGTAGGCATAATCCCACTTACTTTAATGTAACTTGCCTCAACCATCGCAAGCTACGGTGATAGCCGCTCCATAACAAAATTGCTACCTCCCAGTATTATTTTTGTGTTTCTTTTTTTATATATTTTTTTTGGATCCACTATAAGTCTAGCCGCCACTTTACTTGGAGAAGCCTTTCAATGTGACGCACAAACTTACAAAGGGCTTTTATTTATTTATTTTATTTTTCTTGTTACTAAAAATATCCCTTACTCACACCCTGGACTTACAGAGTTTAAGCCAGCCATAGAGTGTTACACACATCCAGATACACGTACCGTACGAGGGCCCGGACTGCGACTCAAGGTCTTACGGGGATTAGCCCAGCCCCAAGCTGCAGGACTGCCTCAGGACTTATGCGTTTTACGGCTGCCTTAGAGGACAGTCGGGCTTTTTTATTGAATTTGGGCCGCCCTCACCTCGATGGTACGGTATTCTATAGAAATTCACACAGAGCTGGAGATATCCGTTAATAGATTGTAGTTATGTAAACTCACAAAAGTGTTCATATTATAACAGAATTTATTTTACAGATTGTTTTTTAAAGGTTGACGGTAAAAGAGTTTACTTAAAACTAACTTAACATTACTTACCTGGCGTAGGAGTTACCATGATAAAGAAGTAGGTTCACCCAGTATGGTGTCTGCACTACGGTTGGGTTGATTTCTGTCAATGCCGTAAATTTGGTTTCTACGGGCATGTTAGCAACCATGGGTTATAGCAAAGTCCCATTCCATCAACTCTGCGTAGTTGGAAGTATATAATCTTTTTATTATTAACAGTAAAAAGTAAGCTGATATTTCGTCTTTATTGACACAAGCGATAAGACTGATGTGGTGAGCCACATCCTGTAACATTGTGTAGAAGTATTACTCGTAAGTTTTGCATGTGCATACGTACATTAAGACCACTAAAGGACCCGGTTTCTTAAATTTTAAAATGAACACAAAGTAAAATCCAACCAAACGGTATTACGGATAAGTCTACAGTTTAGTATATACAAAAAACTGACCAATGTTATGAAGCTAGAGAACCGATTGGCGTTTATTGATACAATATATTACGATTTATAATGTTTTTAAGGGATTCCACAGCCCCTCCCCGCTGCGGAAAGTGGTAGCCGACCTTCTTCTATTTGCTACCTCCTGCACTCTTGTGCTCCCTTCTACTCTGTCAATAAAGCTTCGTCAATAGTTAAATTAAGCATGGTGTCATTAGGGATAGAGTAGTGACCCCAAGGCAGGGTCTTGATACCTCCATCCAATATATATCGTTTATCATCCCTTCCAGAAAGGGAAATCTTATTCAACTCTACGCTATACAGTTCATGACGGTAACTTCTTATCATATTCATTGAATGGTATACATCAGAGTGATTTTCTTTTGTACAGTTCACGCTCTTGGTGCTGTATTGGCGGGCAAAATTTTCTAAGCAGTACTTATAGTCATCAAAATTAATTTCATTTTTTACTGTGCTCATCTTGACACCTTTGGATTTTTTGATAATTCCATCATCGTTGTCGTCTTTCTTCTCTGATCTGCTTGCATACATCTTGGAGCGCAGTCCCACATATTCATACATTATTCTTCCGTTGAGCTCATCCTTAAACTTTCCTATGACTTTTTTGTTTATTCGAGGAATGTTGTAGCGGTTGGGTTCTGGATAGCCGCTGGTGTCAAACAAATTGATCATCTCTTTCATGTCAGTGTAGAAGTTGTCAGTTTCTATAAGGTAGGTGAGTGAGTCAGTGTCTGTGTATTGAAGCTGAGCTTTGGTGCCGTATCTGTTCTTGATGGTATTGAAATGGAAGTTATACATTAGAGTTTTTGATACGTCCAGAATACTCATACCAACGTATATGGCCTTATTGAAAAGGAGTTTCGTTCGGCTCATGTGGATAGCGGCAAGTTGTTCCGTGAAGATGGTCCGGTGTTTGAAGTTAGGCTTTGCAATCCATTTCTCAACTTGAACATCTTTTGTTGCCAGCCGTATATCAACTCGGTTACGGATGTTCTCCATCGTCTTTCCAAATACGCTATTATTCATGAGCTTATAAAAGTCCTTTTCAAAATCATTGGTGGCCTTGGTACGCATGTTAGTGTTCAATTCGATGTAACACTTGAGCCAGTTGCTTTGGGAAAAGCTAATTACTCGGTGTATTTTCTGTAGTCGCATGCCCAGTGACAGGTATTGCTTCAAGTTCCTATAGTGCAGCACATATTTTTCTTTGTGGAAGAGAGTTAGCAACAGTTTTTTTTCTTTGAATCCTGGTGGCGTCCGTTGTTCTGGAGCTAGAGGGAGGTCTGAATGAATGTCATGGAGTTGTTGAGGATATTCTAAATCTACTTCTAAGATATATCCAGTATCTGAGTCATCAGCGATTGTTGTGACATCTATGGAGCTTGGATTGTCTACCCACTTAAAGTCTTTGAATGGCATGTGCTGACTCATCGCCCATCCGTACAAATTATTGGCATCAAGGTACGTGAGATAGGTAGTAGGCTTGTCTGCATCGTACTCTTCCATGTATGGGTTGTTTGCATTTGCATGACGATGAGAGCACTGAGATACTCCCCCGCGTATTCCCTTACCAATCATAAGTGTCATGTTGTAATCAGTGAGAAGCTCAAGTTCAACATTGGTGGTTTTTAACATGGCACTCCAGGCAAGTCCTGGTGCAGTGAAGTACCAAGCTGGATCAAGATGGTATGTCTGCAGGCAGACGTCTCTGAAGTTCTCCATGATGTCAGCCAAAATAAGTACATCGGTCTGGTTGTAGAGTTCAGTGTACTCTTTCATACTCTGAATTTTGAAGGAATTCCAAACTTTGATGGCATGGTCGTAGTCCTCATTTGTAATTTGTTCCTTGTTTAACTTATTATAAAAGTCCTTCTTTTGTGGAAGGGATGTCAGCTGAAACTTGTTCAGTGAGTCCATGAAATCGTATGGGTAGACACCCTTTTTCGTTAGAAGTTGAAGCTGTTCACCAGAGTAATATTTTGAAGTGTGTCTGAATTGTTGAGGAGATAGGTTTTTTGCTAGTTTGTCGAGGCTAGATGGCATAAATCTGCATGAATCGAGAAATCTTAATTTTGTTCCTCCATTAACGTTGATGGTGTAGGAGATGTACCTCTCTTCATTGCTAGGAATAAGATCTATTGTTTCATCATTGAGCCCAAACATTTTGATGAATAGGTGGGTGTCGTAGCCACTCAGATTGTGTATGAAGATGGGGATAAAGTGGGGTTTACGGTACTTGAGATTGCATGAGTTGTGGGCAAGGCCTCTGAACTTGCCGGTAAGGTGGTCGTGGTCTCGTACTTTTTGATCTTCTTTGTCGGTGAATGGTTTTTGACAGATGTGACACAGCTGTGTGGATGAGATGGTGTTGAGATCTTCTAATGTAAGATCCATGGGTTTAACAGCCATGCTGGAGTAGAGGTATGTATTTTCCGCGATTCATGTAACATATTCTCAACAAAGACTTGAGCTGCATCTATGCCGAAGTAGTTGACTGGATGGTCGCACTCTCCATCTGAATAGACGATGTAGTAAGAGAAGCTTATAGCTTCATGTCTCTGGTACTTTTCCGTGAACTTCCGCTTCGGTCCAATGGGCTGGTCTTCTTCCTTATTCTCCTCGTCAACACGGGTTAGCATGCACTCAAAGTCGGCGTAGATGGTAAATGGGACTCGCATCTTCTTCTGCCCCTCCTCAAACTTGATACTGCTTCCCTCCGGTGGCATAATAATCTTGACGGCTTCATGTTCACTGCAGTCTTCCTTGTGACGGTTGAGAAGATCTTCTGTTCCGAAGTGGAGCAAGCAACAGCGGCATATGTAGGTTTGACCATGAAGCTTAGTAACCTGGGATCTAACGAGTCGGCTCAGATCTCTGATGAGACAATAGTGGGTATTATCTCTATCCTTAACGTAGAGAAGATCGATGTGGTTTGGTTGCTCCCTGTCTGTCACCAGCAGCGGGTACACTACGAACTTTTCATCGTAGGCGTAGACATTGATGGAAAAGGCGCTTCTCTTCTCGAACAGCTTGATTTTATCGAGGGTGACGGGGAACTCGATTCCTTGGAGGTGCTGATCTAGCTCGTGTTCAAATGGTAGATAGTGGTGGATGCGTCGGGGTTTATCTTGCCATGAGACGGGATGAAGAGCCGCCAACACTGACCATAAGAAGCACTTCTGGTCGTTGTTTTGGATATTTAATATGGCTTTCTTGTCTTCAATCTTTTTAGGAAGGGGAATATAAGTAGATCCACGGAGTGGTAGGTATGTGTTGATTCTGAGTTGTAGCTTGAGAATTTTGGCTAGAGTCCAGCCAGATCCCTTAGCATAGAATTCGTCCATTTCGGCTAGGATCTTTCTTTCAGACTCTTTTACGTGCTCCAAAATATCTGTAGTTGGAAGATAGGTGACATTTTTCGTTTTAAAATTCATCTCATTTGTTTCTTCTACGTTGTTGATAGGTTTTTTATATTCTGCCAAAAGGACAATATTTGCCTTAATGTTCTCCTCTTTGACCAGCTCCATGATCTTGGATTGGATGAGGTGACGTGCTTTTTTCAAGAATATGGTGGGGTCTTTTATTTTAGGGTGATTATCTACAACATACGTCCTCATTTTTCCATTGAAAGCGTTCTCTACTTCCTCCATCACAAGAGCATCGCGATCGATCATGGTACTCCACGCAGACTTGACTGAGTTGTAGGCAGAGGTTATTGAGGTGCGGACGGTGTCGATGATAGAGGAGGAAGGGCTAGTAGATGGCTGAGGCTCATCGTGAGCTAAGCAAGTTTTCTTGGAAGTGGAGGGGCCTGACTCGTCTGCTTTCCTCTTGAGGTGACCCGGATCGCACTTCTTGAAGTGGCGGCTGCGGTTGGAGAGGGTTATCATCATCCCGCAGGACGGGCAAGGTCGCTGGGGCTCCCGAGTCGTTGTAGGCCCGGTGCAGCTCTTGAGATGGCGAGATATGTTTGTCTTAGACATGGTCTTGCTGCATCTGGGGCATGCAATTTGGTTGGGGTTCATGATGATCTGGAACAGAAGGACAATTTTTATTAGTAACATGATCATTAAGGTAATCTATGCGAATACCGTAAAGAGAACGGTAATCTAAGTCTAAAGTTTGCTTAGGGGTACTAGGGTTACGGGAATGCTACAGTAATGATGTATGGGTGCTTACATGTATTAGATGGGTGTGGTTGCCGTGGGTAGACGAAGTCAAGTGATGGAGTGGTAGCAGGTTTTTGTGAGGATGGCTGATCTGCAACAAATGAAACACAATATCGTAAAACTCTCAATATCTATCTACTCGGGTATGTATAGTTCTAGAAATGTCTGTAGAAAAATGTTTTTCAATATCTTGGTAAAGGTAAGATAAGTTAGGTTATGTTCCTAGAGAGTAAAATGAATTTATAGGTTATGTATACTTACAATACGGTTGCAATAGATGCGTTGTAAATAGCGGAGCTGCTAGATGTGTCTCGTTCAAAAGTCTGAGACTGAATGATGATTGTCCTGAAATCATCGTAATATATATGCTCCGGATCCAAGATGGCGGCTCCCATTCCTGCCAACCTGTTGGGAATTTTCCCTCCCAAAATTTCCCTCAAATTCCCAAATTTCCCTCAAATTCCCTTTTTGTACTATATAAAATACACTATTAGCCTTGTTATACTATATAAAATGCACTTTTAGCCTAGCTATATTGTATTGCATGCGTATCTGTACACGTGTACCAAATTTGAGCGAAATCGGACGGTAAATAACGGAACTGGATCCGGAGTGGTGGGGGTAAAGATAAGTCCAGAGACGACATATACATAATACAAACGGTTTATATTGTATGGCATGCGTATCTGTACACGTGTACCAAATTTGAGCGAAATCGGACGGTAAATAACGAAACTAGATCCAAAGTGGTGGGGGTAAAGATAAGTTCAAAGGTGTTATTTTTGGAAAAATTTTGTTATAGGTAGGTCGGAAATGGTGTATACAGGTGGGTCTAATGGACTTTCGGGGGTCGAAAAAAATTTCCAAGGCTCTAGGACGCACCGTTTTCGAGATATAAGCAAAAAACCACTTTTTACGGGAAATGTATTGATTGTTTCGGAGAATACCTTCGGGGGTTTCCGGAGATTGTCGGGAACCTTCGGTAATCATCGAGGCTCTGTTGATTTTGAGGGGGGGGGAGGGGTGAGGGGGAAGGGGGAAGGGCTGGTAATCGATTTGGCGCAGAAATCCTAAATTCTGGCGGCAATTCGCCCACTATTTCACTACTACAAGGTCATTAGAACCTCATTAAAAACTCAATAAGGTCAATTAGAACCTCATTAAAAACTCGTTAAGATCAATTAGAACCTCATTAAAAACTCGTTAAGGTCATTAGAACCTCATTAAAAGAAACTGACCTAGCTGACTCGTCATGGGACGAAAACTCTTCATGGGACGTCCGTCAATGCCTGTTTTATATCTACTATTAACTAATTTCATTGTGAGTAAAACTTTAATTATTGTACTAATAACTAATGGGATCAACTGGTTCCCATTGGTACGCAGGGACTCTAATTAATTATCAAATAATTATGCATCTCTTACTTTCAAAATATACTCCATATGAATATTGTTTGTTTAAAAACAAAAAGTAGAAATAAATGAGATGTAGTTATTCAGACTAATGGAACTACCTTGGAACATGAAGTAAGCGAGGAAGTGAGAAAAAGTTGAAAAGACGCGCGTTTTTCATCGCGACCTTAGTTGCTCGGTCTTTAAAAGTTCGCCCTGGCTCTGAGCAGATTTGGCCAATTAAAGGGGCTCTCCTTGAGCGAAAAAAGGAATATCTGGTTCAATCTGTCAACGTAATGACGCACACTTACAACTAAGTGGCTTCCTGTAACCCTTCCTGCCCCAGGAGCAGGACGGTGATCCTGTCGTTTGTCCCAAGAGCTCGGTAGAGATAGTACATTAGAGAAAAAACCAAGTTATTCATCGTCATAAAAACTAACTGTGTAAAGTCCAATTAATTGTTATTTTAAATAGAATGAACACCAGTTTAACCTTGAAATAACGTATGCATTTTTAAGAATCAAACGTATAACATTACATCAATAATCACTTTGCACTCATCGCACACTTGCCATGGCTGGTCGGTCATTCTTACTAGAAGCGAGACCAAGATTGTACCTTATCATGACGTCCACCTGTAAACCAGTTATTATCTACAACTGGTCAACTAATTTATCCATTTTTATTTGGTTGTCGTCTCTTATATAAGACTTTATATATAAAACTTTCTCTTGTATATAAACTTGATTTCCATGGAATGTCAAGTTGTGCCTGGGTAAGTTCTATTACAGAGTTATCAAGGTCTAAAATTAATAAATAATCTAGCGTGCATAACCTTTTTACTAAGCTATAAATTGTAACAAATAAAACATATAAGGAAATCCTTAGTGCTAACTTTGCTCATTTTACATAACACCCATTAATTGGTTAAATATAATTTGTTTAGGGATTCAATGAGATTAAATAGAATAATATCTATTATACTGAACAAAAAAAGATAGTACTTGAAAAATATGAATACAGTTATCATTGTATCAAGTTCAATAATGATAATACATATGTAAATTAATGTTTTACAAAATTATTTCAAACCATTCAAAATATGCAAAATTGTTCATCGAGATCTATCATAACATGTCAAATTACGTGGCCTTATTGTTTCGTTATATTCTAACACAGTTGTGGCACTCATCTCTATTATGTTTTATATTTTCAAGAAATTTATGGAAAGCCTAGCTGAATAAATGATATAACTGGTTTTTCTAACAATACATTTGAAAATATTTATAAAAATGGGTTATATGTACATATTCCATACATAACAATTATACTAACTAATTGAATAAACTTCAACCAAGTAAATTACCAAAATCAAACAACTCTTCAAGTTTATCGTACTTCAAAAAGTGCATTGAATACGTAAGACAAAGGAACGCGTATTCAACAGTTCACTGACTTCCTCCTAGTAGAGAGACAGAACGGATTAAAGTTGTAAAATTGAATAGAAGTAATCGCGAGAGACGGATGGATGGAACTGAGAGAGAAGTTGTCGCGAGGGTGTCTTGGGGCCTCGGTGGGTTTTATCTCCCCCCCCGCCCCCCAGGGCTAATGTGGTATCATTGCCTGTAATTAGGCGACTGAGGCTACAAGATAATGTACTTCTCTTGCATAAATCTTTGCGACATCCTTCCTCCACCCCGCCCTCGCCATAGCCATATGCATTGTTTGCCGACAATGCCTCTGGCCCACGCCACAGTCGTTCGCGTGCTTTCAACACGCACGCTAGGGACAAAATTTAGTACTGAGGAGAAAATTGGTTACCCAACTAACAGAAGTGAAATTGTCTTAACAGATTTATACTATATTTTACAGTTTAAAAGCAACACCATTCACGGTTAACAATTAAATTAACATAAAAAATAACCAAACAATTTAAGGGTTGTTCATTTAGAAATAAAAAAAAAAAATAATAAAGTAAAATGATCAAAATATATATGTATTAGGACAGTTGATTTCATGTATAGAATATCTATATTTGATAGTTGGATTTTTTTATTTAGTACATTTGAATACTCAAAGTTCATTTCAAAGAACCAAACATGGCACACGTTTGACGCAAGTTGACGTACATATATATATATATATATTATTGCCGTTTGATATTTTGTATACTACTTTACCATATTTTAATCTAATATATAACCTAACACGGAGTAAGAAATATTGAAATGTAATCCTTTAGTAGGCATTTATAGCGGAATGGGTGGTAGGTGCGCAATTTTAACACTGTCATTAACGATGTGTTAGGGTCGTCTAATGCAGCGAGCTAAGGAGCTTAGCTAACTTGCCGACTGATGGAAGGACTTAGTCGCTTTGACTTGCTTCAAACACTGGCCACTGGTAATCCTCTAGAACCCTTCACTGGCCTCTCTATACTTCCTCAGCCCACCCACCATACAGGGTTACATAGTTTTACACACTGGTATAAGGACTTGTTCGCTTTGATTTTCTTCAAACACTGGCCACTGGTAATCCTCTAGAACCCTTCACTGGCCTCTCTATACTTCCTCAGCCCACCCACCATACAGGGTTACATAGTTTTACACACTGGTATAAGGACTTGTTCGCTTTGATTTTCTTCAAACACTGGCCACTGGTAATCCTCTAGAACCCTTCACTGGCCTCGCTATACTTCCTCAGCCCACTCACCATACAGGGTTACATAGTTTTACACACTGGTATAAGGACTTGTTCGCTTTGACTTGCTTCAAACACTGGCCACTGGTAATCCTCTAGAACCCTTCACTGGCCTCGCTATACTTCCTCAGCCCACCCACCATACAGGGTTACATAGTTTTACACACTGGTATAAGGACTTGTTCGCTTTGATTTTCTTCAAACACTGGCCACTGGTAATCCTCTAGAACCCTTCACTGGCCTCGCTATACTTCCTCAGCCCACCCACCATACAGGGTTACATAGTTTTACACACTGGTATAGGGACTTGTTCGCTTTGATTTTCTTCAAACACTGGCCACTGGTAATCCTCTAGAACCCTTCACTGGCCTCGCTATACTTCCTCAGCCCGCCCACCATACAGGGTTACATAGTTTTACACACTGGTATAAGGACTTGTTCGCTTTGATTTTCTTCAAACACTGGCCACTGGTAATCCTCTAGAACCCTTCACTGGCCTCGCTATACTTCCTCAGCCCACCCACCATACAGGGTTACATAGTTTTACACACTGGTATAAGGACTTGTTCGCTTTGGTTTTCTTCAAACACTGGCCACTGGTAATCCTCTAGAACCCTTCACTGGCCTCGCTATACTTCCTCAGCCCACCCACCATACAGGGTTACATAGTTTTACACACTGGTATAAGGACTTGTTCGCTTTGATTTTCTTCAAACACTGGCCACTGGTAATCCTCTAGAACCCTTCACTGGCCTCGCTATACTTCCTCAGCCCACCCACCATACAGGGTTACATAGTTTTAAACACTAATATAAGGACTTGTTCGCTTTTACTTAAATAAAATTATAGCCAGTTAAAATTCCTTAATGACACCTCATGACTGACATATTTCCCCCTCCTGATCTAGCTTAACATGTACTCTACAATGTACCATATGTTTATAGAATAATATAAGGACTTAGTCAATGCTAAATGACAAGTAACACTTCAATGAACCTCCTCTGTGGATTTTACATGTACATCCCAGAGTCCCTATATATTGTATAGACTACTGTAAGAATTTAAGTATTTTACTGTTAATAGAATAAAAACTAGAAACACTCCTGCACGCTTCGCTTGCCAATCTCATCACTCGCTGCGATCGTTACACCTCGGCCTTCGGCCTCGACCTGTGACTTTTGAACTACAAGTAATATTAGTTTAACTATAAGACGAAATTCATAACTTTAAACGTGTTTATAGTACTTTTGAATATAAATATGAACACTTAATGATACTGTTGAATTCTTCAAGTCCAGCCGTGCACAATCGAATGTGAATAAAACCATGCTTACAACCTTCCCTGGTTTAACATCATAAATTATCATAACCTTCACAATATTACAAACACAACTGTTTACATTCCAACATCTGTTAACACTTTTTTGAAATTATTATTTACATTTGAACAGCTGTTACTCTTGGCTTAATTTAAATATCTCCCCATGTTATTCTTATGGCCAAAACCCGTACTATTAGGGCTTTCCTTCAGGTTGAACATATTAAAGAATTAAGACCTTATTGCACAATTTCGAACAGAGGAAAGTTTGGTCATACCTCAACCGTTTAAATTGGTCAATAAATAAGGGAGGAGTTGTGGTGACAAAAAAATGTTTTACGTATAAATAAATTTAGGTAAAGTATTAAAGAAACTGATTATAAGTCTTATAGTTTACTACTGGTTATTTATTAATTTACCTCTTTTAAAGATGTTTGATATAAAAGTGAATATGCACGGATAATAAGGTAAATGGATGACTAGACGGAGGCAGTGACGGAGGGTTGAAGCCCGAATAGACGTAGGGTGCGTGTGAGGGGAAGGGGGGAGACCGCAAAGACCTCGTCAAACAGTGAGGAATGTGGTGCATTGTAATTTGGTAAGTACAAAGTAAGATCTGTCATTAGGCCGTTGAGGTTAGCTAATAACGTAATGTCAGACACTCCCAGAGATTTCACTAAATAACGCTTTGACTTTGCGAATTTAAGGGAAGGAGCAGAGGACATTTTACATCAGACGATATGGTGATACAGAGTATGACGATGATAGATGTGTAGATGATAATAGATGATAGTATAATTTTAAATAAATACATCAGTTTGCATAACCGCTAAAATGTGATTATTCACGGGTAATTTATCAATACACTTAATACCTGGCTATAGTTTTCGACTAATATAGCATTTTTATAGTCTCCTCACCGACCTAAAACTACTGATGACGGCCCACTTACCTACTAACCACATTTCTTTACAGCCTCCCGCCATTTACAAAACCAACATAAAACCGTTGGTAACTCATTTATCTAACAAATACATGTAAATCTTTTGACAGCTCACTTTTCTACCAAACCCGCATACATCTGTTGACAATAGACCCACCTACCATACACATGTACAACTGTTTACGGGCCTCCCACGTACCCAATTCTCGAACATATGTTGAAGATTGTTCCACATACCAAACACTCATTCAACCGTCGATGGCCCACCCACCAACCAAACATTCGTAAATTTGTTGACAGGCCTCGCTAATTCCAAATTCACAAACATATGATGGTGATCATTCCACTTACCAAATCCATTGAACCACGTACACTGAACATTACCTACCTACCCATTCGCATACAGTGGTGGGTGGGTGATGGTACAGGAACACCCACCCTTACACGAACAGTGATAATGACCCACCAACCTATCCATAAACCTACAATGGTGTTATTGTGTGTTGAGAATATGTTGGAGATTGTCTCACCTACCAATCACTTATATAGCTAACAGTGGTTAAATAACTTATTGGTTATATAAGTTATATAACCAATAACTTATAATAGACTTGGAGATGGCTCACATACCTTCCAGACAGTCGTAAATCTGTTGAACGTCCAACCACCTACCTACCAGACAGTAGTAAATCTGTTGAACGTCCAACCACCTACCAGACAGTAGTAAATCTGTTGAAAGTCCAACCACCTACCTTCCAGACAGTCGTAAATCTGTTGAACGTCCAACCACCTACCTACCTTACAGTCGTAAATCTGTTGAACGTCCAACCACCTACCTACCAGACAGTAGTAAGTCTCTTGAACGTCCAACCACCTACCTACCAGACAGTCGTAAATCTGTTGAACGTCCAACCACCTACCTTCCAGACAGTCGTAAATCTGTTGAACGTCCAACCACCTACCTTCCAGACAGTTGTAAATCTGTTGAACGTCCAACTACCTACCAATTTCGCAATCATATTGAGACGATTGTTCAAACTGCTAAACACCCATACAACTCTTGACGGTCCACTCACCTAACAAATAAACGTAAATATGTTGATAAACCTGACTCATTCCAAATTTACGAACATAATGTATGTTGCTGTTCATTCCACCTACCTTTCAGTCGAACATCTGATGATGTGTCACTCCGCTACCAAACTCATAAACATATGTCACGTTCGTCTGATCTTCCAAACACTCATACACCTGTTAATGGTCTAAACCAATGTTTATTAAACACAGAAATATGTTAAAGAAAGAAAAAATATATATACCCATTAATTCCTAAACATATTAGGACTGTTTACAACCCACCATTTTAAATTTGCAATCCTATTTCCACAAAGTTTTTTATTTTCATATAATGATAGGCTTTAGCACTGCTCTTTTATTGTTATATTATTTGATACACAATCTCAAGGTTTATTTCTGACATAAGTTAAATTTTATCTTGCTTGTATCAGACACAATGTAGTGAGTTTATACTTTGAATACGACATTAACGTACAAACTCACTACATTGTGTCTGATACAAGCAAAATAAAATTTAACTTATGTCAGAAATAAACCTTGAGATTGTGTATCAAATAATATAACAATAAAAGAGCAGTGCTAAAACCTATCATTATATGAAAATAAAAAAACTTTGTGGAAATAGGATTGTAAATTTAAAATGGTGGGCAAAGTTAATATATTCTTCTATTGTCCGAAACTATACTTTGAATACGACATTAACGTACAGTTTCGGACAATAGAAGAATATATTAACTAAAGTCAGGTCATTTAACGTCCTTAACCGAAAGAGAATTAACCTTAAATAAAATGCAAATATATCATATGAAGTCAAACTCATATAAAACACAATTAAAGTATTTTGAAAAACGTTCTATGTCTAACTTTAAAATTCCACATTCCATTACTTATTACAATGTTGTCAGTAACTTAATTGTAATCGGTCCTGATAAATCTCATAGAATCGAATAATGCAGGAGATTTCCAGGAAAACAATACCAAGCATCCTCATATTAAAGAACAATAAACAATGTGCGGAAGCAATATAACCGACGTACAGGGTTGTTTGAAAACAAAAACAAAACATGAGAGTAAAGGCAGGTAATAAACGACGCCTGTAGACGGACACAATAACCACCATCAATAATGCATCGGTCTTCCTGCTGGCTGCAATATCGTCTATCAATTGATTGAATTTTTGTGGCTGAAATATGCAGGGCTCAGGCTCCAATCGTCCGCTCCCATGTAGGGCCCTGTCCTCCCTTCCTACAGCCAACTAACCTTTACTTATGAACAGACATTTCTGATTTACTCACTGATATACAGTACATATAACAACGCTATTCTTATAGACAGAATACGTGGTGTTTAGCTATTTTTATTATTATTATTATTTTTTTTTTTTATTTAAGTTGAGAATAAGTAAACATAACCTCATATATAGTCATCACTCCCAAAAGTTTTGACACAATAAAAAGAAAAAAGATTTTGAGTTATATGTTTACCATGTTAAATCTTGTAAATATTTTCTCATGAATTTTTGAATTAGGAAATGTCTAAAGTTATGGATTTTGTAGACAAAAGTTATGCAGCTGGGAAGGAATTTTAGAACATTGTTAAGAAATATTTCTTCTACATGCATGGTGAATCTTAAGCTACATCACTTTTGCTATGTGAGTTTCGTTGGCTCCTCCTAACCATTCATAAATATACTGATTTACGAAAAATGAAAACAAATTTTTTAGATTTTACGCTCCCTGTACATCTTACAATACCAATGATGATCGTGAGGTTTGTAACACAAACCACTCGAATTAAAAAGAAAGAAAAATTACATAGGAAACCATAATAAGGGATGAGGAAAATGATAATTTAGTTACCATCTTCATTGTTTGTTATTTATTTATTCCCTCTGAAAAAATTTACACAAACATAGCTGTACAAATATTGAAATACGTAAAAATATTCAAAAACTAATGTCAATAAATATATTTATGTACACAAAGAGAGGAGCAAAGTTCAATGGCCTTTAAACTACCTGGCAAACTTGACAAGGAACTAGTAAACTTTGTTGATAATTTAGGAGTAGTCTACTAAAATAAAATACAGTTTCAACAAGCTGGCTCAGTTTGAGCAGAGTTCAATGGCCTTTAAACTACCTGGCAAACTTGACAAGGAACTAGTAAACTTTGTTGATAATTTAGGAGTAGTCTACTAAAATAAAATACAGTTTCAACAAGCTGGCTCAGTTTGAGCAGAGTTCAATGGCCTTTAAACTACCTGGCAAACTTGACAAGGAACTAGTAAACCTTGTTGATAATTTAGGAGTAGTCTACTAAAATAAAATACAGTTTCAACAAGCTGGCCCAGTTTGAGCAGAGTTCAATGGCCTTTAAACTACCTGGCAAACTTGACAAGGAACTAGTAAACTTTGTTGATAATTTAGGAGTAGTCTACTAAAATAAAATACAGTTTCAACAAGCTGGCCCAGTTTGAGCAGAGTTCAATGGCCTTTAAACTACCTGGCAAACTTGACAAGGAACTAGTAAACTTTGTTGATAATTTAGGAGTAGTCTACTAAAATAAAATACAGTTTCAACAAGTTGGCCCAGTTTGAGCAGAGTTCGTGAGGCCAAAGTCAGTTGATCACTTAACTTCTTTCCCGACTTTGAAACAAGTATTGTTGAAGTCTTTAGTACAGTGTTTAAAATGTAAATTAAAATAATTATTATTTACTCATAATTTTATTCTCTGTACATTGTTTATAGTCTATGTCAGGGCACACAAAGTTTATTATAGTTTAGTACAATGTATACAAGTACATGTTTCTTGGTGTGTTCCATAATCAGATATAAGACACAGACATAACTTATTGGGCAAGGCAAGTATGAATAATTGCTGTGGAAGTATGTGATCCATTTAATTTAGTTACTTATATTAAAAATATTTGATCAATAGTCCAGTTATCAAAGAAGCTAAGAGTCGTAACGTTAATTTATACGCCGACAATTTTTAAGTATGCAATAGTACAATAATTGAGTATCAGGCTTGTTAGCTATTAGAAAATCAGAGCGGTTCGAATTTCACGTACAGTTGTCGACTTGGCTATTGGGCTATCAATAAATGGTCCCTTCTAAAAAACGATCTTAATTAATAACAATGCCTACATTCATTCATCACCCACATTCATGGACAATTCATGTCTTATCACCAAGTAAAACAATTAATATAAATATAATGTTTCTTAGAATCCAACCACGAAATACATGTATAATTTGGTTTCTTAATAAAAAAGATATAGTTACATTTATCATTCAAGGCAACACCAACCAGCACCCAAAATTCAACAGGGCCACTTTATATTTTTATTCAGTAGTCACTACTATAAAAACACAATTTAAAGTACATTTTCCATTCTCATCCAACCAATCCTTATAAAAAATAAAAAAAGAATTCCCTCTACTCATTTACGAACTTCGATTAGAGTTGTTTTGTACATCAAATATCCTGCCTTATAGAAAAGGCAATCGAATTTAGCTTAAATTGCTTACTTTAGATAACTCTCTCTGATTTAAAAATCTAAAGCAGATTAATATCTTTTTATATCAAACACTGTGACAGTTATATCAATTTACTAAAACCACAATTACTTACAAAATAATTACACCACAAGAAATATCTGATGAAATTAATACCATTTTTAGTTTAGCAGATTAAGGAATATATTATTGACATGGATGAACCAGTGACTAAAACAGTAACAAAGCAGTCAAATTGATGTCTAACCCTGGCAACCCTTAACCCCCATAATCTTGGCGAATATAAAGTCTTCCATCGGTTTCATTAATACACAACAATTGACCAAGAATATGCTGAACATAAATCAATATTTTCCATAGTAGACCTTTTGAGTACAATGAAGAGTCTATATTGATTGATTAGTGACAAATTTCATTCCGTATATCCTTAGTTTTGTTAGATCTGTAAAATTTTGAAGAAAGTTCAATGAACTTGGTGCAACTTTTTTTTATTTAATTACTAAGCTAAGCCAGAAATTAATTAGGACTTAACGAAATCAATAATTAGCAATTGATGAACGCCACTTGATGAAGTGACATCTTATAGACGTATCTTAGACAATACAGACACGTCAATTGATGAATGCCACATGATTAAGTGACATTTTATAGACGTATCTTAGACAGTACAGACACGTCAATTGATGAATGCCACATGATGAAGTGACATTTTATAGGCGTATCTTAGACAATACAGACACGTCAATTGATGAATGCCATATGATGAAGTGACATTTTATAGACGTATCTTAGACAATACAGACACGTCAATTGATGAATGCCACATGATGAAGTGACATTTTATAGACGTATCTTAGACAATACAGACACGTCAATTGATGAATGCCACATGATGAAGTGACATTTTATAGACGTATCTTAGACAATACAGACACGTCAATCGCCTTCATGTCAACTACTTGTCATTGCATTCAAATATTAATCTTTGTAACAACAGGAATCACAGTGACGTACATGAACTGTTGGACTGCATTCTTTAAGACTTGAAGGGCGAGGACGGGCTTATGAAAAGTATCTAACAATAATAATCTCTATCTATTTTCTGAATCTTTTCAACTATTTGGCTGCTACATAAGTCGCCTTAGACCAATCGATTGGTCATATAGATGTGATGAGCCAGAACAAGTAGAAGAATAGCCTATAAACATTACAAATTTACTAACAGTTTCTAAATCATCCACTCTTTAACTGGCTGATGTAAAGACTTTGACTTATCTATTGGTCATATAGATGTGATGAGCCTGAACAAGTAGAAGAATAGCCTAGAACATTACACATTTACTAACAGTTTCTAAATCATCCACTCTTTAACTGGCTGATGTAAAGACTTTGACTTATCTATTGGTCATATAGATGTGATGAGGCAGAACAAGTAGAAGAATAGCCTATAAACATTAATTTACTAACAGTTTCTAAATCATCCACTCTTTAACTGGCTGATGTAAAGACTTTGACTTATCTATTGGTCATATAGATGTGATGAGCCTGAACAAGTAGAAGAATAGCCTAGAACATTACACATTTACTAACAGTTTCTAAATCATCCACTCTTTAACTGGCTGATGTAAAGACTTTGACTTATCTATTGGTCATATAGATGTGATGAGCCTGAACAAGTAGAAGAATAGCCTAGAACATTACACATTTACTAACAGTTTCTAAATCATCCACTCTTTAACTGGCTAACGTAAAGACTTTGACTTATCTATTGGTCATATAGATGTGATGAGCCAGAACAAGTAGAAGAATAGCCTATAAACATTACACATTTACTAACAGTTTCTAAATCATCCACTCTTTAACTGGCTGACGTAAAGACTTTGACTTATCTATTGGTTATATAATGTGATGAGCCAGAACAAGTGGAAGAATAGCCTATAAACATTACACATTTACTAACAGTTTCTAAATCATCCACTCTTTAACTGGCTGACGTAAAGACTTTGACTTATCTATTGGTTATATAATATGATGAGCCAGAACAAGTGGAAGAATAGCCTATAAACATTACACATTTACTAACAGTTTCTAAATCATCCACTCTTTAACTGGCTGACGTAAAGACTTTGACTTATCTATTGATTATATAGATGTGATGAGCCAGACAAGTAGAAGAATAGCCTATAAACATTACACATTTACTAACAGTTTCTAAATCATCCACTCTTTAACTGGCTGATGTAAAGACTTTGATTTATCTGTTTGTTTATTTATTTCACAGTACTAACCATTTTGAACCCTATCCACAATGTTTGGTTGATAATGGCATAACTTAGTCCTCGAAATTTGATACGGCAGATAGGGTTTGTAAGAAGACCCTTCTTATTAATTATATTAATTAATATATACAAAACTATGTAGATCATCACATAATTATATTAAGTGCTATTCATCACATATGATTTAAATAAGGCAAGGGAGAAAATATGACATCAATTAAATATTTCCTTGTAGGTATTCTCCCATTACGCAATACGGGTTTAAAACCGAACATATAACCTTATGCGCTTTACATAAAATGGTAATAAAGGTAATTCAGCTACTAATATGGCTCTAGATTTCTAATTTTGTACTGCTTCTTCGGTAAGGCTTTTACAGTTAATATATCTGTTTTCTTATTATGTAAATTTTTCTAATGTATTTCAACTCAAAAACTAGATGATTGAAGTTATAATACCTGATAAATAAAGTACAGATAATTGTGCAGTTGCTATAATATGTTAGAAGATTTAAAAAATAGGTCTGCTACGAATTTTAAACACCAAGACAACAGTCCCAAAATTATATATTTTGTATTCTTTATTAAAATTTAAATTATATAAAATTTTAAATATAACGTGCTGACCACACGTCAACCGGCCATAAACAGCCGTCCAGCATGCTCAGACCCCCAAAGAGTAGTTGTGGACAGGATTTTTTATTTATTAGAATTTAAAAAGAGGAAGTCTCGTTTTAAATATTCAAAACAAATAATTAAGGACACAAAGTGTTTATTATAGACATATTCACCAATATTTTTTAACGTATGATTGGTCCCACAGAGGACACCAGACTGTATTAACATCCGTCTCTACCCAATCTAATATGTATGTCGAGAAACAAACTAACGGAAGTACGTGAACCCAGACCGACAATGATGAATGGCAAGACCACCAGACACATGACTATGCACGTGTACGAGCATGTTGGTCAGACCCTTGTTAACGAGACGTCGGGTCGGCTGTGATGGCCTTGTGAGGGGGGGTAGTCACGTCGCGGCGCCGAACGTCGTCAGATTAGCGCAACTTGCGGCATTAGAGGCAGATGGACACGCCATTACCCCAAATAGCCCTTCGCCGAGCCGAGGTGGCGACTAACTAACAACCCCCTTCGAAAACTCCATCAACACAGATACCTCATTCCTCAAAAACCTGTAGAAAAAACTAACATCATGCACATGGTTTTACTAACGATGCATCTACAGTGATGTAGATGAGTGTTATTTATAAATAAAATTATTATTTATATTGATATGTTATATGATGATTGAATATCATACTAAAGAAAAAAATGTCAGAACCATAGTCAGTTATTTAATCGTACGAATAAGGAAATAGTAAGTAACGATATATAATTCTGCAATATTCCAATGCCAATGGGTCTGTTTAGCAATGAGGTATCTCAAAACACTTAAATCTTGTAAATATTCCTTTCCTAGCACTCATTAGTTTTTCTTCTTATTTTGCCACCCCTTCCTCAATACCCTTCAACCAAGTGCTCCTCGGATTCCTGGTGGTTTCTTTTCAACAATATCTTTTCAAGAAATTACGTGGAACCATTTTCACCCAAATACCTTCATATGACCATACTTTTTTCTCTGTATCACTTTTAATCCTTCTTTTCCTTCCATAAGCAAAAAATCATGTATTTTTTATTATGATGTTCATAAATAGACATTAAGAGGTAATGATAATTGTTTATTATGGGGTAAATAAATTGAGACATTTTAAATATGTCCTTTTTTAGTAGACCTCGTATTATAGGCAAGACATTTAATAAAACTATTCACGTGTCTTTAAGAACGGATAATGTGTTCTGCGGAACAGCAACACACTTTGTTAAGAAGTCCATATACTGTAGATAGTAACCAAGAAGAATATTTCCCCAGACAGCGGCAGTGATGAGGGCTGTGTATGGGGCCATTATATCGGATTGGCCCCCAAGGACGATGTCGATAGGGTGTGCTGGAGAACTGACCAGCCGAGGAGTTTCCTAGAAGAATTACGTATACCAAATTGCACAATAATTCACACACTTTGTTGAAATATTAGGATTCTAACACCATAAATTGTGAGTAAGTCTAAATATGATAGACGAGAATCGTCAGCATTAGGAGGGAAGAAGTTAGCCGCTATAAATATATGTAACGAGTGTGGGTGTTTTGTTAAGATTGTTTCGATGATGTCAGAGTTGTGCAAGCACAAATGATGATATTTCAGAAATCTCTCAGAGAATTCTCTTACTAGTTACTCCATGTATCACGTTGAAATATAGCTATCATGTATAATTGTTTATAAGTAATTGCAACTAAAACTATTATTAATTTAAATATGAACAAACATATTAAGACATTAACCAGGAAAAAATCCTTAATACTAATAGAGAGCACCACTCAATGTGAACAAAGTGTTGTAGGGAACTATCCACGTCACCTGGTTGTCACTGATTAAACACTAAAGTAAATTTTTGCTTCGAAGAAAATATAAGTTTTAACATTTTTGTAATAGGCTAATTCAATCAGATTTAAGGAACTACCATAAAATTAAACATAGAAATAAGAACCACAATAATATGATATAGTTTATATACATATACTTTAATTTTAAGAGTCTGCAGAGGCTGTCGGCCATGCAGGTTATTTTCGAACCGGACATACGATCAAGATTATTCAAATTAAACAGTTATATTTAAACGTATTTTTACAAAACAAATTACATTTGATTAAGAATGAAATTGCGCGTTGAAATTGCTTTGAAAATTCTTAACTAGTTTAGTAAAAAATTTTCAGTTTGAAGTTTTTATTTCCACTTATTTTAAAAAAAGGCGTATGTATTCAAAATATCAAAAGCAAACCCAATGCGCAATATAATACAGTTTAAAATGATACCTCATACACAACTTTTGGTCAATAAATAGCGAAAACATATGGATTCACTAATAACATTGTTTTTATGGGATTAAAACCAACATGGCCGACAGCCTCTGCAGACTCTGTAACCAGCAACTGATATACTAATTAGGCAATATTTCAAAGCGTGAATAATAAATTTAAGATGTTGTACTTAGCTATCTCGTACTATATGTATATTTCTATTTTTTCTATTTTATAACCTATTTTGTGTTTTGTTATACATATTCATATTTTTACTTTTTTTATTTCATGTTGTATTATTGTGTTATGAGTGATAGATTTTAAGAACACTTGACTTTCTTAACAGTCAACTGTATTTTTTTTAAGCATGTAGTTTTTTAGTGATTTTCATAAAGTAGATCAATGCCTTATGAAAAAAACTAATTTTAAATGTATAGTAAGGTTGTAAGTAACACCTGAGGATGACTGGAGTTTGTCATACCTGTCGAAGTGTTTCCTTAAACATCTGAAGCATTGGAAATCTCCAAATAATGTCTTCCAATCGTTTAGTACTTGTGTTTACACATTCATTCCGGTGTGATGCCACTGAAAACATATTATTATTTTGTATTTTTTACTCTGTATTTATATAACAAGTTTTGTTAGTTCTGAGAGTAATCCTTTCACTCACTTTTAAATGTAAACAAATAACGGGATTGCTATTGTTATATTTATTTTAATTTGGCAATCTGTTTAGTGTTTGTTTTGATTGTGTGCAGAGCGGTTCTCATCTCCAGGTGTGGTGAGTCTGCGGACGTCTGTTTTCTCCGGTTGAATTTGTTGGTCATACTTGATTCAATGGAAACTGTAAGCAGTTTAAATCGTAATTAATATCAATTCATATCTCAGTATGCTATTGTATTGTGCATAAGATTACCTTTTAGTGTGTGTGTATATATATATATATATATATATATATATATATATATATATATATATATATATATATATATATATATATATATATATGGCGTATAGTTCCTTGTTAGCTACCTTTAAAAATATATAAAAGCCCTGCTTTGTACTTGGAAATAAAGTCCAAAAGTCATTACATATTAATAAAAATAAAACTATCAAGTTATTAAATAAATTCATCTTAGCCCAAGGATCGTGTTTTGACTATTTTATTATTAAATACCTTCGTCTACTGATCCTTCATTGGTCATTTAACCGACCGGTTTCGCTACTATTGTAGCATCTTCAGGGGGAGTTGAAATTTCTTCATTTTGCGATACGTCTCAAGAAAAACATAAATAAATACTAAAAACAACATTCAAAGTATATTGTTTCACTTAACCTAATTGTTATCAACAATTGTTATCAACAATCAGGTTAAGTGTAACAATATACTTTGACTGTTGTTTTTAGTATTTATTTATGTTTTATCTGGAGACGTATCGCAAAATGAAGAAATTTCAACTCCCCCTGAAGATGCTACAATAGTAGCGAAACCGGTCGGTTAAATGACCAATGAAGGATCACTAGACGAAGGTATTTAATAATAAAATATTTAAAAAAAATATCAAGTTATCTCTTTTCACAAAGCTAAATCCAATACATAAAGGAATTTAAGACCTGCCTCACTGATTTTATTTGTATGCTAGTAAATTCCACCGTAAAGCAGCGCAGAGAGCACTTTGCTACTATGTGATCCCCGCAATCACATGACTGATCTACTGTCAATCCCCATTTGTATTTCCAGTAGTTACATCTGCCCATGTCAGTTCAGAACCGAATATGTCAGTTCGAAACAGCTTTTAGTTAGAGGGGATAAAAAGCAATTTTGTGTTGTAATATAATAGTTTATATAAATAAAAACAAAATTAAAGTCATTTTAGGGCAATATGAGGGAATACGAAGTTGTAGAAAGGGAGAGAGGAATCTGTTACATTTGCATATAAAGTATATTTTATGCCTCATAAATTGGATCTATAAAAACTGAGCTATTTTTAATATTGTTGATTGTAGCCTTTATAGTATAGAAATACAATTTGTGAACTAAATATGAGAGCCTCCCTAATGACGTTGAGGGCCACTTCTTTGTGTCCGCGGACGGACGTGATCGTCCTTCCAAACACCCAATCTGCATCCCACACATACTCGCTTTCTTTGCCCAACTTATTCTTTTCAATTTGGCCCCTTTGCATACTCACGCCTTCGCGCCCTGCAAATATCCCACCTTTGATAAATCCCTCCGTACGTCAATAACACTTTTCATACGCGCACGTGCCTTTTGTTGGACACCGATATATTGTTGCTTTTAGAGAGAACGTGTGTTTTATTGTATTATTTAATGTAGTTTTTTATTTATTTGTATTAAATATCTTCATCCAGTTATATTTTACTGCAAATAAATCACGTTCCTGAAACCTATCACGCAGGTACAACAAAACGACGTCCATTAACATGAACACATACTTTTGAAATACAGTAGAAAAACTGGAATTGTATGGAATATTTTTTAATATTTACAAACAGTTCAACATTAATTGTTACATAAAAATAAACAACTTTCAGCGTTAGAGACCTAGTAAACTACAATGTAAGCTCTGACATAACTCGATAAAAATACATCGCTGAACAATGATAAAATAAAAAAATATAGAACCGTTGTTCATCGATAGTCATGAGTCGTAAGGCTTGTTAGCAGAAACTCTCCAGTCTTCTTTAATGAGCACCTTTATTATTATTTTTCAGTCGTAAGTAACAGTAAACATATCCCGTTCCCTTGCTTCCCCCTGTGATTCCTTCAATCACTCTAGTTAAAAATTTATTTCATCTCAGAATGTTTTATTTTTACTTAATTTCATGACTTTTATGGAACTGTACTCTTTCTAACCTCTCCTGTATAACTTTTATTTATTGTGTATACAACACATATTATTTTATTTTTACGGATAACGGCAGACACCATCGTCAACGCCTAGGTCATTGTGCCCGCTCTCTGCGCGGGTAACTGCCCGCGGGGTCAATCCAGGTCTTCCAGGAAGGACTAGAATGGCAGATAATTCGCCTGTAGGTGAATCAAGGCCCTTCCAGAATTGGAGTCGATAAGTTCTAGATTCTTCTCCAGGATCACCTCTGCCAATTCTAGAATCTTCTGGGTATACACATCTGATTCATATAAAAACACCCTTCGGCCGGCATTACAGTCAGTCAAGAGTCAGAGTGAAGAGTCAGAGAGTGAGTGACACAGTGAGCTCCAATGGATGTGACAGTCTAGTGACAGTGCAGTGACAGTATACCGAGCAGTGTCATGTATTAGATGAAAATAATAATAACTAATATGAATTGTTGTAAATATCAGTGAGTAATTAAATGTCGATATTTACATTTAATTATTAGTTTCAATAACTAATAATTAAATGTATGAAAAATGTATGAAATATGTCTAAGTATTAGTTTCAATTTGTAAATATTGCATAGTGTGTAATTTAGAAATATAAGTAACAACTAGTAGCCAGAAGTGGAATCATCTTATTTATTTAGGACCCTGTTGGACCGTAACAAATCTGGTGTCATAAGCGGAATGGTGTCCGGACAATTCGTCCCACGGACATTTCGTCCCCCAAGAAAAATGCGGACATTTCGTCCCACTTTGTGGAACGGCTACCTGGGTAGGGTTTGATAAATAGTCTCCAAATATTTCTAAACGGACACTTCGTCCCACCTGAGAGAAGGGTTGTAAAAAGGTTAGGTTAGGTTAGGTTCTCTCAGGGTGGGACGAAGTGTCCGTTTAGAAATATTTGGAGACTAATTATTAAACCCGACCCAGGTAGACACTCCACAGAGTGGGACGGAATGTCTGCATTTTTCTTTGGGGACGAAATGTCCGTGGGACGAATTGTCCTGTAATCAAGCGGAATAAGGCGATTAATTTATGACCTGTGTGACACTTTTTTTTTAAATGGCTGCTAGAAAAGTGAAACTGTTGGAAGAAAAAGTGAGTGATCTCAAGAGGGAGCTAGAAGAATGAGGCCTCGTTACTAATGGAACCAAGGGTATACTTCAAAAACATGCCGGAACTGGGTGAGGATCCTGTTTTTGATGTTTCGAAATATAAGGAAATTTAAGAAAGTTGCAAGACAAATTAAAAACAATTTAAAAGGAAATTTTAATAATTTAGAAAGAACATTTTAAGGTAAACTCAAGATTTCATTAAACATAAGAATAATGGGATGATATGGAGATGAAGGTCTAAGACTAAACCTTTTAATTAGGTAAAGTAATATACAAGATGTCATATATAAAACACCAAGTTAACATACCAATTAGGATAATATGATTGTTTATCTGTTCAAAATTACGGCAGAACCCAAATGAAATTTAATTTTCTTCTCTCGGAATTTTTATAATATAATGATCTTATTCAGTCTGAATATTGAAATAAGAATTCACAATAGAAAAAAACTTTAACATTTAAAATATCATATGTACTATTCGTTTGTTACATATATCTAAACGAAAACAATTGTTATACTTATCACAACAATGTTATTTCATCAATTGGAAAGTTATACAAAGTAAAAAGTTATATTATACAGTAAAACTCAATGTCGTCACCTACATATAGCAAATTAAATGTAACAGATTTAACTTGGATAGGGATTCTGTCACTAATAAAACCCCCATAATTTTACTACTGATATGACGTCATCTCTCCCGTACAGTCGGCTCAGCTACTATGGTTAATCAAAGCCGGAGAGGGGTGGTTCTATCATCATCAATCCTCATTAAAGGAAGGGAGGGATGCGCCACTTTAATACAGATTCTTCACTTTCCTTCCAAAAACACTTGAAAATTAAACTATTCCCCCTTATTACCAGAAGCCATTGATGGGACCTAAATGACTTAACGGTGAAGCTCCGTCCTCAAAGGGTTGTCAGGGGTCCGTTACTCAGTTAAGTCTTCAGTCACCAAGATTTGTATTATACCTATGAAAACTGTTCGTAGGATTGATTTGTCAGATCAAACTTTTATCGATATAAGTTGTTTGTTGCAATGGGAAAATGCGTCATATACTGTTGGGGCTCTACGTGGTTAAGACTACTGATTATCAGTATGTAAGAAACGATGAGGAATAGTTGAATTTTAAGAATTCTTTTCTTACATATGAGACGCCGACAAAACGTTGTTGGTATTTTAAGGCGAATATGAATGATTATATGAGTGTAGGATGAGTGTAGTCTTGTTACTAACTGAGTTCAATTGTTCCTCAGAAAGGGCAATGTATTAATAGCCCAACAGCCGGGGCAACTAAGGGACCTACAGCTTTACGTGGAATCCGAACCACGTAGTGCTGGTCTGATTTTCAGCAAATTGACAAGCCCCACACAACATCCGCACAATGATTACCACTCAACATGGACACCCCAGACTTCTCTTGTAGTGTCCACGCCGATAGCAACCATTGAGCGGACGCCATGTGGGTATTAAGAGAACCGGGCATCTAACCTATCGCCTACAATCTCCCAAACACTTTCTCCCCAAGTAGCTGGGTTACAGCACTGTGCCACCAGTGCCGGAATACAGAACGTTTTGGATGATTACAATTTTGAGAATTTTCCAGTATATATTACTTGCATACATTTTAAGAAAATATTCATTTAACACATTTTTAAATCCAAATTTGTTGTACATTCTACATACTCAGTATATATATCAAGTGTTCATTTCACCTTGTATATTAATACATTAATCATTGAACATCTATATTATTAATTTGTGCCCATTCGACTGCGGTAATTTATATTTTTGAATTGGAGCTGTTAAAAGAAGTATCAGAATTATCGGATTTTACTTGACAGTAGCAATACGCCGTATAATGAACCACCAACTGCGCGTCATTCGAGATATGTAGCGCATGTAATGTGAAACCATTGTGATATAACGACATTGTCAGAAATACGGTTGTATTAAGGAGAACAGGATGAGCGTGTTCAAGGTCAGATCTAGTATTAGCAAGTATAAGGTAGCGGAAAGTCTACAAAGTATATTTGTTATTTATTAAATTACTAATCAAATAAGCAACGGGATTGAAAAGAGAACATAACATTTCCTTGATATTTGAAATGAAATCTGAATTCACTTCTCATTAATAAAGAAAATTACAGTTCTGCGAAATATTTTAAAGACATAATAGTTTGGTTACTAGTATATTAAATCACTGTTTTTTATTTATTGACAGAATATATAACCTTCATTTATTTAAATTTAACGTAATGACGTTTCTTATGCGATTATATTGTTTCGATACAAACCTATTGAGCCATAAAATAATATTATGTTGATGAAGAATAGTCGTCACCACGTAGGGCCCTCAACAGTTCAAAACATAAAGAGATATGATAAGATTATTATTAACATAATGCTACTAGTGCTGGTTGGCGTTGGGTTTGACAGACTACTAGTGCTGGTTGGCGTTGGGTTGGCACACTACTTGTGCTGGTTGGCGTTGGGTTTGATACACTACTAGTCCTGGTTGGGGTTGGGTTTGATACACTACTAGTCCTGGTTGGGGTTGGGTTTGATACACTACTAGTCCTGGTTGGGGTTGGGTTTGATACACTACTAGTCCTGGTTGGGGTTGGGTTTGATACACTACTAGTCCTGGTTGGGGTTGGGTTTGACACACTACTAGTCCTGGTTGGGGTTGGGTTTGACACACTACTAGTGCTGGTTGGCGTTGGGTTTGACACACTACTAGTCCTGGTTGGCGTTGGGTTTGATACACTACTAGTCCTGGTTGGGGTTGGGTTTGACACACTACTAGTCCTGGTTGGCGTTGGGTTTGATACACTACTAGTCCTGGTTGGCGTTGGGTTTGATACACTACTAGTCCTGGTTGGGGTTGGGTTTGACACACTACTAGTCCTGGTTGGCGTTGGGTTTGACACACTACTAGTCCTGGTTGGCGTTGGGTTTGATACACTACTAGTCCTGGTTGGGGTTGGGTTTGACACACTACTAGTCCTGGTTGGGGTTGGGTATAACACACTACTAGTGCTGGTTGGCGTTGGGTTTGACACACTACTAGTCCTGGTTGGCGTTGGGTTTGATACACTACTAGTCCTGGTTGGGGTTGGGTTTGACACACTACTTATCCTGGTTGGGGTTGGGTTTGACACACTACTAGTGCTGGTTGGGGTTGGGTTTGACACACTACTAGTCCTGGTTGGGGTTGGGTTTGACACACTACTAGTGCTGGTTGGGGTTGGGTTTGACACACTACTAGTCCTGGTTGGGGTTGGGTTTGACACACTACTAGTGCTGGTTGGGGTTGGGTTTGACACACTACTAGTCCTGGTTGGGGTTGGGTTTGACACACTACTAGTGCTGGTTGGGGTTGGGTTTGACACACTACTAGTGCTGGTTGGGGTTGGGTTTGACACACTACTAGTGCTGGTTGGGGTTGGGTTTGACAGACTACTAGTGCTGGTTAGCGTAGGGTTTGACACACTACTAGTGCTGGTTGGCGTTGGGTTTGACACACTACTAGTGCTGGATGGGGTTGGGTTTGACACACTACTAGTCCTGGTTGGGGTTGGGTTTGACACACTACTAGTCCTGGTTGGGGTTGGGTTTGACACAGTACTAGTGCTGGTTGGGGTTGGGTTTGACACACTACTAGTCCTGGTTGGGGTTGGGTTTGACACACTACTAGTTCTGGTTGGGGTTGGGTTTGACACACTACTAGTCCTGGTTGGGGTTGGGTTTGACACACTACTAGTCCTGGTTGGGGTTGGGTTTGACACACTACTAGTGCTGGTTGGGGTTGGGTTTGACACACCACTAGTCCTGGTTGGGGTTGGGTTTGACACACTACTAGTCCTGGTTGGGGTTGGGTTTGACACACTACTAGTCCTGGTTGGGGTTGGGTTTGACACACTACTAGTGCTGGTTGGGGTTGGGTTTGACACACCACTAGTCCTGGTTGGGGTTGGGTTTGACACACTACTAGTCCTGGTTGGGGTTGGGTTTGACACACTACTAGTGCTGGTTGGGGTTGGGTTTGACACACTACTAGTGCTGGTTGGGGTTGGGTTTGACACACTACTAGTCCTGGTTGGGGTTGAGTTTGACACACTACTAGTCCTGATTGGGGTTGGGTTTGACACACTACTAGTCCTGGTTGGGGTTGGGTTTGACACACTACTAGTGCTGGTTGGCGTTGGGTTTGACACACTACTAGTCCTGGTTGGGGTTGGGTTTGACACACTACTAGTGCTGGTTGGCGTTGGGTTTGACACACTACTAGTCCTGGTTGGGGTTGGGTTTGACACACTACTAGTGCTGGTTGGGGTTGGGTTTGACACACTACTAGTCATACAGGGGGGCTAAGAATTGTGGAGATATCGAAGGCAGTAGGCTCTGTTCTATAAGTCCTCTTAATACCATCACGACGTCCGCTCAACCTTTTCCATCAAAATTAACGTTAGTAGGAAAAAAATATTGTCTAGGGGAGAAATTTGAGCATCAAACTTGTCAGTTACCCTGGTTGACAACTGAACCAATACTCCGTTTTTTCGGACTCAATATTCATCTGAAGTTACTGAAGTTGCCCTGGATTTTAACCAGTTAAAAAATAGCTCTGTAAGAGTCAACCAGCACCACTTAGTAATGACTAGAGTTGCTGATTTAGACTCATTGCAACATTCAAAACTCATATCAGGTCCCATCTGTGTGGATGGCATATTAAGTTACTATGAATAACACAGTATAACCTCAAAAATAAGCAACAAATTTTAACTCAAACTTATTATAAATACGACTATTTTATTTGCATTCCACAGTGCTTATTAATTCTATAGATAAGTGAAATATCATTTTTAGCGTGCTAATAAGTAATAACATAAAAATTCCTTGTAACAAACTCTGGCACTTAATATGTTATTAAATGTTGTAAAATATATCTTTAAATGTGCAATACATTACTCGAAAACCATATTTATTAATCTACTTCGCACCTGATTCATACATTGTATGAAAACATAAAATAGGTTTAAACAATTATAAAAAATAACCATTTTTCTATTCATCATATTTCAATAGCATAACACAATTATAAAATATGCTTTTCCATACCTAAAATAATTTCTATTAAAATAAAAAGGTTAAATATAAAGTTGTCTTATAGATTATTAAAGGCGTGGTGACAACTACTAGATCTACGACGACACGCACACAGGGTTCACAGTTCCATCCGCCAGGTTAATGCATCTAATGGCACGGAAGGATGATACGTGGCTTCCAGCTTTCAGACGTCAAAATTCGATATTGTAGAAAGTTTTGCGGGGCGTGCACGTCTGTCTGTCTCGCTGTTAGTTAATTAATAACAAGGGCTCCGCTCTTTCAGCTGTCGCAATTACGTTTAATAAAATAGCTTGAAAACAACATCACATTCGGAGTTAAGGTTCTCTCGCTTTCCTGTGGAGTTATCATATGACAATATGTCGGCTGACTTCAAATTACGCTTAGCAATCGAACAGGAATCTGAGTTCTGTCTTTATGTTTATTAGCACTTCTATCGATTTACATTGCAGTATCCTTGTAATGTTGAAGATAACTCATTCACTTGGATCATGATAGGCTCATTGTTAGAATAACGGATAGTAAAAATAAATCTTGCCACTAACAGCTGTTATATACTCCAACCACTTTATTTGTGTACACACAACTCATTGTAGCACTATATAAGTCTACCCACAACTCTGGGTCGTCCCACCCAATCACTGCAGATACACATAAGTCAGGACACAAAACTCAGTGATGACATTTTAGCTATCCAACCTTACTGTTGATAGTATTCATTTGCATACTAATACTTCATATAGTTTTCACAAACATGACGCCTAATATAAACCTAACATCCAGGTTATTATTTTGCCTGGACACTCCCATTTACTAAACGCTTTCTTTTCATTAATTGAAAAGCTATGATTAGAAACCTAGTTTGTGAGTAAAGTGTGACTGAAAAGTATTAAGATTTGTTTTAAATCTTATAACGCCTTTATTATATATCAATCAGTGTTTTTAATATGCATTTTCAGCTTATTTAATCTCATGAAAGATATTACTTTTAATTCTGATTATTTAAGTTTAAGATACATCTAATAGAGATTTCATAAAAACCATTAACTATTACGAAGATGACGTAGACAGGGTCTGTAGTGTTGCAATTTAGTCATTCATCACACAATTGTGACTTTCACATCATATTCTTCAAGTTACACAATTTTAATCAGTGCTCGTCTTGAATTGAGAGAATCTCGAGTTGACTTAAATAAAACTACATTTCCATCTCCCTACAATACATCGAGCTTACCTCACATCGTTTCTGAGCAAGCCATTTTGTACCTGCCTTGCGGAACTACAACTGGTACAGTTTTATGAAGATTATACGGGGGTTCCTTGTCTCTGACGACATAAGGGTCGGTTACCGAACCTATACAATATTTTGACTTCAGATTATATTTATGAGTATGAACAACTCGTGCCTTATGAGTGCTGTATTAGTTAGTATAGTTAGCAAATTAAAGTAATTCGCATTGACGTACGTTGAACACTTACGAAACTAACTATTAGTATACATATTTAAGGATGAATTTATTCTTAAGTAAATCTCAGAATAGTTCTCACAATGTTAAGCAATTGTATTTTTAAGTTAACGTATATTAACAGAATGATAATAATTATCCTAAACATACGCTGGGACAACATTCATTTATAACTACTTTCACACTAATAAACCTTTTAAACAGCAAACTACGAGTTAAAAATCGTTTTGGAATAGTTACCGTTAAATGGAGTCACAACTCGGGAAAACGTCTGCTAATTAGCGAAGTTACCGCGAATTGAACGAAGCGAGCTCGACACGAGTGTTTTGCTCGTGCACCAGTGAAGGCATTCATCGAGTGTTCGATATCGGATAATGAATGGTTTTAATGAACATTGCGACTTCCTGTTGTTGTGGTTTGACGGCGTCACAGGAAGTTCAGATTACTGTAGCTACAATAGTTAATACGTTGCCAGAGATACGGCCCGCTTCAACGGACTCATTGTGCCGTCCCAGACTTCTTTGTCTCTTGGACTCGGTACAGCTATACAGTCGCAGGCGGGAAGAAGTACTGAGCTCTGTGCACAACATTACTTTAGAATTGATAAATGCTACTGCACCCATTTCATACGCTTAATTCAATGTAATTTTTAAAAGATGAATGAAAATAGTGACATGATTAAAACGTTGATTATGTAGTGAATACTTTTTATTTATTTCTATTTCATACTCGTATAATATGTAACGCCATATATTACATTATTTGTAGGTTAATGGAAGTTAAAAGCTATTATTGAATCTCACAAGTAACCATATTTTCTGAGTAAAAATGTTTGTATATGTCACTGTTGTATATTCAAGTATCACAGATTGTTTGTATATGTCACTGTTGTATATTCAAGTATCACAGATTGTTTGTATATGTCACTGTTGTATATTCAAGTATAACAGATTGTTTGTATATGTCACTGTTGTATATTCAAGTATAACAGATTGTTTGTATATGTCACTGTTGTATATTCAAGTATAACAGATTGTTTGTATATGTCACTGTTGTATATTCAAGTATAACAGATTGTTTGTATATGTCACTGTTGTATATTCAAGTATCACAGATTGTTTGTATATGTCACTGTTGTATATTCAAGTATAACAGATTGTTTGTATATGTCACTGTTGTATATTCAAGTATCACATATTGTTTGTATATGTCACTGTTGTATATTCAAGTATCACAGATTGTTTGTATATGTCACTGTTGTATATTCAAGTATAACAGATTGTTTGTATATGTCACTGTTGTATATTCAAGTATCACAGATTGTTTGTATATGTCACTGTTGTATATTCAAGTATAACAGATTGTTTTATTCTTATTTTATATTTATTCTCACTAACAAGCCACATTTTACATAATTAAGCATTCTTCATTTGTTTTATGGCAGCTAAGTCGTCTCTTTTAATACCAGTGGAATTTAAGACTAATTTCTTAAACGTTGAGTTAGAAGATATCGGTCCTAGCCTTTCTAGCATATTTACAATCCTTAAAAACAACAATCCTTACTATTATTTTAACCGAAAAAAATATTTTTAGTTATTTTAACAAAATTTAGTTAATAATTTAGCTTTCAATAACTATAACAATAAAAAAAATGTCACTGAACATAAATGGCCTCTACCATATAGGCTTATGTTTGGCCATACATAATAAAAAACGTAACAAGTAAATAATGAAAAACATGTTCAAACTACATTCGCTCTGAAGACCACCAGGTTACTGCTTTGAAGACATCACACAAACTATGGACTCTATATTTAGGTATTTTCCTGAGCCTCAGTCTCAACTGAATGTGAACGAACAATAGGTGAGTTTGGATTCGTAACCCAATAACTCACATCAACAATCCAAAAGGACGGTTTCGTTTCACATGATGGTACATTTTATTATATGATATTTTATTCACAACGCACTTGCTCAGGAACAATTTCCACTTCCTGAAAACACGTCCTTGTTTTTTAAAAGACTGTTCAAGGTGTAAAAAGTCTTTAAAACTGTTGCACATTAAAAAGGCTTGATAAAGCAAGCCCCGTCGGTCGACTGGGCACCTCGCGCACAATGAGGCTAACTTAATTGAAACTCTAATATGGGTGTTAATTTTTTCACTCCTTTCAATTTCGCCATCCTCCCTCCCAATCCATTGTCTTTACAAACATTTCTTCTCCGATCGTTCAAGGGGGAGAAAACAATGACGCGAAAAACACAAGGACCCTCTTCGTTACTCAACTTTTTACCCAGAATAATAATCATTAAAATTCAAAATTACAACTCTTGCGAGTACTTATTCGATGGCAATGAAGAAAGTGGATGAATTTTGGAGAAGGGGGACTTGTTCACCGGTTATAGCTCTCATGTAATTAACCCACCTCTTGTCCCTAGCCCGAACACTTACAACTTTTCACCCTGTTGCTAATAATCACTCATTAGGCCGGTCAATTCCACTGTAAGCTGAGAACTAATGTTTTGCTTGAAGTCAATATACCTGATATCATCTAACTGCACTGAATCTACATATATTGTCATAAAGATATTTCAACTAAAAGAATATATTCCGAATACTTTATTCCATGATTAAAAAAATATATCAATATTAAATTACAAGTATTTTATATGACGCGAAGTTAACGTGTCATATAAAATTCAGTTCAATACCACCGTACGTGTATGGGTGGGCGGGTGGGTCAATACCACTGTACGTGTATGGGCGGGCGGGTGGAATACCGTTGTACGTGTTTGAGTGAGTGGGTGGGTCAATACCACTGTACGTGTATGGGTGGGCGGGTGGGTCAATACCACTGTACTAGTACGTAATAGCTTTTTACGTAATTGCTTCCAAATATTTAATATCTAGCAAATTTCGAAATTTATTACGTAAATAACGTTAAATTTTAAATTATTAATGAAAAGTTACGTTTTAGCTTTAAAAAAACCAAACTGTTCGGGAACATCCAGGGAAAGCACTAAGCCAAAGGCATTGTCATTGATCGTATCTTTTCATCATATTTCTTGTATTTTATGTTCATGATATTCTTTAATGGACGATTAGTTATATGGAAATAACACAACATTGTATAAGTCTTGAGCAGTGAAGGACACCTACTATTGCCACTTTACGTGTGAGGGTGAGTGGGTGTTCCAGTACCTTAGATATGCGGTAATTGAACTACGTTTTAGTCTATACTTTGACATAGATGTCAGCTAGTTTCAGTTATCTTACTGTAACTAGTTAATGTTTGTAATGTTGTTAATGTTTGTTGTTTAGAAGTAGCGACTGTTTTTTAAACCAAGCAAGAAACGTAGTTATATTAGACGATCATTGATAGTCATTAAAATAAAGTCTTATAGTATTTAATAAATCACAACAGTCAATCATCACACTCCTGGGTCCGTTCCCAGTCTGACTCTAGACGTCTTTACTAAGGCACAAAAAAGACGTGGGACAGTATTAGAGTTTGTTTGATAGACATTTGTAGATAAACACTGATATCAGTAGTAGTCAATTGTTGAGTTCATATCAAAATAGTTAACTATAAAGTATTCATCCACACTGTTAATGTACAAATATCCTGTTGAATTCATCTCATAGCAGATGATTATCGTTCTTTTATGTGGCAAAACATTGTTATCAATTATAGTCAGTTATTAAGTTAATTTCACAACTGGTGATTAAGCTGGAAGCTGGTTCCTAACCCATCAAAAATCAAATTAGCCTGCTTCCATCTAAGTAATCGAAAATTAAACATCTTTTGAAATGGTGTAAAACACCACAATGATCATCCACAGTACCTGGGAGTAACGTTAGATCGATCGCTGATGTTTAAAAGCCATCTTCAAAAAACAGCAGCCAAAATTAAAACCAGAGCAAATTTACTACATCATATTGCTGGAACAACTTGGGGAGCCAACACATACGTCCTGCGTACTACTGCTTTGTCACTGGTTTATTCAGCTGCTGAATATAGTGCTCTTGTATGGCTAAATAGTGCACATACAAAAGCGATTGATGTCCAACTTAATAGAGCCATGAGAGCTGTTAGTGGTACTCTCATGGCAACCCTACTACCTTGGCTCCCGGTGCTGTTCAATATAGCTCCTCTAGAAATAAGACGTCAGGAGGCACTACGTAAAGAATTCAATAAGATCTAGAATGCCCCACACCTCCCCATTACCCAGGATCTCCCACGTAAGAACGGTATCTTAAAATCTCGAAATCCACCTCTACGTACTGCTATCCAGTTGTGCAGATCAAATTTCTCACCCAATACTAGCTGGGCCATAGCGTGGAGCAGTTTTGATGGACGAAACAAATTCCTTAATAATGATCCATCAATACCTGTAGGTGGAATGAACCTCCCTCGTAGTGAGTGGATATTATTTAATCGGTTCCGAACTGGAGTAGGCAGATGTAACTACTGGAAAAACAAATGGGGATCGGATCATGTGGCTGCGGGAAGTATATCCAAACAATGTGTCACATAGTTACAGAGTGCTCCTTGCGCTCTTTTACAGAGGGATTAGTAAGCATAATTAGAATCAGTGAGGCAGGTCTTAAATGGCTTGATGGACTGGATTTAGCTTTGTGATATGAGATCAGTTGTTATTTATTTTGAATTTTTATTATAGTGTAATGATATTTGGACTTTTTGTCCAACTATAAAACTGACTTTTTATTTAATTTTAAATAAAAAAATAATCATAATAATAATAATAATATTGGTAACTGAAAAAACCATACGATATATATAGATATATATATATATATATATATATATATATATATATATAGGATGATTATAGTTTACTCATCTAAACACTGTCCATGTACTGACCTGTTTTTGAGTTCATATTAGATTATTATTTATTATTTGTCATCCATACTTGTCGCAAACACTGTTATATGTACTGGTATGTTGTAGAGTTCATCTCATATTAGATGATTATTTATTGTTTGTTATCCTTATTTGTCGCTAAACACTGGTATGTTGTTGAGTTCATCTCGTGGTAGATGATTATATATTGTTTGTTATCCATATTTGTGGCTAGACACTGTTGTATGTACTAACATGTTGATGATTATATCTCATTGTATATGGTTATCTATAGTTTTTCTATCCATATTTTGTCACTAAACATTGTTATATGTACTGGTATGTTGTTGAGTTCATCTCATATTAGATGATTATTTATTGTTTGTTATCTGTTGAGTTTATCTTCTTGTAACTTATTATCGTTTATTGATTGATATTTGAAGTTAGGCACCGTTATAAGTGCTGGTCAATCGTTAAGTATTGTCACACAAGACGATTGCCATGTGTTAGTGGATTGACAGTATTGTCTGTATTGTGTCACTGTTAAGTTTATCTCACATTATGTTATTATAATTGTAGATCCATATTTTTGTTGTTAATGGTAACGCCACATAAAATGATTGCCGATTTTCTGTTGCATTATCTATTTATCTACTTTTTTATATGTCCACAATTAGTTAATAAGTTATATTTGGTAGTATATTTCCAGGCCTATTCTTTTCTTGGAATATAGTGACAAAATATTTTATTGCCTGGAGGGTAATTTCAGTGGTTTAACATTTATAATTTTGTATGCCATCTCTCCTTCACCATAATCACAGGTAAAATAATTTATCTTTATGAATTTATGGTAAGTAATTTATCCTAACGCCATTTATAATTAGATAGATGTTCAATCCACCGATGGGAGAAAACTCCAAATTAAAATCGCTGTTGAATCCAGAACTTCATTACGAATCAGTAAGCTATAAATGAAGGGCCAGCACATATGATTTAAAAATAAAAACCTGAAAACAAAACAGTTTCTTAACTCATATTGTTAAAATAGTACAGTGGCACGTCCAATATTAACAGAAAACTTAAAAATAGTTATGATAGGAATCCCTAATGTAATACTATCCCACCTTGCTAGAAATTATTTTCCTCTCATTCAAACAATTGAATTCATCCATTCCTATCACAAAATATTTGCAGTTTGAATATACTGATCCACTTTCAATTTGTGAGCCATTCCACAATTATATTGATTATTATTTACCCAATATTATCTATAAAACGATAGCCAATGAAATATAGTAAATGGTAACTACCTGAATTTAAAGTATAATATGGAGTTCTATGAAAACAAATTTAATTGATCCGTTGTATCATTTAAATATGAATTAACTGTTTATTTATATACAAACATTAAGATTAAAGTGTTATGATTGGAGGATATTATATTGTTATTGCTCAGCCAAGGAGTATTAAGCACTTCATTACAACGAATGGAAAATGGAGCGTATATTTAAGTCTTACAAACAATACAGATACCACTATACAGTTAGATATCTCTATGAGAAAAAAAATGAAAACTTTTATTTTATCATTCATTAATGTTTATGGTGAATTTGTAGTTAAAAACAAGTACGACAGTAACAAAGTTGGTGGACAATTTAATTAAATCACTGAATGGAGCATCATAAGAATGTTAATACATCAGAATATAATATTGCAAAAATTTAATATTATTTTGTCTAGTATTTAGTTATGTTGTAATTAAGTTAGGCACCCAACGAAAAATACTTATAGTTTCTTGGGACCCTTTGTTGTATTATTTAAATAACGTACTTTTAATAACTCTCCGATTAGTGACCAAAGCTCTTAAGGATATAGAGTTAAATATGATCAATAACTCCGATTAGTGACCAAAGCTCTTAATGATATACAGTTAAATATGATCAATAACTCCAAATAGTGACCAAAGTTCTTAAGGATATACAGTTAAATATGATTAATAACTTCGATTAGTGACCAAAGCTCTTAAGGATATACAGTTAAATATGATTAATAACTCCAATTAGTGACCAAAGCTCTTAAGGATATACAGATAAATATGATTAATAACTCCGATTAGTGACCAAAGCTCTTAAGGATATACAGTTAAATATGATTAATAACTCCGATTAGTGACCAAAGCTCTTAAGGATATACAGTTAAATATGATTAATAACCTCCTTTGACTAGTGGAAGGTTTTATTAATCACTAAAAATAAAACAAATTACCTTCACAATACGTATTTTGTCAGCTATTATAAGAGACCGATGAAATATAGTTCAAAGCATTTTGAATTTTGCTGTTGCTATTTATTTGATCTTGAGGTTTAAGCTGACAGGAGATATAAACATGAGTCGATCCAGTTGCTGAGGTAAGGGCGTCAGGTCAGGGGTATATGTCAGCGCTCGGTCGACAGGTTGACACGTAACCCACTGCTGGCGTTCGACATCATGGCTCGCGACGTTTTGACATTCAAATAATTACCTACGTCAAATCGGTGGCACATTGTAAAAACTTTCTTTCAACTTGGGTCTGAATAGAAAAGCTATTCAAGACTTTTCCCCACGTAGTATAAAGACACGCTTTTCTTTCCTTCAGGAAAAATAATACCCTTTCGCTCAAGCCTGAGGAAAGTTGTGTAAGATATAGGCTAAATAAAACTGAGGTTGGGAGGGGGTGAGTTGCCGGTCCATATCTCAACCCCTCCCTCACCAACCCTTTACAACTCTCTACCAAAGTATTTTTTAAGAAAACTTTCTGAAAGACAGGCAGCGAGAATTGTGCACCGTACGTCTCAGCTTTGGCACAGAATTGTGTGCTGCATGTTTTCAACTCTTTCGCTCCATTTTCCATTTGTTAAGTAACGCCCAGAATATTATCATGTCTGAAAAAAAAATTCTTGAATAATACGATTAGTTTACACAAACGATCTCTTTCAAAACCTACTGACCAATAGTAAAACATAATAAATCATACTTTTAAATTTTGTTTTGATTTATTTTATTTTATTTATTAAGTTTATTCAAATAAAATAACGTCCTTCAATTGTTTGTTTAATGATTAGCATGTAGGCCTAATCAAATCGATGATATACTAAATATATCTCCCGTAGAATGACATTACGTGTAGTCTTAAGGGTAGAAAAATAACAGTATATTAAGTAACAAAAGTATCCAATTACATTTACATTCTACAAGTTGTCAATATCCCGACCGTGTAGTTAGTCAAGTAACATGATGGTTTCATTTTGATGTACAGTAACTTTTTGCTAGTCCGCTATGAAATTTTATTTATTTATATTATTTTATTATCAAGACTATTAACTTTGTGTTTAAGTTTGGAAGGAAATTTCCTTTTTGTAGTGACATTTAACTAATAATTACGCTATACACTTGTAATTACTTAACCTAAATATTTTACATAGTAAAATTATTGTTCATATTTATTTTATTTTATTTATTTTTTTTTTAACTTGGAACAAGTAATATGAACGTATTTAGCAAAATGTATACCTTAAAGTCATAATAATATTTTATTTTGTATTGAAGTTGAAAATAGTTGGCACACTGCTTTAGACTTAAGAAAATATCCAGCACTCCTGTGTCAGTCTGGAGAACGGCAATATTGCGAATTGGGGGAATAAGAATAAATATGAATGATCGAAGTAAAGTGGACGAGGAGTGGGGCACGTTGCAATATCGAACAGTGTCGCCTGCGGCCCTTCTGTATTTGTAAATTGAATTCCACCACCCTAAGAAACATATCTAAATTATGGATTCAAAATGTAACTCTGGCTGACCGTAAGTTTAGTCGATTTGTGAGCTTTGGCTGTGCAAGAAGCCGGTATAAATCCCCACACTCAGTTTACGAGGTTTCTCAACGAATCTGAAAGCAGTAGGGTAGCAACCCCTCAAGCTATTCTGATTTCTGCTATTCACGTACCAAAATCTGTTGAATTATTTTGGCAGAGTAATATATGGCTTATTTTAAATCAAATATTAATCTTAAATTGTTGTAATTTGTATACGTACATAATAAAATGTATTTAAATTAAAAATAAAAAAAAAATAATAATCAGTAACTTAAACTGAGTTTCTTAATAAAGAATCATTAGCTGCTTGACTCCTAATTCGCTTTATTTGTAATAGAATACTAATCACATTGCCTCAAGGCAGGGAATCATGACCACAGTCTATAGATGACTAAAATAATATGATTTTAGTTTTTTAAATTAGCATAATACGTGTTGGTACATATACATTACAAGTAATCGTCACACAACACAAATGTATTACATATAAACACAAAATGCACAAATATATTACATTACAAGTACATTATTGTGAATTTTGTACTTGTATTGTAATATATTTGTGTTGTGTGACGTTTAATTTTACCGTATATGATTTTGTTAAGCGTGGGCGGAGTTTTTAATTTGTTTGTTTTAATATATGGTACGTGGATGAGCCATAATACAGCTTGTTGTATGTATAAGCAGTGCAAAGGAGGCATACGGTTTGTCAAGTGTGTGACCAGTGTATGGGAGGACACTGTATGTTGTGTGTGTGACCAGTGTATGGGTGAGCTACTGTTTGTCAAGTGTATGATTATCAAAGGGGGGCTACTCTTTGTCGTATATGTGATCAGTGTATGGGAGGGCTACTGTATGTCGTGTGTGTGAGACCAGTGTATGAGTGGGCTACTGTTTGTCAAGTGTATGATCATCAAAGGGGGGCTACTCTTTGTAGTATATGTGATCAATGTATGGGAGGGCTACTGTATGTCGTGTGTGTGATCAGTCTATGGGAGGGCTACTGTTTGTCGTATGTGTGACCAGTGTATGGGAGGACACTGTATGTTGTGTGTGTGACCAGTGTATGGGTGAGCTATTGTATGTCGTGTGTGTGAGACCAGTGTATGAGTGGGCTACTGTTTGTCAAGTGTATGATTATCAAAGGGGGCTACTCTTTGTAGTATATGTCATCAGTGTATGGGAGGGCTACTCTTGTCGTATGTGTGATCAGTCTATGGGAGGGCTACTGTTTGTCGTGTGTGTGACCAGTGTATGGGAGGACACTGTATGTTGTGTGTGTGACCAGTGTATGGGTGAGCTACTGTTTGTCAAGTGTATGATTATCAAAGGGGGGCTACTCTTTGTCGTATATGTGATCAGTGTATGGGAGGGCTACTGTATGTCGTGTGTGTGAGACCAGTGTATGAGTGGGCTACTGTTTGTCAAGTGTATGATCATCAGAGGGGGGCTACTCTTTGTCGTATATGTGATCAGTGTATGGGAGGGCTACTGTATGTCGTGTGTGTGACCAGTGTATGGGAGGGCTACTGTATGTCGTGTGTGTGACCAGTGTATGAATGAGCTATTGTATGTCGTGTGTGTGAGACCAGTGTATGAGTGAGCTACTGTTTGTCAAGTGTATGATCATCAAAGGGGGGCTACTCTTTGTAGTATATGTGATCAGTGTGTGGGAGGGCTACTGTATGTCGTGTGTGTGACCAGTGTATGGTAGGGCTACTGTATGTCGTGTGTGTGACCAGTGTATGGGTGAGCTATTGTATGTCGTGTGTGTGAGACCAGTGTATGAGTGAGCTACTGTTTGTCAAGTGTATGATCATCAAAGGGGGGCTACTCTTTGTAGTATATGTGATCAGTGTATGGGAGGGCTACTCTTTATTGTATGTGTAACCAGAGTATGGGAGGGCTACTGTATGTCGTGTGTGTGACCAGTGTATGGGTAGGCTACTGTTTATTGTGTGTGTAACCAGTGAGTAGGTGGGCTACTCTTTGTCGTATGTGTGATCAGTGTATGGGAGGGCTACTGTATGTCGTGTGTGTGACCAGTGTATGGGTGGGCTACTTTTTATTGTGTGTAACCAGTGAATAGGTGGGCTACTCTTTGTCGTATATGTGATCAGTGTATGGGAGGGCCACTGTATGTTGTGTGTGTGACCAGTGTATGGGTGCGCTGCTGTTTATTGTGTGTGTAACCAGTGAATTGGTGGGCTAATCTTTGTCGTATATGTGATCAGTGTATGGGAGGGCTACTGTTTATTGTATGTGTAACCAGAGTATGGGATGGCTACTGTATGTCGTGTGTGTGACTAGTGTATGGGTGGGCTACTGTTTGTTGTATGTGTAACCAGTGAATAGGCGGGCTACTCTTTGTCGTATGTGTGATCAGTCAATGGGAGGGCTACTGTATGTCGTGTATGTGTGATTTGTGTATGGGTGGGTTACTGTTTATTTTATGTGTAACCAATGTATGGGCGAGCTACTCTTTGTCGTATATGTGATCAGTGAATGGGAGGGCTACTGTTTGTCGTGTGTATGACCAGTGTATGGATGGGCAACTGTTTATTGTATGTGTAACCAGAGTATGGGCGGGAAACTCACTGTCGTGAATGTGATCAGTGAATAGGAGGGCTACGGTTTGTCGTGTGTGTGACCAGTGTATGGGTGGGCTACTGTTTATTGTATATGTATGTAAACAGTGAATGGGCGGGCTACTCTTGTCGTATGTGTGATCACTGAACGGGTGACAACTTGTTAATGCGTTTGTGATCACAAAGTAGTTGGGTTTGTGATTGTAGGGTGCATGTGGATACTTTTAGATGTTTGTTTGCTCATACGATGAATTTTTAACAGTAATCGTATTTTATAAATGTATAGATGTGTAATAAATTTATTGTTTAATGCTATTGCAACGGATGACCTCAAATTTCAAGTTGCAAAGTAAAGAAATAATACTTTTTACACTAGTCTACATTTTATATGTAACTTTGTAGTATGAACATCAAGGTTCCATAAATGGGTCATTTAGTTTAAATTCAACCATAAAACAACGGTGATCGTGTAGATTCTCTAGACATCTTTAACTTATGACTCTTTTAATAAAGTTTTATGAAAATCAACTAATTGTACTTAAATTATGTAATATTAATCAGAATAATTAAACAGAAAAATGGATTTTATTACAAGTGCAATATTTTTATTACTTACAGTAACTATATAGTAATGTGATTTAGAATTAGATATGCACATTTTTGTTTTAATTACACAGTTGTTTTATACATAACTGTGATGGATAATAAGTTTATTAGTTCTTTGTGTGTGGTTTAAAGGTACGAAACATGCTTGTATCGAAATAAAACCATAAGGAATGGTTTATGTAGAGATGCTATCACTGGTCATGGTGAAGTATTGTTGGTCTGGAGGGAGTTCTCAGAGGCCAGAGATAAGGGATGCTGCTGCGTCAGCTGATAAGCCAGTCATCGAGGTCCGTATCTGATCTGACTGCGGCGTGAGCTCGGACAAACATCGTCAACAGACCACTCCCTCCCACCGCAGCAATTTGTTTTATTCCCACATCAGTAAAATTTCGACTTGAACAACATAACAAGGGAGTTGAGAGTGGTTGTATATAAAACCCATCGATTTGTTGTTGTTTAAAAAAGTAAGTATTTTAAATAAATTAATTTTTATCACATACATGTATTGTACAGGGTTGGTTACAAAACAAACAGGAAGACGTTCTGTATACAGAATTTGTGGTCTAAATATTTAATTTTTTATCAAATATGAAATTAAAATCAAGAAACAAAACACACTAAAAATAAAACTAAAAGCAAGTGATAAGCACATAGAGTAGAGTATTTATTACAAGTGATAAGCACTCAGAGTAGAGTATTTAATACAAGTGATAAGCACACAGAGTAGAGTATTTATTAGTTAAAAAAATGTAGGTTTTATAACGTATATAAGCAATATATTTTAATGAAAGTGGTAACACAAATAATGTATGTCTGCTTTACAAAAAGACGATCCGGGAAAGGGAAAACAGAAATTAGGCACTGAATTCTTGTAACTAAACAAAGAACAAATTGGCTATTTTCATCTTGTGACTTTATATTTGAATTTTTTTCTTTGAGCTAGTAACTTTTAAGTAATAGCGTATTGAAATATTCTATGTTTTATTAACGTTCTGAGGAAATTCCTATGATGAGTTTCGATTATATTTAAAACAGTAAGAAGGTCTTATAATTTCACAATATTATGAACAGTTTAACAGTGAATATTCTCATGTATATTTACTCTAACTTTGGCTCTTTCCTATAACACGTTTTGGTCTCTAACCATTTGGAAGTAAAATTTTTTGTCATGAGACATTTCCGTGGAGTATGATAAATTTAACTCCTTTTAAAATCTCACTTCATTTCTGATTAAAATTCAATTGTTATCTTTAGGTAAGGTTTTTTCTAACAATAACAGATTTTTGTTCGAACCAGCTTAATTTGAAAGTCTAGACTACTTATAAAATATTTACAATATATTTTAGTTTTTTAAGCAGTTATACATAATGAATGAAGCTACATTGTAACAACCTACTAAAAATCATAAATGTACTACGTAATATAGAACGTTTGTACTAAAAATAATATATGTTCTTTAATAAAAGCTTAACGTTGTTCTATTTTCATATTCAATATTCATTGAAACTTATGATCATTGCATTTTATTTTTTATTCTGTTTTGATAAAATATGTATGTATAAATTTCGATATTTTTTTACTCATAAATAAAATTAATATTTAAATTGTGTAGTTTCAATTGAATTACAATAGGCTTTCCTTAGCATATTGTTTTTACTAGTCCCTATTAAGAATGACATTAGATCGTTGGAACCTATTGCTAATGTTTTAATGTTTTAATCCATGTTTATATTTACTCTCTTTCATCTTTGTCTTTGTTAGTTTTCATTTAGGGTTACTTTTAAGAGAGGGCCCAATAGCCCTAAATTTTTCCTTTGTAAATATTTAAAATTTTTACAAATAAAGACATTTATTATTATTATGCTATAAAACTACACATAACATAGTACATACCACATTTAGCATATAGGAGCGCATGTAACATAATTTGCCAGTGTAAAACTTATTTGCCTCTTTTTTGTATTCGTAAATCGAGATGAAATCCAGGAAATAAATATATTAAATTTTTCTTAAAAACGTCATTTTATCATCTACTTAGGACGTAAATCAAATCAAATCTCGTCACAATCAAACCAAATAGACCTGATATGTATATTAGCAGTGATTATATAAACCTACATAGATAAACCATCTAATAGGAATATTAAATATTTTGTAATGTATTTACGTAGTACAAATTTTGTGGCAGTAATTTTTTTAGTTTGTGTGGCCCGCAACCACAGCTGGTTTAAACTGTATTACATTTACATGGGACTACACTAGCGCTCCACAATGGACCACAAAAACAGCTGATATTTTGAGACTCAAAATTTAACATTGGATGGAATATCTATTTGTATATATAAAATCAATTATATTAGTGAGCGGTAAATGTTGAATAAAGGGTAAAATATAAGAAATAATGATAACTGATCATACTTGACTTCACAAAACTGTAAGATATTTTTAGATTACAGTTCAGTATTTCTTTGATGTTCGTGATTATCAGCCCATTAGTGTAACTATACAGTATACGACTTACACATTACACACAGCGTAATATTAAAACTCTTCAGATGACGAAGACATTTGTTTATTTTATTTTGAGCTCAGCATTAAAATCTACAACAGTAGGCTGTGTAACACTTGTTATTGTTATATTTTAGTACCATTTTATTAAATTATGTCAATAAAACACTACCATATTGTTTATTATCAACAAGTACATCGTTGACAATTATTCAACATCTATAGCAATTATAGAATTCAACATGAAAAATGAATGCCTTCCTATTATCAAAACGTGTTAGGATGAGTGGCCGAGATAATTTTGAAGGAGTGGTGTGCAAAGTCAAGGGTGGTTAGTCATTCAGGTGGAAAGATACTTGGAGCATTGATTAACAGTGCGCTACAAGGGGTTACTGTGTGGAGATACCCTGCTCCTTCCTCACCCTAAACAAGCCAAAACCTCTCCAAAATGCCTTTTATGTAATCAGTCACAAATTTTATAATATGAGACTTATATAATTTGTTTAAGTTTTGTTCACGAATAAATTCAATATATGCTATTAAATATATTGAATTTAAATGTTTTTATTTTATACCCAAAAAGACTGGGCTCCTTAATTGAATGCTTGGATTTATTATGACGCTGTTTTGAATAATGTTTGATAGAAATGAGCTGTACGTTTACTGTAGCGTAACTAAGTGGAAGGACTTGGACGTGCAGTTTAATATTGTTTACCCAGTTTAAAATTAGAACTACTTTCATTTCGGAACTAGTTTGTATAGTTTAAAGGACTCAAGAGATTAACCCAGGATATAATAATAGTGCATATTTATGATTAAACACAAATTTAATGAAATGTTTGCTTTAATTATTTACTGTGTGCATTTAATAAAGATGTAATCAACACAATGCAATAGTAAAATGGAAATGTTTGAAGATAGATAAACTCTTTCATTTCCAAGTTGAAACACGGACTGTAGGCTGAAGCAGCTATATACTGCTCAAGTGACTTACTTCACACATACTATGTAATAATCATATTACATATGAGACACCGACACAATTTTGTGCGTATTATGAATGATTGGTTGCATGATTTTAGGATGATTGTAGATGAACTGTGTAGTCTGATTACTTACTAAGTTCGACTTATGTTCTGAAAGGACCATTTATAATAGACAAATAGCCAGGAAAAGTATAGGACCTATACTTTTACTTGGGAACTGAACCATGTAGTAATGGTCTCATTTTCAGCTGATTGACAAGCATGATACTCAGTTATCTCCTTTGCACAACAGCCGAACACCGACTACTACCAAACACAGACACCCCAGACCACTCTAGTCTCTATACTAGTAGAGTCCACGCGGATATAAACCATTGAACGAACACCATATCTTATGAACATCGCTTACAATCTCCACAACATTTTTTACCCCACGTAGTTGGGTTACAGCTGGGCTAACCTCTTCTACCCAACTATCATACACACGACTTTTACAAAGCCAGCCATCACTCATATTATTACAATATATTTTCAGGTAGCTTCTAATCTTTCCCTTACTGTTGAACAAAATTCTCCACCCAATCTTAGTGCATAGATCTCCGGACGGGTACAAACGTACTTCACACACCTGGGATATTCTTGGATTCACCCTCTTACCTATGATACAAAAAACACCTATAAAATTCCTCCCAGGTGTATAAATATCCCTCAAAAGTGTTTCATCAACCCAACGTACCACCGTTAATTCAACATTGTCTATGGTATAAAACATACATATACTGCGTACTCATGCCTCATCAAAACCCAATTCATCCTATTTATTATTTCCAACCAAATAATAGCACAGCTAAAAATAAAATGACACCAACCCTACTGTAATATCATTGACAACACCGTTTTCAGCATTTGTTGAAACCACCCACTGCCCTTCTAATCAAAACATTTAACAAATCTAAACTAAGACAGAATTATAACTATCCTACCTCATCAATAGCACTGTAAACACTCTACATACTCACAGTACTTGATGAGCTCAGCATCCACCTTAAAAATAACATCAACTGACAAACCTAGCTTTAGAAAAAAACATCTGACTACTATTATGTCATTGAACACTACATTTTAGAGACACTTAGTCCGCCAACTTGCCCTAAAACTCACATAAATCATCAAAATGTACTCTAAGTGGTAAAACATTAAATGGACAAATCATTTTTTTTTTTTTTTAATAAAATGTTGTACAAAATATGTGCACAAATGGTATTTTGGCCAAAATAAAAAAATATATAAACTCTACATAACTAGACTTCACTCATAATCTTGGCTACTTTTTTTAAATTTATAACTTCTAACTCAGTTGTCCTACATAAAATAATAACATTAAACATATACACCCTCCTTCCAAATTAGGTTTAGATACAAATACACAAACTTCATGGACCAGCCCCATTTCACGTGCATGTACAGTATGTGATTGTGTGGAATTTTGTGATATCTTTATCACTTACTTCGTACATTAGAAATTTAATGAATTATCTCATAACCTATTGGTGCAATTCTTTAACCGTCTTAAAACAAATTTGTAAGAGCCCATAGGTCGTGCACATATTGCAATTTTGGTTTAGTATGGGAATATGATATATTTAATGTTATATTTAAGACAGAAGTAGCAATCCCGGTGTGACAAGGCTGCAGTAAGAACCAATAGTATGTCTCAATCCCATTGGGACCCAACTTCCACTCCCTCCCGGACACTGGCAGGGTCCAATGACGTGGATGCTGGAAGACACTTGACCCTGGAGTGTTGAGGACCCTCTTCAACAACCTGGAAGACGTCATAAAAATATGCAAGGAGTCGTAAAGAGTACTGGCCCTGTCTCTTCCAGCAAGGTACGATTTGAACTCCAACAACCCGATCCATCACACAACCAGGCTGGCAAACAACTACATGGCCGAACTATGTCACTACCACGAAGGAGAGGAGATGTTGGACTTCAGTTCTATCCCAAATGACCATCACACCACCCATGGCCTTCACCTCCGAACGAGCGAAAAGCTTCTTATAGCTCGTCTGATAGCGGAGAAGCTAATGACACCACTGGACACCAAACAACCAGCTCCCGCTCCGACTGATTCCAATGAAGTCGACTCAACAGCATCACTGTTACATGAGAAATATGCTGAGGCCGTCAAGGCAACATGTCCTAGTCAACTTGACAAAGACATTATTTCATCCTTGTCTCAAATAAGGAACATTTTTTTAGGCAAGCCAAGTCCAACACTCGGGCAAAATTAAATCACAGACAAATTAAAAATCTAAATATTATGCTCGGAATGCTCAATGGGCAAAAAATTTGACGAGTTGTCTCTCATGTGTGAATATATGCAGCCTGACATCCTTGTTATAACCGAAAATGGGTTCAATGATAAAAACATTTCTTTATGGAAATTACGCAATAACACCCAAGCATATTATTTCTGCCGAAACACTTTTGAAGGTGGAGGCATTGCACTTCTTCTCAAACATAGTTTCTCATTCACCAAATTCAAAATTAAAGGTTCGCTAGAGAACGATTTTGAAGCCATAGGTCTACAAGTAATTTAAAAAAAGAACAAATTGCTGTAATTGGAATTTACAGGTCTCCCAGTGGAAATAAACACACATTATTTTCAAAATTTGAGTCGCTCTTGCAGGAATTGACAACAAAACAGAGATACTTCATTCTTATGGGGGACTTCAATATCTACGTACTTAATACTCAACACCCTTTAACAAAGCATTTAGATGACTGCTTGAGGTCGTTTTATCTTAAATGGCTAGTAAACACCACCACTAGAGTGACAGCCACCCATAAAAAAAAAATCATATCAAACATTCCTGGTGTTGAAGCCTCTGTGGTCAACGCAGCAATAGCTGACACTACGCCAACTGATATCAAACATTCCTGGTGTTGAAGCCTCTGTGGTCAACGCAGCAATAGCTGATCACTACGCCAACTGATATCAAACATTCCTGGTGTTGAAGCCTCTGTGGTCAACGCAGCAATAGCTGACACTACGCCAACTGATATCAAACATTCCTGGTGTTGAAGCCTCTGTGGTCAACGCAGCAATAGCTGATCACTACGCCAACTGATATATTTGTTAAATTATTGACAATACGAATTAATTTCTTATTCATTAACATTAAGTATGTAGACATAGATACATGAGCTGCTTATAAAATAACATTCTTTTAGTTTTTACTACATCTAAGAGTAGATATGCATCTCACACATATATTCCCTTTAAAAACATTTTAATGAAATTTCCATGTTTTAATATAAACATCAACTTTTGTTTGGATATGTAAAAATTTGATAATTGGCGTCCCTTAAAAACATTGCATTTAATGGTTTTGTATGTAATAGTTTTTGGTTTTTTTAAATACATATATATACTACCACTGAGACAACTCCTTAAAAATCTGTTTATTCATCTTGTAATACTGTTTAAGTCCTTACTAAAGCACAATACCGAGAAATCTGGAATGTTAGTATGTTGGTGTTAAAAAGTGCGAAAAATCAAGTATACAAAAATAATGAATGTTTTAAAATAATTAAACGTACATTTTAAATATTTGTTTAAAGCAATAAAAGCTATAGTTAGCGTCATAATAGCATATTATAGCTCTATATTTATTATACGGTTGAGCTTTAATGTAAATTATTTCACCCAGGGCTGTTTGTGAGGGCATACACAATACTATCGATCCGGACAAGAAACCGAAATAATCCGTTGAAGGGGCAACGTGACGTGGCGAGAAACGAGGTCAAACTGAGGGCAGGGGGCGGGGGAAAAACTCTGAACTAACTTTTTCCCTCCCCAAAGTTTAGTTCGCGTGCGCCACTGCCCCCGCCCCCATGAGGTATTGGTGCCCCACCACAGTTGGTGGGCGGGTGGCCCCCCGCAGACCCACTACCAACCCCCCTTACCCTGCACCCCTTGGGTAGGCGCACTCTAACCACGTGCTACAGCTGCAACCGGCTTGTAGATAAAGTTACACTTTATTGACCGCTTGGACAATACGACTAGTGACTCACTAACCTTGAAAAAGTTACGGCATAAATTATGATTAAATTTGTTTTTGGAAGAACTTTCACTTCCGGAAAGAAAAGATTCAACTGATTATAGTCGACCAAACTGTTGGATCATGATTCCTTTGAGTTCAAACCGAACTTGTGGTTAAGTGTCGTAGATATTTAATACATCAATATCAAAACCTATAAATACTTTTTTTACATATGCTATTTTTTTTTTATAATAAATGCATTTTCTTTTACATATGCTGAAAACCGATATATATTTAAAAGATTATTAATTACACAACGTATAATATAATATTTTTTGAAGTAAACCCCTGCAAAATACTGAAAATTGACGTAAGGCCAGTAATTCTGTCAAATTGACGTAAGGACAGTAATTCTGTCAAATTGACGTAAGGCCAGTAATTCTGTCAAATTGACGTAAGGCCAGTAATTCTGTTAAATTGACGTAAGGCCAGTAATTCTGTCAAATTGACGTAAGGCCAGTAATTCTGTCAAATTGACGTAAGGCCAGTAATTCTGTCAAATTGACGTAAGGCCAGTAATTCTGTCAAATTGACGTAAGGCCAGTAATTCTGTCAAATTGACGTAAGGCCAGTAATTCTGTCAAATTGACGTAAGGCCAGTAATTCTGTCAAATTGACGTAAGGCCAGTAATTCTGTCAAATTGACGTAAGGCCAGTAATTCTGTCAAATTGACGTAAGGCCAGTAATTCTGTCAAATTGACGTAAGGCCAGTAATTCTGTCAAATTGACGTAAGGCCAGTAATTCTGTCAAATTCACATCTTAATCATGTTTAGGGCGTTATTTATCTAAAGTTAAGGTACACGTTTTTCACACACAGTCGCACATTATAATTGTTACTTTTCCATTGGTGGTACAAAACTGTAATCGATCTTTTGGATCCCTCACTTTAAATTGCCAGTCTCATAATGTAAAACACTACATTTATGTAACTAAATCCAAGGGAAGTTTGAAATGTTTTATCTACTTTAATTTTGTAACTAAGGAATAATTTGGTTTAACATAGTTAGGATTACCATTCTGCAATTAAATAAATTCAATATATTACGTGATTATTTCGATTTCAAGGCACCATATTACGTTATTTTGTAATACATACATGGCACTTCCTCTTTGGTCTTCATTAAATGATTTCATATGCTATTTTTAGTACTTATTACATGGTGGTACATGAAATTTTTATTTTCATTATTTATCATTCATTGATTATTATTTACTATTACTAATTGAAAGAAGTAAATTCATTTAATATGCATCAAGTTATATATCCGAATGAATCAAAGTTAAGTAGTAGTTTTAGTCTTACTCATCCAAGTGAGTAGTTAGATAACGATATGTCGTCATGTGCCTAGCATGTTTTGTCTTGCTCATCCAAGTGAGTAGTTAGATAACGATATGTCGTCATGTGCCTAGCATGTTTTGTCTTGCTCATCCAAGTGAGTAGTTAGATAACGATATGTCGTCATGTGCCTAGCATGTTTTGTCTTGCTCATCCAAGTGAGTAGATAGATAACGATATGTCGTCATGTGCCTAGCATGTTTTGTCCTGCTCATCCTAGTGAGTAGTTAGATAACGATATGTCGTCATGTGCCTAGCATGTTTTGTCTTGCTCATCCAAGTGAGTAGATAGATAACGATATGTCGTCATGTGCCTAGCATGTTTTGTCCTGCTCATCCTAGTGAGTAGTTAGATAACGATATGTCGTCATGTGCCTAGCATGTTTTGTCCTGCTCATCCTAGTGAGTAGTTAGATAACGATATGTCGTCATGTGCCTAGCATGTTTTGTCCTGCTCATCCAAGTGAGTAGTTAGATAACGATATGTCGTCATGTGCCTAGCATGTTTTGTCTTGCGATCAAGTCAGACCTCCTAGCTGTAGGCAATTCCCGCGCGACAGCAAAGTATCAGTTTTGCCTTTTGCCGCCGTGGTTTCTTAAGGAACACTATTTATACCTGTTTGAATATTTATTTTTTAAATGATTGTTTATGTTTAGCAAAATTTTCTCTCAGTAATAAAAAAAATCTATTATTATGGAACTTACAATATGAAAACTGACGTATTAGTCTCTTTCTTTTTAACTTATTAGAAAAAGTGAGATGGAAAAAATAATTATTTAAAAAGCTGTTTATATTCACTATACATTGTTTGACGATAAAAAAAATATTATTGATAAATATAAAATCCTTAATAAATAATAACTGAAATAGTAATAATTTTTAATATTTGTAGTACAATATTATACGTAAAACGATAGTACTAGTGGTACAGTGCTGTAATCCAGCTACTTGGGGACAAAGTCATGACAGATTGTAGGTAACAGGTTATATACTTGATACCAACAAGGCATCCACTCAAAGGTTTCCATCGATGTGGACATTTCTGGAGAAGTCATGGATATCCGTTTTGGGTGATATTCATGGTCCGGACGTTGTGTATGAAAGAGAACTGAGTATCAGGCTTTTGTTAGTTGAATAAAAATTAGCAATACTACGTGGTTCGAATTCCACGTAGAGCTGTCGGTTCCTTGGCTGTCCTGAGTATTTGGCTACTAATAAATAGATTTTCCTAAGAAACTGTCAACCTTGGTTAGTAACAATGACTTCACTCGTTTATCTACACTCATGACACCCATTCGAACACATCTCAACGATCGGTGTCATAATTATGAATAATATATGTATGTATTATTTATTAATTTTTCTCTGAAACTTCAAGGGTAATTGTTATTATTTAATAAATTAAAACTATTATGTACCCTAAGATATTTCCCCCAATATTGTTGCCCTCAGTGAGATGTTTAGGTACGGGCACTGACCTACACAAAGCATTCAGGAGAAAGTGCAAGTAGATTAGAAAAACTCCGTTGACTTTGAAACTAGGGGCCGAAGTTTAGCATTTACAAGCAAACTCTCTAACAAGTGAGGAGTCTCGGCGTGGCGCGCAACTTGGACTACCAAACTTGCTCTCATCAACTGGTAGTTTATTGTTTTATCTACCTACTTTTGAGTCTGCTGTCTGGAGATAAAATTATTTGTACCCGGAACTACCTTTGTGACTTCTAGCCAGGTATTTGGCTAACTATCTCGAGTATATGAGTAGTATGCTATTATCACTTGGAAAGAACAACATTTTCTATTCGTCTTGGAAATAGTTTTGTCCCAGTTATCACAAGATATATGAATGCAGTGGAGTGTTAATTTATATACGTTGGTCTGACTTTATGCTTAAATTATATATTTCTAAAAGTCTAGAATTAATGTAAGGCCTAAAACTAAAAACACATTCTGTGGAGTTTAACCTTTGGGATTAAATATTGATCTTCAGTCACGCAGCCATGTCCATTAAATAAACATATTTCTATTTGAATGAAGAGGACCTAATATCGATTGAAAATGAAATGAAAAATCATCGATTATTGTATTCTAGTTTGAATTAGTACTGTAGTTTTATTGTTATCTAAAACTTTTGGATCTGTTTAATGTTACAATTGGTGGCATACAAAAATCATAAAATGCATGGATAAAGTTAAATTTAAAAAAAATTTATAATTCTTTAATTACATGATAAACATTACTTGTAGACATTTATGAGAGTTTGAGACGTTTTAGTTATTATGGGTGGCACGTAAGAAATGTATGTTTAACACTCCATCTGAGAGAAAAGAATATAACATTTACAAATATTACATTGAATTAATTATTGTACTTTACATTTACAATGTTTCCTAACATATTAATAAGGTAATTTTAATATATATATATATTGTTATAGTAAATATTTAACAGTGTATATTTAAAGAGAGGTTACATTGTTTTATGAAGGGTCTGTGGACATCTGAAATGGGGATCATATTTAGGTTAAGAAATTCTCTGCTTATGTCTTAATATAGAAATTCGTTCAAACAAAAGTAAATCGTTAAGCTAACTAACCTTAAAATATTGAATAAAACTAATATTATCAAGGGAAAATATTATTTTACTATACAATCAATCCATAGGCATTTTAGACAACAAATATGCTTTAACTCATATGAGATTCGTTATATACTGTCTATATAGTCATATGCCTTTTATTGATCAATGTCCAATGCAGTAAGACAAATACCGTTTAAGTGCCACGTCGTCATATAATGGACTACGTAACGCACATAAACTCCATTATTTATTACATTACTACCGGCATTCATAAAAATAATTCCATTGCCACAAAATGTAATACTTTTTACTGTAATATTACTCTTCGTGAACGATTCTCTACAAAGAGTAGTGGTTTTAAGAAATTAAAAAATTAAATTTGAACATTTCAATGGGTAAAAGCTCATAATTCAAACCACAAACAACAACAAAGTAGAAATAATTTTGCTCTTGTTTTCGTGTGTACACAAAAAACGGCAAAACGTTTGATGTCCCATCCAATAAGTGAAGTAGTTCATCGAAAACTATTAGCAGGGTGGTTTACTGTGGACACAACCACACGGCAATAAGTAGACAATATCTGAACCTTGAAGTGAGACAGTTCATCAACAACTGTCAGCTGGTCGGTTTACTATGGACACAACCACACGGCAATAAGTAGACAATATCTGAACCTTGAAGTGAGACAGTTCATCAACAACTGTCAGCAGGGTGGTTTACTGTGGACATTGTCTAAATAAAAATATTCCCATACACGGAGAGTAGTATTGACCCACCCGCCCGCCCATACACGGACAGTGTTATTGACCCACCCGCCCGCCCATACACGGACAATAGTATTGACCCACCCGCCCGTCCATACACGGACAGTGTTATTGACCCACCCACCCGCCCATACACGTACAGTGTTATTGACCCACCCGCCCACCCATACACGTACAGTAGTATTGACCCACCCGCCCGCCCATACACGGACAGTGTTATTGACCCACCCGTCCGCCCATACACGTACAGTGTTATTGACCCACCCGCCCGCCCATACACGTACAGTGTTATTGACCCACCCGCCCGCCCATACACGGACAGTGTTATTGACCCACCCGCCCGCCCATACACGTACAGTGTTATTGACCCACCCGCCCGCCCATACACGGACAGTAGTATTGACCCACCCGCACACCCATACACGGATAGTGTTATTGACAATATGTAGACAAGGCAATAGGAAGGCAATATGTAGACAATATCTGAACCTTGAAGTGAGACAGTTCATCAACAACTGTCAGCAGGTTGGTTTACTGTGGACACTACCACACGGCAATAAGTAGACAATATCTGAACCTTGAAGTGAGACAGTTCATCAACAACTGTCAGCTGATCGGTTTACTGTGGACACAACCACACGGCAATAAGTAGACAATATCTGTACCTTGAAGTGAGACAGTTCATCAACAAACAACTGTCAGCAGGGTAGTTTTCTGTGGACACAACCACACGGCAATAAGTAGACAATATATGTACCTTGAAGTGAGACAGTTCATCAACAACTGTCAGCAGGTTGGTTTACTGTGGACACAATCACACGGCAATAAGTAGACAATATCTGAACCTTGAAGTAAGACAGTTCATCAACAACTGTCAGCAGGTTGGTTTACTGTGGACACAACCACACGGCAATAAGTAGACAATATATGTACCTTGAAGTGAGACAGTTCATCAACAACTGTCAGCAGGTCGATTTACAGTGGACACAACCACACGGCAATAAGTATACAATATCTGTACCTTGGAGTGAGACAGTTCATCAACAACTGTCAGCAGGGTAGTTTCCTGTGGACACAATGACACGGGAATAAGTAGACAATATCTGTACCTTGGAGTGAGACACTTCATCGACAACTGTCAGCAGGGTAGTTTCCTGTGGACACAATGACACGGGAATAAGTAGACAATATCTGTACCTTGAAGTGAGACACTTCATCGACAACTGTCAGCAGGGTAGTTTCCTGTGGACACAATGACACGGGAATAAGTAGACAATATCTGTACCTTGAAGTGAGACACTTCATCGACAACTGTCAGCAGGGTAGTTTCCTGTGGACACAATCACACGGGAATAAGTAGACAATATCTGTACCCTGAAGAGATGCAGTTCATCGACAACTGCTTTGAGGGCGGTTTATTTTGGATACCTTCACTCGACAATAACTAGACAATATTCAGGACAAAGCGTTTAAATCTATTCCAGATTGCTGCTTTATTGTAACATTAGTGATTATTTTCCAGAAAATGTAAGCACTAATGTTACAGTAAATCTAAATAATTGCCGGTGCTTAGACAAAACCCCGAATAGTTGAACTTTGGAGCAAGCACTAACACTGTCGTTTTAGCGGGAAATGGCCGGCCGACATGCGATGTTCTTGTCTTCACATTTGCCCCAGACACTGTTATCTTTCCAATTGTAATTTTAGCTAACATTGTTGTAATATTTGTGAATGTAATAGTATTTTGACATTTAAAAAACTGTTTGGTAATGAAATGTCAGAATACATAAGAATTTTTATAAATTTGATTGTTTAAGAATCGTTTAGTTGGATCGTGTTTGGAAATAAAATGTTATTATTAATAATAAGTTTCATAAATAGTAGTTCTTTAAGAATCTTTTGTCTTGATTATTAAAAAATGCTTAAAATATTCGTTTCTTGAATAATAGAGTAGTTATAGAAAGTCAAAAAAGTATTATTTTATAATTTTAGTTGATTTTTATAGCAATGATAAAACATTACATTTATGTTTTGTGGGAGAAGAGAGTGGGATAATAATTGGGTATTTCATAAATATAATAGGCAATAAGGATTTTAATTTAACCTAAATTAAACTGATCTACCCCTACTATGAATAAAATATAATAAAGAAATATCTACGTAGGTGGTAGCATACAATTATTTAGTTAACATCAATTACTATATTAATTACTTGTAATTCTGTAGAAAGTGTGCGGTTGGTAGATACACACTGTTCGTAAGTAGTTCGTAAGAAAGGTTGAGTAGTCAGGAATCAACAGTTTATGTGGGTGAGTATTCTGCTAACACTTCATTATATGATTCATTTACTTCAAATAATTGTCATATGGTATAATACTATTAATTGAGCTACTAAAATGTCTGAAAATGATTTCTCTGACATCATGAACTCTAATCATTAAAGAGACCAATTGTTGAATTGGTTTCCTTAGAGTTTTCCAAGGCAGGTTATCTTGTGATTGGTATTCAGTTAGACTTGAAAACAAATATTGAATTTAGGACTTTTTAGTGGACTGAGAAACCTAGCAAATTTTACACAATTCATTACCTTGTCCAATCTTAGGAACAACTGCTCAATATTTATCAAGTATCATCACCAATTAGAAAAGGTATCCTAGATTAATTTTAGCTACGTAAAATCACATAATTAACTATAATTTATTTAGCAAGGTTCAATTAATATATAAATGTACTAATTGTTGAGTTTTACAATATTTCAGCAAAATATGCGGTACATCCCTCTATTTGATCGATATTTTTACACTACTACATCGAGGAAATTTAATAATAAATGTAGAGTAAAATGTTTTAAAATTCTACTGCATAATACGCACTTTGAACACTTTGAAAGGACGAATTAAAACCTAGCTGCATGTGCATAGCCAAAATGTTATAAGAAGCTATGATAAACGATGTTTTGAGTCACGGTTTTCGTTTATCTTAGGGACAACATGACTGGCTCTCCCGTTCGTATCATGGACAATATTAGATGCTGTAAGATGGTTGGGAGTAATGATGAGAAATGAAAACTGGGACGGAGGTCTCCCTATTAGCCAATGTGCATCTTGTAAGTCTTATGTTTCAAGTTTGTTCATTTCCTAGTTTACATTGAGGAAACTCCTACTATTCAGTTGAATGTAGCAGTAAGGTACTCATCATAATAGGTACTCTGAAAAATACAATTTCTTAACTTCTTGTGTTAATAGCAATGTGGATTTTTTATTTAGCCTTATTATGCATTTAGAACGGAAGTTATACAATCATTTCTAATGAATAGACTGACTGATAGTTTAAAATGGTCTTTAGGAGGTTCCTCTATGTAAACTGAGAAATGTACGAACTAGTAAGATTTCGTGACTTCTGCATTAGTGGTGATGGAGACCTTTTTACTTAACCTTACTACGCATTCAGAATGAAGGAAAAGTATGTTATTTTTGTGGAAAATTATAATTTTTTGTGGCTGATGCATTATACTTTAATTACTCGTTTATTTAAGTATTAATCTTAGTAATTATATTCAGATACACATAGTTACATACACACACATGCACATTCAGATACACATAGTTACACACACACACATATACACTTTCAGATACACATAGTTACATACACATACATGCACATTCAGATACACATAGTTACATACACACACATACACATTCAGATACACATAGTTACATACACACACATGCACATTCAGATACACATAGTTACATACACACATACACATTCAGATACACATAGTTACATACACACATACATATTCAGATACACATAGTTACATACACACACATGAACATTCAGATACACATAGTTACATACTCACACATACACATTCAGATACACATAGTTACATACCAACACATGAACATTCAGATACACATAGTTACATACTCACACATGCACATTCAGATACACATAGTTACATACACACACATGCACATTCAGATACACATAGTTACATACTCACACATACACATTCAGATACACATAATTACATACACACACATACACATTCAGATACACATAGTTACATACACACACATGCACATTCAGATACACATAGTTACATACTCACACATACACATTCAGATACATAGTTACATACACACACATACACATTCAGATACACATAGTTACATACACCCACATACACATTCAGATACACATAGTTACATACACAAACATACATATTCAGATACATAGTTACATACACACATACACATTCAGATACACATAGTTATACACACATACACATTCAGATACGCATAGTTACATACACACACATACACATTCAGATAACCATAGTTACATACACACACATACACATTCAGATACACATAGTTACATACACACACATACACATTCAGATACACATAGTTACATACACACACATACACATTCAGATACACATAGTTACATACACCACACACATACACATTCAGATACACATAGTTACATACACACACATACACATTCAGATACACATAGTTACATACACACACATGCACATTCAGATACACATAGTTACATACTCACACATACACATTCAGATACACATAGTTACATACACACACACATGAACATTCAGATACACATAGTTACATACTCACACATACACATTCAGATACACATAGTTACATACTCACACATACACATTCAGATACACATAGTTACATACACACACATACACATTCAGATACACATAGTTACATACATACACATACACATTCATATACACATAGTTACATACACATACATGCACATTCAGAATCACATAGTAGTCCGCATAGCTGTCTTTTCACCATCGTCTCGTAGAAGGATTGAACCACTACAGGAAGTCAAATTACTAAGTGAATGTGTAAGTAAATGATTTTTTTATGTATAAATGATTTCATTGACTTTTAAACGTTGTGCAATGAATGTCGACAGTTTCTTCACAGTTTTATGTATAGTAAAGAGTGATGAGAATATTTATGATGGATCAATTTGTGCTCGATCAAGTGTATTTAATCCATTATCATAAATATAATAACAAGTTTAAAGAAAACACTTCAGGAACGAGATAAAATAATAGATAAAATGTCATGTAAAAGTATATCTATCATAGGTGACTCCTCGTGGGTCTCCAAATAGCTCCAAATATGTATTACTTTCATAAGATTACCAATTTCTTACAAAAAAATAAATAAGTGAGTGAGTATGATGATGCAAGATGTCCATGGTACTCAGGCAACTTGTGTCCACAACAGAATTATGCAAGGGTCATTAATTCTAGTATTGGTTGGGTTAGTCATGCATGTTAGATAGTGTAATATAGTAATATCTCGCTAAAATATACCTCTCACTAGACTAGTCTAGGGTTTAGCACTCCTAGCGTCAATAGAGGTGGTCATGGGTTAGAAAATTCGGGATGCACAACAATACTTAAAGTGATGTGTTTGGACAATTGCCCATTAAAAAAATTAATTGTCATGTGTATATGATAAAGTCGTTACAAAATAATGTTAATATACACACATACCTTGAATAATTCTATGACGTATATTAATGGTGGGTCAGTTCTTCTTAAAAAAATAACAATGGACGGTAGTATAGATCGATACGTATGGTGGTATTGATCCACACACTCACCCGTGTGACACGTACTGTATAGTGAAGTTTACTTAATAACAATGGACGGTAGTATAGATCGATACGTATGGTGGTATTGATCCACACACTCACCCGTGTGACACGTACTGTATAGTGAACTTTACTTAATAACAATGGACGGTAGTATAGATCGATACGTATGGTGGTATTGATCCACACACTCACCCGTGTGACACGTACTGTATAGTGAAGTTTACTTAATAACAATGGACGGTAGTATAGATCGATACGTATGGTGGTATTGATCCACACACTCACCCGTGTGACACGTACTGTATAGTGAAGTTTACTTAATAACAATGGACGGTAGTATAGATCGATACGTATGGTGGTATTGATACCCGTGTGACACGTACTGTATAGTGAAGTTTACTTAATAACAATGGACGGTAGTATAGATCGATACGTATGATGGTATTGATCCACACACTCACCCGTGTGACACGTACTGTATAGTGAAGTTTACTTAATAACAATGGACGGTAGTATAGATCGATACGTATGGTGGTATTAATACCCGTGTGACACGTACTGTATAGTGAAGTTTACTTAATAACAATGGACGGTAGTATAGATCGATACGTATGGTGGTATTGATCCACACACTCACCCGTGTGACACGTACTGTATAGTGAAGTTTACTTAATAACAATGGACGGTAGTATAGATCGATACGTATGGTGGTATTGATACCCGTGTGACACGTACTGTATAGTGAAGTTTACTTAATAACAATGGACGGTAGTATAGATCGATACGTATGGTGGTATTGATCCACACACTCACCCGTGTGACACGTACTGTATAGTGAAGTTTACTTAATAACAATGGACGGTAGTATAGATCGATACGTATGGTGGTATTGATCCACACACTCACCCGTGTGACACGTACTGTATAGTGAAGTTTACTTAATAACAATGGACGGTAGTATAGATCGATACGTATGGTGGTATTGATACCCGTGTGACACGTACTGTATAGTGAAGTTTACTTAATAACAATGGACGGTAGTATAGATCGATACGTATGGTGGTATTGATACCCGTGTGACACGTACTGTATAGTGAAGTTTACTTAATAACAATGGACGGTAGTATAGATCGATACGTATGGTGGTATTGATCCACACACTCACCCGTGTGACACGTACTGTATAGTGAAGTTTACTTAATAACAATGGACGGTAGTATAGATCGATACGTATGGTGGTATTGATCCACACACTCACCCGTGTGACACGTACTGTATAGTGAAGTTTACTTAATAACAATGGACGGTAGTATAGATCGATACGTATGGTGGTATTGATCCACACACTCACCCGTGTGACACGTACTGTATAGTGAAGTTTAATTAATAACAATGGACGGTAGTATAGATCGATACGTATGGTGGTATTGATCCACACACTCACCCGTGTGACACGTACTGTATAGTGAAGTTTACTTAATAACAATGGACGGTAGTATAGATCGATACGTATGGTGGTATTGATCCACACACTCACCCGTGTGACACGTACTGTATAGTGAAGTTTACTTAATAACAATGGACGGTAGTATAGATCGATACGTATGGTGGTATTGATCCACACACTCACCCGTGTGACACGTACTGTATAGTGAAGTTTACTTAATAACAATGGACGGTAGTATAGATCGACACGTATGGTGGTATTGATCCACACACTCACCCGTGTGACACGTACTGTATAGTGAAGTTTACTTAATAACAATGGACGGTAGTTTAGATCGACACGTATGGTGGTATTGATCCACACACTCACCCGTGTGACACGTACTGTATAGTGAAGTTTACTTAATAACAATGGACGGTAGTATAGATCGATACGTATGGTGGTATTGATCCACACACTCACCCGTGTGACACGTACTGTATAGTGAAGTTTACTTAATAACAATGGACGGTAGTATAGATCGATACGTATGGTGGTATTGATCCACACACTCACCCGTGTGACACGTACTGTATAGTGAAGTTTACTTAATAACAATGGACGGTAGTATATATCGATACGTATGGTGGTATTGATCCACACACTCACCCGTGTGACACGTACTGTATAGTGAAGTTTACTTAATAACAATGGACGGTAGTATAGATCGACACGTATGGTGGTATTGATCCACACACTCACCCGTGTGACACGTACTGTATAGTGAAGTTTACTTAATCATCCACCCAGTCACGTAAGAGGTGTTGACCCACCCATCCACACAGACACGTAAGAGGTGTTGACCCACCCATCCACCCAGACACGTAAGAGGTGTTGACCCACCCATCCACCCAAAAACGTAAGAGGTGTTGACCCACCCATCCACCCAGACACGTAAGAGGTGTTGACCCACCCATCCACCCAGACACGTAAGAGGTGTTGACCCACCCATCCACCCAGAAACATACGGTAGTGAGAATATGTAAAAACTCTCAGATAGCATTTTAAAGTTCTGGAATCCACTGGTCAAGGATAAGCTACGAGGTTTGCGAACCATGGCAAAGAATAATTTTGATACAAAAGTCTCAGTAGTAACATTTTTAGGATGCCCTTATCGCAACTAGAATTAAACAATTTTGAAGCTCCTACTCGCCCCTGAACCCAACAATCCTCCCACTGGCCTATGCAGTTGAATTATCTGGTTTCTAAAACTAGATAATTCAACTGTACTAATAATTCTAAAACTAGATCATTCCTTAATACAAAAAACAATGCACTCGACAAATGGAGGTAAACTAACCAATTGTGAATTAATGACACAGTTAAGAATTGTATGCTGCGTTCAGTAGCTTTATAAATGTGCAGTGATTGTTATCAGGAGAATCCTAGATTGTGGAGTTTGTATGCAATCATAGCACACTGATAATTCAATCACCTACAACAAGGTATGAGCAAAATAACTGATCCCTAGAGTGAAAAGTATGCCATGAACTCTTAGAGTGTTGTTGTTCACGGAACCAGTGGCCCAAGGAGTTTCTGTAAAAACAAATCACAGAGCCAGGAGCTATAAAAGTTGACAAATTAAGTTCAAGACACGCTTCCACTATGCCCAGCACCTATGAGACTGAAGGTGTTTAGGTTGAACTCAGAAAGCTTGACAATCATGTAAATCGAAGTAAATCCCAAAATTTTATGAAATAAATTAACTTCCTTGGCTATGTAGTTTACAAAATTGCATTCCTAAGTTTCCAAAGAAAATAGAAACTATTCAAAATTTGTCCAGCCAAAAAGATCAACTGGTGTCACAACCTATACACATACTGTGGTACTCACCAACCCACCCACCCATCATGTTCAACAGTAATGTACATTGTATCCACACAATAGTAATGCACAAGACATCCTTAAGAAGAATATCTCGTGCAGTCTCGATTGATGCACTTGTGTACACCAATATTGCTTCTCCTAAATTGAATTGTAATATTGCTAACTTAATAGCTAGTAACTTGTCTCGATAACGGAATATAACTATTTTAGTTGTGGCACTGGAAGATTAATCCAACATTTTAAAGTATAACACCTTATGTACATGTGAACTTACCTGTTTTTAACAATTCAATTGTGAGTCCCCTTGATTTGAAGATGGGAAATATGAAATATCTAACCAATACTTATATATTATAAATACTTATAAATTATATTTACATTATACTAAACGTTGACGTTTCACTTTATTGTATCGGTATTTAATTTATAACAAACTCATGATAAAATAATTGAAAAACTATTCTCCAACTCACAGTACTTTACTTAGATGGCTTTACTTGGCTAAAACTACCTAAATGTACAGTGTACATTGAATATGGTTGACGAGCATAGTTCAACTATATCAAGTGTACGACTGTACGACAGTTTTCATCTATATGGATATATTAATTGAGGTACAGTTAAAATCGCAAATATTGTTACTATATAAATATATAATGCTGATTAGGGACGATTTCATGTTGACATATTAATTGATTTATCAATAGCAGCCACGTGGGGATAATTAAATACTTTACAATACATGTTTTTTCTTTTCTTTTTTAAATGCTTACAATAAGTTCAGCATTAATTTTACTTTTGCTTAAAAAATAAATGTTTGGCACAACGGGTCTTTGAACTTTAGTTTTTCAGTACAGTTTAAAAGAGTGAAAATGTTTTACCATATTCTCATAATTATCAATTGTGTTGTCTTCCTGTAAAATATTTGTGTTCATAGGACATTTGTTGAAGGAAGCAAAGCATTACAAATACCCTCTTGCCCTGTGCACCGAGGGTCATATCAGTGCTGCTGATAATGAGATATTCAAGAATGCCATCTCGCAGAGGGTCGGTATGTCGACAGCTCCCCTCCTTGGCCGCGGTTGTGGCGACTTTTCAATCGCCCCAAGACGTTCCCTCCCCCTCCCCCCATAATGAGATATCGTATTCATGGGAACATTAGCCGGCAGCTGTGCCTTACAACATTGTTTACATATTAACACAAATCAGCGGCCGACAGAACTCCCTCGGGCTGAGTGCCTTTAGAATACCACGCTGTTACTTGTTACTGACTACAAGTGTGTTAAATGATCTTAAAAAATTACAACTTATTTAATTCTTATTTTGGGAAAATGTCACGTTTCTCCTTGAGTAAAAGGTTCTATTGTAAATATTCTAAGACTTATTGCATTATTGAGCATATGTTGTTTACTGGATTTATTGTTTAAAGACACAAAACGTCCTACTTTTAGACATAATTCAAGTGCTCTTGGTAGTCTAGTATTTGGATTTTTATCTCCAGTATTAATTTATTAAATTTTAATCTTAATAGTAAAACAACATACAGAAGTGTTCGTATTTAAAGTTACGATCTATTTAAAACATTAAAATGTAAATACAAACAGAGAATCGTTGGAATGTCTTACAATTGTTGAAAATACTCCTCAATTGAGTGAAGAGCTTTTATCAAAATCTAGGTTTTTACTTCTAATTTTAATGTTTGGTATGTTCCTAAATTTATTGTGTTAAGTGGTAACTACGGTAAGAGGCTAGACCAAACTAAGCTGGTGAATTTGTATGAAGGAATATTACTTTTGTCCACATTTTTATTAGGATAAGATTAAAATAGTGATATTTAAATATAGCAACAACATTATTTATTCATATAAGCATTACTCATATTCGTATAATATATATTTATGTATATGTATAGTTAAGTGACGTATCATAAAAAAACATTAATAACAACTTCGTGCTGAAATATACCATTATCTGAATTTTTATTTATTTATTTGTTGTGTTCCTTGAACAATTTGCTCTAACTCATTGTTGACGATCTTGTGGGGTGGCTACAGTAATTTTCCATATTCAGTTCTCCTGGCAAAGTTAACGGCTAGTCAGCTGTTTTCATATGCAGACAAACACCACATCGCCAGTAATGTATGCATTCGCTTCGTGGTCTTTGTTTTGCTCCAGTGGTCCTACTATTAGTATTGCAGTCCGTAAGACACATAATTTTATATTGAAATATATACAATGATTTCGATCTTTATAAATAGGAAAATTATAAATAAATATTAGTAAAAAAATATACATGCGTATGTGAATAAATATTTAAATAACTAAAATACAGTTGCTTATTCATTTTATTAATATATAAAGTGTCGTATTATGGAACCTCTAAACTTTATAAAAACCTAATTTGAAAAAAAGTATCAGTTGAAATCTTCGTTAATTGTCTTTGGTGGGGATAATATTCGCAATGCATGACTCAGGTTACACTTACGTTATCGAAATATCCACAAATACATAACAAAGAATATCACATCAATTACCGATACTAAATTAAATTATACTGATAATTTTATGTTTCTTTTGTAAAACAAACATGAATCCAAATTAAACATACAGTAAAAGGAATTAATATTTATTACAGTTTTTAAATTTGATAAAAAAATATAATGATAAAAAAGCACTAAATTATTTATTTGAACCTATAAAGTCAGTTAAAGGTTCAAAGGAACTGAGGTATAATGGAATGATATTGAACGGTAGGTGGGTAGGCCACTTAACAATCGTGTTAAAAGGCATAACATTGATCATACCCTGCTAAAATTGTATAACATCTGGACTTGGCATTATCACTTGATTATGAAGTCCTACTGCCCTTCTCAATAAATCTATATATTCCCTCTTGAAATATTGTGCCTTAACGCCTCACTCAACGAATACATATTGAGAATATTAATGATCATGAATAGTCGTTATATTTAGTTTAATTTTAAATTTAAAAAAAAGTTAAAAATGCTCGTTTCAATGATGTTTAGTCATAGTGACCAAATAAAGTTGTTAACACAGATATTTCATTGGACATTATGTTCCAGTCTTAAATGTTTTTCTGAAAAAAATATTGTTTAACAATTCACTCTCAACAATGACAGTTACAATTGTTACATCCATGTCTTAATTCAACTAGAGTAGTTTGTACGTTCTTTTAAAAATAATATTTAAAACGTCTAATCCAGAGAAACAAAGGCCTTCAACTCAGAAGATTGATAAACTCCGGCTGGTTGATTAGAAGAGTTTGAGTTGATGGTGGTCGTCGCTGATTGATAATGAGTTTGTAAAGATACAATCAGATCCAAGCGACGGTTTGCTGTTTGTCATTGATGGTGAGGGGGAGGTCTTTGTTGGCCAATTACAGACCGCGTAATGAGAGCTGAAATGAACCATGCAGACGGAACGACAAAAACCAACAACTCGCTGATGCTAATGCAGCCACGTAATCACTTTAGTGAACCCTAGCAAGAGCAAGAACACAATTGTAAATCTTACTGGTATTAGATTTATGATAAAAGGAAATAAAAAATGTATTTACTTGATTAAATATTTGTGTACAACATAAATATAAACATATGTATTTTGAAAATGTTTGTTAGCATCTATTTTTCATTTACTTTTGTTAAAAACACAGACCAGTTTCAGATATCTAATTTTAAGAGAATAATTACTCTGCATTTCTGACGTAAATAACGCAAGTAGTAGAGAGACATTCTACGAATTCATGGTACTCGTAAAATCGTCACTGATTTGTACGTCTGTTTGAAGAGAAGATCAACATTATACGACCGAGACGTATTAAGTTATGCGTATAAATTATACGTACGTCCATATGAAGTGATGTTATACGATCGAGACATATGAAGTGACGTGTATCATCAATACCTACGTCCGTATGATGTGATGAACAGTATCATACGACCGAGATGTATGGAATTATGTTTATTAATTATACGTCCGTCCGTAGGAAGTTATGTTTGGCACTATACGATCGAGAAGTTTATCATCTACGCGTACGCTCGTATGAAGTCATGAACTGTATCATGCTATCGAGACGTATGAATTAACGGGTCTCTTGTATACTTACGTCCCTATGAAGTGATTAATAGCTTTAGACGATCGAAATGTATGAAATTACCGACAGCATCCTAGGATCGTCTATGAAATAACTATATAATCTATACGTACGTCCGTATGATGAACGCAATTGGAACCTACCGATAAGTCCATAGTGCAATACGAACACGTATTGTAAGTAATTCTGCCTATGAATAGTGAAAAATTGTTTTGGAACAAATTTAAGATACTTAAAGACCATCATGTCCCTTTGTAGTGTAGTAGAAATATATTTTACAGGCCCTATTACTGGCCATTTGGTTAAATTGTGTTTAAACTGTATTAGGGGCAATATTATTCATTGTATATGTAAATGATTTATGTAAAGCTGATGTAAATGGTAAAATCACAGCGTTTGCTGATGATACAGCCCTTTTGTATGTCGAGCAGTCTGAAGGAGGTTTGCTAAGAGTAAATTAATTCTAAATACTAAAAAAACTTATTTTGTAACTTTTCGTCTAATGGGGATATAAAGATGAAACAAAATGTAATTTACAAATGTATCAATTGCTTAATCAACAAAACAGATTGTTTATATTGTTATTGTATAGGAGAAATGGATAAATTAAAGAATTTAGGAGTAACATTAGATAAGGAACTGAACTGGAGAGTAACTTAATTAATCCTAAAAGGAAGCTTCTGTCGACAATTCGGTTCTTTTACTTCCTGCGGGAAGTATGTCCACTGGCAACAATGCGCATATTATACTTTTCCCTTGTACAAAGCAGGTTAGAATATGGGGATATATGTTGGGGGGAACCTACAAAACATCTTTAAAATTAATTTAAACATTACTAAATTAGTACTTGCGGCTAATTATGGAAACAGTTTCAGAGAACCGTCCCTCTCTTGTTTCATCCGACTTAAAATGTTGCCTTTAAGATGTATATTTGTTTATAAACTATTTAACATTTTTTGTATGAGAAGTGATAACTTTTATAATGTTGTAAATACATATAGATGAGGACTGAGAAGTGGCGATAACTTTCCAGTCCGAAAGCCAAAGACTACTTTTTACAGGAATACCCTCAATTACATTGCACCAAAACTCTATAATTGTATTCCAGAATATATTAAATGTTTAAAACATGAATAGATTTATGACAGTATTGAGAGAGTGGCTCTTATACCATGATAATATAGAAGGCCTTTTGAGTATTCAGTGATAGTTTATACAAGAGAACAAGAGAAACTTGTCTGTGCACAACATTTAATAAAAATTTATAGATATATTTTAATTTTTATAAAATGTTGTGCATTTTATAAAAATGTATATATATATATATATATATATATATTTTTTAATTTTATAAATTGTTGTGCACAAACAAGTTTCTCTTGTTATAAGAGTTGTATGTAAACATAAAGAAAAATGTAAACATAATTTTCAGACAGCTTTATCTCATTATATTATGTTGTATTGTTTTTTTGTAAATGCACACAAAATATATAGGGAAGACCTTCTCCCTTTTTTATTTTAACAGGTTTTAACGTAAGTTGTATACACAGTTGTTTAGATTATCTTTGTCATTGTGTTTTATGATTTATATTATTTTCGCATTTTTGTACTTGTACAGTTTATTAAGATAACATATTTTAGGCAATGTTACAAACAATGGGGACAGCTACAGAAATAATTTTAAATATGTAGTATTCATAAAAAATACAACATTTTAAGTATATTTTGAGTATAGTAAACAATTATTTACTTTTGAATAAATAAAACGGGAAAGTTTTATTTATTCTGTTCGTCTGCTGCCTTTTGAATTAAATTTAGTTGTTTAATTAACTTGTGATTGAATCCCTGAACAGGCATTTTTCCTTAGGGACCCTATTATTTTTCTCTATTATACTTTTTTTTACAACCATATGTGTATCAGTGAAGAATTTAGAAGATTATGTTACATGTACTATAAGTTTGTAATTTTTGTTTTATATAAAAATAATTTTGTAGTATCAAATGTACTGATTTTCGCATTGTAATCGTGGAGGAAAATAAACTATCATGGTTATTATTATTATGACCTAAAAATAATTTAACTATTGCACCTAATATGATTGTATTTCACCTAAATCCTAAATATAGTTTAAGACATCCAGCTACGCGTCATTAAGAAATGTGCGTTTGAATTATTTTGAAACAGAAATTGTATTTTCCTCTTAAAGTTTTAGTTCCCTGAAAAAGGAATATTGAATCAGGGATATTTGGCAGATAGCAAATTGATATGTGGTGTACCAAGACATATGAAGCCCTAGGGGATGGCGGCTGGGGTGGTCAGCCTTAGCATTCATAGTAGATGGATGAGACCGCAGCTGGCTCCGTGTTTGCGTGTCAGATCACACGTCAAGCTTGAAAAATTGAAAACATCCCGAAAATTGTTTGCCAACTGACCACGAGTAACCCCTCCCTTCGTCATTGTTATTCGGAGTATTGGTCTCAGGAACTCATCTTTTTATATGACACACTACATGTAAGCCTTTTTGTTACACTTCCTTTTCTGAGTAACAATAGTTTCCTAATGCCTGAAATTTTCTCGGCCTCATCTTTTTGCCAAATTATAATTACCATTTACTGTCAAAAATATACACAATTGATTCTTATATGTCAATTTACGTACATGTGAAGGTAAGCAGAGTTAAAAAAACTGAAGAAACATCTGTTTGCAAAAAAGAACTGAGGTTTGATGGTTCAGAACCAGTGCGCTGTATATTCAATCGATGCATGTAACCTAGGGCTGGGAATATGGTAAGAACAGAACAATTAGGAAAGTTATATCGAATCAAACATGTTATGGGATCAAGTTTTTCTGCTCTAGTACATTTACATATGAGGTAAATAGAATTGTGGACTGTGTTAGACTAATAGTGGCTATTTTTTCTACGACCATGTACCTATGATGATTATTTGAGGTGTTAACATGAAATTTTGTAGAATTAAATATGTAGCAGCTAGTCATATTTTTCTTGATTATCTTAACTCTTGAGGAAAAATGAACTATGAATGAGGATAGTGACGAATGAACAGTAAGAGCTGAATGAGTCTCTTTAGTTTCTTTTCATGAAGAGGCTAGGTCGGTCTTTTTAAGGTTATAAATAAATATATTTTAGTGTTACAGGTTGAACTACAGGGTTTCGATACACACTTAATTTCACACAATTTTGTAATTTACTTTCAAATAAAAAATATATTAATTTCATTAAGACTGCAAAAAATAAGCCATAAATGTAATAATTTATGTATCCATTAATCACGTTTTTTGGTCTTATTTTCAGGTTTACTTACGTTCAAATAAAACAAATCAATACACATTAGTCGTCCTGTACCAAAAAAAAGTATAGTATAGAACAATTTTATAAAATCAAAATACACTAATATATGCAGTTCGTATGCCATAAGTTAGAGGAATTCTGTAAGCTATTCTTGCTGTGTAAATGTTGTCACACAATTAAAATGTCTAATAATATTCTTAAGGTAACTTTATACTGTGAAGTTTGCTATGTCGTGCAAAGAATCAATTGTAGCAACTTCTAATCGTCGTATAATTAAAAACAAAATAAAATGAACTCTCATATTCATGTCTATGGCGTGATTCTTTCTCTTATTTTTCAAAACAACTGTACTTAGTAGTTCTGGTTTGAGGCTATAATGAATGAAATAAGGGTCACATTAAAACATATAAAATTGCAAAAATTGTTTAAAACATGTTAAAAATCAAACAATTAGATTAAGTTTCCAACGATGTGGAAGGCAGAGCTTAATCAGTTTCGTTACTATTGCCATTAAATACGATTGTGCTCCTTATATCAAGAAGCATAGGGGATATTCTTATACTAATTTAGAATCCATAGAGGGTTAAGTCATGTAGGTGTGAAACACTGAAGCCGTAATCCCAGGTCCGCCTGTAAGATCACGACCCCAGTTGGGTGAGCAAGCCATCAACTTTTCACTCACAACTTGCAACCTCGGCTTTGCGTTTTGTTTACTTTACGCTCCCGTAATTTGTTTTAATCCGAAAAGGTAAATCCGATGATGCCAGATTAACTAGCAACAACATTGTCTCAAGAGTGAGTGGGACTGCGAGTATATTCGTTCTCGAGGGTGAAAGGAGCCGTGGGTAGATAAGTTTCAGGGCTAAGAGACTCGTGGATACATGTGTTAGCTAGGATAAGTGGGGCAGTGGGTACATGTATTAGCTAGGATAAGTGGGGCAGTGGGTACGCGTGTTAGCTAGGATAAGTGGGGCAGTACCCACTCACTCCTAGCTACCCACATGTGTTAGCACGAGTGAAGCCGTGGGTATATGAGGTAGATAGGACAAGTGGAGCTGTGGGTACATGTGGTAGATACAGTAGTACGAGTGGCGCCACGAGTACTAGTGTCTTCTAGGGAAAGTGCTATCGTCGGTATATAAGTTCTGTAGGGCTAAGAGAACCGTGGGTACACGTATTAGCTAGAACGAGTGGAACCATCGGTACAAGTGTTAGATACAGTAAGACGAGTGGCGCCACGAGTACTAGTGTCTACTAGGGAAAGTGCTATCGTCGGTATATAAGTTATGTAGGGCTAAGAGAACCGTGGGTACATGTATTAGCTAGAACGAGTGGAACCATCGGTACAAGTGGTAGATACTGTAAGACAAGTTGCACCACGAGTACTAGTGTCTACTAGGGAAAATGCTATCGTCGGTATATAAGTTCTGTAGGGCTAAGAGAACCGTGGGTACATGTATTAGCTAGAACGAGTGGAACCATCGGTACAAGTGGTAGATACTGTAAGACAAGTTGCACCACGAGTACTAGTGTCTACTAGGGAAAGTGCTATCGTCGGTATATAAGTTCTGTAGGGCTAAGAGAACCGTGGGTACACGTATTAGCTAGAACGAGTGGAACCATCGTTACAAGTGTTAGATACTGTAAGACAAGTTGCACCACGAGTACTAGTGTCTACTAGGGAAAGTGCTATCGTCGGTATATAAGTTATGTAGGGCTAAGAGAACCGTGGGTACACGTATTAGCTAGAAAGAGTAGAACCATCGTTACAAGTGTTAGATACTGTAAGACAAGTGGCGCCACGAGTACTAGTGTCTTCTAGGGAAAGTGCTATCGTCGGTATATAAGTTCTGTAGGGCTAAGAGAAGAAGAGTATTAGCTAGAAAGAGTGGAACCATCGTTACAAGTGTTAGCAAGTGCGACTGAACATGATTTTAACTATTGGCATAGTATTATATAAAGTATATGGGATTAAGGATACAACTTCCTGTGTGGGTAATGATTGGAGCAATGTTAGTAGTGATTACGAGGGTTAAAGAGCCTTATCACTAGAACCTAAGGTAATATTGAGTGAATGGGGGGGGGCTATGTATGTATGGAAATAAGGGACAATTATGTTTGAAAAGTGGGTGATGTGTATCTGAGTCTATGGGATTAACAATATGACTAATATATCGAGGGATACCTGAACATATCGTGGGATACCTGAACATATCGTGGGATACCTGAACATATCGTGGGATACCTGAACATATCGTGGGCGAGCACAAGACTGAGGAGACTATACGGCTTTGTATGATTTATATTTACTCTGGGTATGGATATGTTTCATTTAAAGAAATTATAATGTTTTAACATATTTTTACTTTAGAAAAATAATGACTTTTATGGCAGTTTTATGAGTGACTTTTTATTAAAATCTCATTTAATCATATATTTATTATTATGAGCCTTTGATAGTACTATCTGTCTGTCATTACATTTTTGTAGCTTTCACTGCTTAACTAATGAATTCAGCCCGTAAATTGTGAAACTGCTTCGAAAATAAAATAAAATAATTAATAAATTAATCGAATAAATAAGTTAAAAAATAGAAATAAAACTGATATCTAATGCCATTCCAGGAAAATATGTGCATAACTAAATAAGGTTTGTAATAAAGGTTATAAAATATTTAAATAAAATGAAAGTAATTTTGATAATGTTTTTCAGCGTGAATCTTACTAGGGAATGAACATGATTGTTCCCCAAGTAGTGTTGGTCCTCCACCTCACAGCCGTCTTGGACTAAATCTAATCAAGCAGGGGCAGGAATGTGTGGGGAGAGGATAGGGACCCATTCCTTCACGGATGAGGTTTTCTAATCAGCCTAGTTCGTTAGTTACAACGCTCCAGAACTGTCCCAAGATCGGTGTACGGCGACGGCTTAGATAATTAAAGTGCACATGTATTTTTCAGCCTTGTTAATTAATTAGCCTGATCGAAAGGGGTGAAGCAGCCCATTCTTCTCCCGTTGGTAAAATTTCATAAAATTATTAAGACGCCGAGTCGCATATCCTACACGGAGAAGTTTGGTGGAAAATCTCAAACTTCCCTCTGTTTTGTTTTAATTTTCTCTTATGAGAATTAGCCTTTTTGCCTCCGGAGTACCATATAATTAATGCACACCCTCCTTACCAGCCACCGTCGCCGCTCTTGTATTTAACGCACTGAATAATTCCATCGGCATGTATCGCTTTCACCAGATTCTATGTTTACTGTCAAATAAAAGCAATAGTTTAATCAAATTTGTGTACACGTATGTTTATTTCCATTAATTGTACTTAAATTACAATTGAAAACCCCATCGGGGGGCAAACAAGTGCGATAGGCTAAAATGTTATTTGATACAAACAAAGTTAAATATTACTCCAGATTAGTTATCTTAATTTGTTTTATTTTTATTTTAACCGTACAAATTGCCTTACGTTATTTTATTGTTAAACATCTGTTCGGTACCAGCATTTTATAGTAAAGTGCGTCACACTCCTTTGAGGGATGATCGATCGATATATTAGTAGTGGCACCTTCTCAAATATCGTTTAAGGATACTGGTGTATAATTTAGGTCTTTAAATTTTCTTACTAGTGCATGAACAATAAAAATATGTCACACGTTTAAAGGATTTTTATCATTACATGAATTGCAGCCAATAATTTTTTTAGTATTAAATATAATAGAGGTTTAAACGTAGTGTCATGCGATACTCCTAATTTAAACTATTTTTGTCGTATTACTATGAATGCCTATTTAAAAAAATATTGTTTATTTATTTATTAAACAGCAGATTATTTGACAAACAGTCATTGACTCATTAATTACCTGGCTTCTCAATATATATTTCCAACATATATATATTATACCCTTCAAAGCTGTATTTTGCAAGTAATTGCTGTGTTAAGTAAATCCTTATCTTACTTATTTATAATAGTTTTTAAATCAAACGTTTTCCCTTTTTTCTTGGATCAGGCCTCCATCATTCCAATGTAGTATATTCACAATTTGTTTCTTCATTTGAATGGGACCTTTATTGTTGATCATGCTTATGCAAAAAGATTGTTTTTATCTTATAAGTTAAAGAGTATGTTTAGGGATGTCAGCATACTGTTGAAAGTGTAGACTATTCTTCCGTCAGGGAAGACGTTGTACTAGTGCGCTAGGATGTAAGTCTTGGTTGTACTTGATTATATATATGACTAAGTACATAATATTACATAATAGTACAAAATACTAGACTACCTGACCCGAAGTTCAATCTAAATATAAACTGTAGATAAACGATAGTTTTATAAAATTATTGTTTCTCTGCAATGCTTATTTTTACAAAGTTTGTATTTCAGGTTAGTTAGTTTAATAGTATGTACTTAGTTATATATTTTACAAAATCTTAATACAACATATATTACTCACATTATAGATATTCTCGAATATTTTTCATTTGAGGTTTCTTGTAATGTTAATGACAACTAGATTATTTTTTAAATAATAATGCTATGAGGGCACAAGTTATGTTCTTTTTGTGTTTGACTAAGTACATGACTAAGTACATACGTTTATTTTCAAAAGTGTATACGTTTGATTTCTTTTAGAACTATACAACGTACAGTAAACGATTAACTGAAACAATGGATGCAGAATACATTTTCATGGAATAGAACACATTTATTGTCTCGTACTTCCCCTACAAAATGATTGTAGAAGAGTTAAATTATTGAGTCAACTAACTATAGACATCGTACACTTTGGCATTATTAGTTGACAAATCATTTTCATCGAATTTGTAATCTTATCAATGAAAATGTTTCTCTTATAACTGATTGTACATGTTGTCATATCCACAGTAAACGTTTTAACTGCCGTAACTGTGTGTGTGTGTGTTTTTTTTTAGTTTTAAAAAAATATTATTACTATAGGAGAGTAGTAAGAGACCATTTCTTACTTACGTTTTCCAATCTTTCTTGGAATATAGCAGGTAGGTATTCAATCATTAGAAGTGTGATTATAAGTGTAACTTAGTCTCATGTGTTTTCAATGTTAGGGGTTATTAATTGTTATTATTGTTTGTTCTTGTTATTCACTATTGGTATTAATATCACCACATAATCTGGAATGCAGTGACGTAGTTATTTACAATAGTGATGATAAATATGCACTAAATATTCACAATATGTAGTATGGTTTATTTTGATGCGATTGTATTCGCCCCTCCCATCACCCACTGAAAAAGGAATATTTTATTGGTTGAAGTTGGTGACATTCGAATATTATTAATATTAAAAATAATTATTACAATCACTTGCTTAAAACTGTTTTTGTTGTTGTTAATTTATCTTTACACAATATGATTTATTAAGAGATATCAAAATTTTGAAAATAATTCAATTGTCAACTTGATGAAAATGAACAAGTTTTACAGGAACAATTACGTGTAGAATTGTTTTAAACAATGACTTTAAAAGTCACCTGTGTATTAAATATTGGTTCATATTTTTGTTCTTATGCCTTAATTTTAAGTCGAGTCAGAGACATATGTTTGGTATCTAACCACTCCTACAGGATAGTTACAATCCCACGTTCATTGCTGAAGTCGGCGTGGGCCCAGTCCGATATTACACTAATCTTCGCATCTCCATGGAAACCCAGACTTAATTATCGAAAGGAAGAGGGCCACTGATAAATACCCCTCCCTCCCTCTCTACGTGTATTTTTGTATATCGATTTAATTTACCGGATATCGTGCCAGTGACTTCCGGTAGTATTTTATTTGACGGAAATCCAACCGTACCATTAGGCAGGTAATTAGGTGCGAGATTTACGCCATCTATTGGCAAGTGTCTGAACTACGCTACTTTATCTCCCGCAAGATTTAACCCTTCCTGGCGGGGTGAAATGGTGTGTTCATTAAAGATATCCTAATGCATTACATGGGGTGAATTCCTCTCAAGTACATCTGTAGCCAAAAGTGCTTCCTGCTATATGTGGCCAGTCATTTCTGATATGTAAGGTTTAACATTGTTAAGAGTTTTTAGTGGCATTTATGACATCCATGAATTCATTCCAGTATTAGTATGTGATGAATATACCTAAATATATAATGCAAACTATTTCACAAATAGTTGGTTTATTATTTAAAAAGTACTTAAGTTCATGTTATAGTTTAACATTCTTTCATTGTAATTTGCCGAACACGCAATTAATAGTTAATGGTGTTGATGCGTAGAAAAAGTTCATATACACTAAGTATAATATGTAAATGAAGTACACGAAGTATTTTAAATATTTATTTGCACTGTTCTGATAAATAGAGCAAGTAATAGTAGTATTTACAATAGAATGCCTGCCAAAATTATTACTGCTTATTATATTTCTGTCTAATATATGTATAGTGATTTTATTGTTTACACCACTTGTTAGAAATATGTTAACATAAATAGACGTTATTTTGTTTTTACTACTTTAATATTGTTGCATAAATCTACTTCCATTCTCTTAAAGTACAACGTTTGTCTATCAGCATGTTTCTGTAAATTAATAACGTCAAATAAACCATTTGTGGAAATTAATAGTGTTACATGTACCACATATCCACCAAACAGAGCCACGACAACACTTAGGTAGAAACTGTTTATTACAAAGACATGTTATAGTCTCTAAGGTAACCTTTGCTATACCTATGGACAATTTATGAGCCTTATATAAAAAAGGTCGTTAAAACTAGGAAAATGGTAAAGTACAATTAGACCGGACCTGCGTGTAGACCGGAAAATCTCAACTGCAGACTTTAAGAATGCATTCGTACGGGAGGACGCCATCTTAATGACGTAATTTTTTTTTTAATGATCCATTCATAGTACTTAAATGGCAAGTTATAATGTTTCAATTACCATAAATGAAATAATTTTTATCCATTACTCTTAGTTTTTTGTTATTATTTAAAGGTTCTTCCGTTATTCTGGGTCATAAACGTTGATATAATTGAATTAATAACTTTAGCATTTCTGCAGTAAATGAGCTCCAATATTTAAAGGTAATATTTATTTTACAAAACTGGAAATAACAATATGGAATAATAATTGCATACTTAGGTTAAAAAAACACCACACTTTATAAAGGAAGGATTATTCTAACCAAACAAATTCACCAACACATTTTATTAATTATATAATTTATGTTTCGTGTTTTGTTTAAGTTAATTAACTAATTGAGAATATTGTATTTTTTTGCAGACATTTTAATTTGCAAAATACAAAGTAATATGAAATATTCTTCATTATATTATATCTTATTTAATGTTTGATAAGACAAATAAAACGAAAAAGAACACCAAAAGTGGTTTTTAAAAACAACACACACGTTTCCAGCTTACACTAACATATTTGTATAGTGAAAACTAAGAAATACATTTGAATATTATCAAACTTTGTATTTAATATAACACATTAAATGGCTTGGCAGCGGTACTTGAATCATGCAAAATGACAGCTTCCTTTCCATTGTATTATCAGCGGTTCACACAGTTGAATCCAACTGATGTCGACTTTCAAAGAAACTAACTTTGATGTTGATGGCCAAAACAAAGGGCCAGAAATAAGAGCACTCCTCGACCCTTTCAGCACCGCCCACAATCAGAGGCGCATATCGGCTGGGAGTGTTCGCACACAATGGTCTAATATTGTTAGCGCTCGGGGCTGTCGCGAGAGTTGCGCCAACTTTTTGACAAGTACTCGGGACATATGTCGACGGCTCATACTGTTAAGTGCAAAGTGCGCGGTGAGCTCATCCCACTACAAACACACCCACTCAGTATTTACTTGTATTAAGGAACTCCACTTTGTAAGACTCCCGTGGGGTTACCCCTGCAGCAATCTAGGCAAAGTGGTCACTATTCACTTTACAAATTACCTGCTTGATTTGACTAAATGTCCTATTTTGGTAAATATTACACATTCAATGTTGATTCAAACGTTGATTGTACTCATAATTAATATAAATTTAGATCCAGAATGTATTACAGAACAACAATACTTCATGTGTCCAAAAATATGTTATAGTCAAAAAATCTGTAATCCGATAGTGGCACTTAATTTGAATTTGTTACCTCATATCGCGAATAGAAGAGCATTAGACGTCTTTTTAATGATAGGGTGGAGATGCTTAGTACAGTTCAGATATACGAGCGCATGGGAGGGCTGAATGCTTGGTATAGTTATGATTTACGTGCAAGTAGGAGAGAGATGGAGTGCTTGTAATGGGAGGGTTGGGTGTGCTTGTTGAGTTAAGATTTACGTATATATGTTGGAGTGGGGATTGCTTGTAATGGGAGGGTCGAGAGTTCCTGTAAACTTGCGGTTTACGTATATGTTGGAGTGGGGAGTGCTTGTAGTTGGAGGGTTGGGAGTGCTTGTAAACGTGCGATTTACGTATATGTTGGAGTGAGGAGTGCTTGTAAAGGGAGGGTTGAGAGTGCTTGTAAACATGTGATTTACGTATATGTTGGAGTGGGGAGTGCTTGTAATTGGAGGGTTGAGAGTGCTTGTAAACATGCGATTTACGTCTATGTTGGAGTGGGGAGTGCTTGTAATTGGAGGGTTGAGAGTGCTTGTAAACATGTGATTTACTTATATGTTGGAGTGGGGAGTGCTTGTAATTGGAGGGTTGAGAGTGCTTGTAAACATGCGATTTACGTATTTGTTCGTGTGGGGAGTGCTTGGTATAGTTGCTATGTCCTTGCGTGTGGTGGGGATGGAAGTGCTTTTAATGGGAGGGTGTAGAGTTCTTGGAAAGGTGCGATTTACCTATATGTAGGAGGGGTGGGAGTATTTTTAAATGTGAGATGCAATTGTGAGATATATTAATGAGTAAAGGTCAAGTTCTTGATAGCGTACTGGAGTTCTAAAATATTATAATCGTAGATATATTCTTCGTTTTTAAGTAAAATTCTCTTAAATATTTATCTGAACCTTGCTGAATTAGTTAGTAGCGAAACGACTCCATAGCAATAGAACTAGCAGAGATAAAACTGAGAAAAATTGGCCTTCTAGTCAAATCTATTTATTTATCCAGATTGGAAATATTACATGATTTCTATGTAGCATATACTGTTTTACTCTGTCTTGTAAACCAGGCCGATACTATATATGTCACCCACAACAGCTAGAGATGTATTGGCAGTCGTAAAGACCCGGCAACTGCTAACGACTTGTTTATCGGAAATCACAGACCTAGAATTGACGTCATTTGAATGTCGTATCATGTAGATCGTAAAACAATACGACCTTTGTGTACCGCTTGAACAACCATCCCGGAGAGACTTATGACGTAAGATTCACTGTGGGGGATGTGAAGTGGAATAGCATTCTGGAGGAAAATAATAATAACATTTGAGTGAGGAATATCATATAATGATCAAGGGAGAAACCATATAAAACAAAGAATATAAGAACAATCACAGATTCTGCTAGCATTTCAACTTTTTATAAAGCCTATTGTTCTAAAACCATACTTCATTTTTTCATAAATTACTAAAAATCTTTTTTAGAAAGCAAAATATCAAAAATCATCAGGACTTATTATTTGGTTAATGTATATCTCCCGTTAAAAAATTTCATTTAGAACAATATTAAGTATTGAGTTTATCATGTAAAAAATACATATGTGATTAAATATACAAAACGTGTCGATTAATATAAAAAAAAAACATTGAAAAAGTACCAAATGTTTTGTATATTTTTGGTGTAATAGGGGTAGTTTTACTATCATATTTTAAAAGGTAATAAATTAGTTGTTTTTATGTCTACCTGCAAGTGGAATCTTCACTGAGTATGAAAAATGGTTTGTAAAACAAATTTACAATCTTTCATTAACATTACTTATTTCATGTAAGCATAAACATATATCTAAGTGATAGTTTTGATGTATTCTTAAAGACAGTAAAGCCTGTTTAAATATAGTATTTAAAAATTACATATTTACGTTTAAAGCTGATAATTTATTTAACATTCATTTGATAAAATAATGCGGCACTTTGTAATACTCTAATATTTCCTTTATTATTAAAGCAATAAAACAAAGAGATATTCGATTTTGTATTTTACAGAAAAATTAAACAACGAGAGGACAGTGAAAATTGCATAGTTCTGTGTAAAATGTGCTTTTAACAATATTGATACTTAGACAAATTTTAGGAGCGCAAAGCTCACGTAAAAACAGAAAATTGCCAGAAGTATATTTAAAATGATATCTTGTTTGTCTTTCTGTACTATTCTTAAATACAATATATTTTTCAATATATTTTTCTTACTCTTTCATTGTCGACTGTCTGTACTTGATTTAAGACTACGTTTAATGTTTTAAAGACATTATATTACATTGATTTGAAATTTGGATAACATTTATTATAGGCTATAAAGGGATAAATGTTATCTAACTTATAAATAATATCAATTTCATACGAACTATAACATATCTAGTTGTTTACATCAAATAACATCATAACACATTCAATTCGTTTTATTAACAATCCTATATAAACATAACTCTAGATTTTACAGTCTCCTTGTTCCTTATTTCTATAGTCAGTTCCAAATATCTGACTTAGGTGTGGGATTTCGCGTGCCATTTTACCGCGAGAAGGAAAGCACCATAAATTTCACACTCGACTCGTTCGTTCGGGGTCGTGATCGATGTGCGACAGTTCGACTCCGGCGACAACAGATCGACACAAGTTGGTCGATTTACTGCCTCAGCCCGGCAATCTTCTTACATGTTTTCGGCTGTGGAGTTATGGCTGGCCCACTGCTAAGTAATGTAATGGCTTGAGTAAACAGGGATGTTGGGGAACGTCAAATGGATTAACCCTATCTATGCCTATCGCACAAAAACTTCATCACGTACATAATTTATTAGCATACGATGTAGAACTAATATATTTAACTGTTATCAAATTATTAGCATACGATGTAGAACTAATATATTTAACTATTATCAATTTATTAGCATACGATGTAGAACTAATATATCTAACTGTTATCAAATCACTGAGAAGCTATAAATAATCTAAATAATTCAATTGGGGATGGCGTAGAGTGCATATATTTTTTTTTCAGTAGATAATAAGGAGTACGTGAATTTTCAAGTAGCGTAAGCAACGTATATGGCATAGAATTGTTTCAAAGTTTTAAGTTCATACAATTTAAGACAACAATTATTGATAGCAAAGTAATATTTGATGTCATATAGACTCTTCTCTCATATTAAAATTCCAGCAATATTAAATATAAATAGATCGAAGCAGATATTTTGTGGAATTTTTCTCGTCAACGTTTCGATTTGCCACAATGTTTACTGTTGCCATAATTTAAATAACGATACAACCACTTTTATACTAAACAATAAAATTAGGTAAAAATAAATATTTATTTGTGTTTTGTTGCATTTCCATTATAAGCCAAATACATTTTTTTTAACTTTTTGTTTATTTAATTTAAATGTTGTATTATGCATTATTAAATATAAAACATTACCAGTCGTATTTAAGTGATAAAGTTACTATACATACTATATATATTATGCTTTTATTTATTTATTTGAGTTTTCATTTTCAAAATAACATGTTTGTTGCATTTTAAGACTGCTTTATTCATTTATTTCAAAAACATTGTCAGTGATGATTTACTTAAGATGTAAAATGTATTATTTTTTTATTAATTTGCTATATTTTTAGAATAGAATAGAAATATTTATTCCAAAATATTTTTACAGGTTTTACAACCTGTACAAATATTACAATCTGTCGTTATTATTCTATTCGGACAATATTTTTTTAATACCAACTTGTTGAGAGCGTCCATTGTTGATGTATGTTTTGAACCATTTTAAGCGAATACCTCTAATTTCTGTGATTTCTTTTTTATTCAATAGAATTTTGTGATCGACAAGTTCAAAGGCCTTTTGAAAAGTCTATAAATATTCCCGATGTGTTTTCACTATTTCTAAAGCTTATAGAAACTCCCTCTGTAAACTCTCTGATTTATAATTCCTTACCTATTCCTTTGATAAATCCAAATTATTTATCACACGGACATTTGTGCGTGTCTAAAAATTCTAAGAGCCGTATTTTCATAGCTCGCTCGAATAGCTTGGATAGCACCAACAACAAGGCAATCGGCCGATAATTTGACAACAAATCTCACCTATCCTTCTTAAAAATTGGCACATCAATACTTTGCTTGAGTTTGGAGGGAAACTGTCCTGTCAAAATACTAGTGTTGATTAAGTGAGCTAATACATGACTTATTTGTGGGGCAATTTCCTTTATGAGCTCAACTGAAAGAGAGTCGCAGCCGACAGATTTTTTGTTTATCAACGAATTTATTATTTTTAGTACTTCTTGCTCGCATACTCTTTGATAAACACAACCAGAGTGTTCCACACCACCAGTGTCGGGCAAACCGGCCACCAGTGATAATGGAGCATCGACAAAATAGTCGTTGAACAAATTAGCTAATTGTTGTGGATCCTCCACATTACTGTATTACCGTCTTTGTCCCGCACACATGTTATCAGCTGCTTATCTCTCTTATCAGTTAAACTGTTGATTAGCTTCCACTGTTGAGAACTATTACCATTACATGCGTCAAATAAATTTGAGTAATAGTTGTCTTTAGCTCTACTAATATCCATATTAAGTTTATGTACAAAATCAATAAAGTATGTTTTAAACTCTAGGTTATACGGCTTTTTTAATTACTTTTGCTAGTTTATTACTTTTTTCAATTTTGTTTAACAGATATTCATTAATCCAAGGACTCCTGTATTTTGCTTTTTGATATTTATAGGTAACCTTTTTTGTCTATTTACTTAAAAGGAGGGCATTTTCAATTATGCCATAAAATGTGTTTAATACACTGTTTACATAATTTTCTTTATGTAAGTTTTCCCAAATATAGTAACCTAAAATGCTTTTAAACTTTGATTTGAAACTTATTTTTTCGTAAGATGTTGTAGAAGAACTATTTTTTGGCAAATCAGTATTGACACCGGCTTTCACTGTAAACTAACAATTCGTTTAGATGAACTAATAAAAATTGATAATCATAACTATACGGAATAGTGGAATATATAATTCTTTCACTTATCCTGCATTTATAAATATTTATCTTTTGAGGGCTAAAATTTAACAACTTTTTTTATGATTAAAAAATTACGTTAGTTATATTATTGGAATAAAGAAAATAATTTGTTAATTTATGTGTGATTGAATAAATAACAATAAATGACTTTTGCAGTTATATATAAAGTAAAAGTGTATAAATACATAACAAGATTTGAATCCTTGTGCAAAGATTAAATCAAAGTTGTATTTTTTATTAATAATGCATAATACAACATAAATGTGTGAAATTACATTTTTATTTTATATGGTCAGTATCATATAAAATAAAAATGTATATGTCAGGACCATATAAAATAAAAATGTATTTTCACACATTTATGTTGTATTATGCATTATTAATAAAAAATACAATTTTGATTTAATCTTTGCATAAGGATTCAAATCTTGTTATGTATTTATACATTTTTACTTTATATATTACTGCAAAAGTCATTTATTGTTATTTATTCCATCACAAATAAATTAAGAAATTACTTTCTTTATTCCAATTACACAAAAAAATATTTATAAAATCATAAAAAAGTTTTTTAAATGTTAGCCCCCAAAATATAAGTATATATAAATGCAGGATGAGTGGAAGATGATTACTAATTTTTTAGAGTTCATACAAACGAAATGTCAGTTTACAATTAAGCCGGTGTTAATACTGTAAATTAATAACAAAATAATAAATTGTTAACTATAAGTAAATTATCACTTGAAATGTGTTTGAAATAAATGAAAAAAGCAATTTTAAAATGCAGCAAACACGTTATTTTGAAAATAAACATACAAATAAATAAACATGTATATATATAAATATATACATATATAAATATATATAGTAACTTAATCATTCAAATTCGCACAGTGATGCTTTATAGCAAGATCCTTCGTCCTGAAGAAGTGGGAAGGTGTTTGGTAATTAACAATAACTAATAAGGAATGTTTATATAAAATAAATCGCTAGTATCATTAATGGATGTAATCGAAATTTCTTTCTTTCTGATATTTCCCTTTTTTACCAGATACGAAGCTAAACAAATTAAAGCTACATTTCAGAGCTCACTCAAATGCAACGCCTCAATTCACTAACAGAGCCACCAGGGATGATTGAAGAATGAACTATTTAACAACATCGAGACGCTGAAAAGCACTGAGATTCCAATTTCGTAATCCCATTAAAAGTTGGAGACAGAATGCCGTTGCACAATGTGGGACAGGTGAGGTAATATGCTGCTATCTGTGAGCGCAGTCACTCATTATGCGCGCGGTCTGTCTGTCTGTCCGACTCCTCAGACAGACTCCTTTGTGGAAATGTCTAAGTGGTGCAAATAACAAGTGCTCGTTTGAGTTCAGCCGGAGCACTTGTCAAAGCGAAAATTGGTCTTGCCAAGTTTAAGCCTTCTGATGATGAATTGTGCTTTTAGCCAAATTCTTCCTCATTAATTGGAATAATCTAAATTGAATGTTAATTGGGAATGTAGTAGAAAATTACACTGCCATTAATAAATGAACTCAACATTTAAATAGAGTTAGTAAATATAGCATGAAAATTTCAGACTTTAAGAAACATTGGGGTTAAGAATAAGATCTATTCAGGCCAATATAAACAACATTAATCTAAATTCAGTGGAAATACTTACCCACAAACCTCTTTTTTATGATTTGGAGGGCCAGGCTTAAAACCTAGTAACGGCCCCTAAGCCAAAAAGGCTTATTGTGCGCCCTCCTTTACAGGACTTCACACCTCATCCAATCCAAGGTCCTTAGAGAACTTTGAGATTGCCTTGATGAGGTTTTCCTGTACTACACCTTGGCCACGTTCTAAATCGTCACCCAAGGTGAGAGCCCGCTTCCTAGCTAGGACCGGGCAGTGAAAGAGGATTTGCCGTTCAGATTCTTCCTCCTCCCCACATTTCTTACACAAGTGAATAGGGGTTGGAAACCCCATATTGTTCAGTGTCCAGGTATAAAACCAACCACCCTTCGGAGTTCTGATCTTGCAAGAGAAAAAGCTTCACCCGTGTTGGAGTGCGACAGTCCCAACAGGACCTCCTTGGCTAGCCTGTTACCTGGCGTTGCCTCCCAGGTCTCCTGGAACTTGCCGGCGACCCATGGCGAGACAGTAAGCAACCCCGCATTCCCGCTCTGGGCCAACGAGGCGTTCCTCAGTGCCTTTCCTTGTACAGTGGTCTATCCTCTCGTTTCCCAGTACCCCCATGTAACCTGTGACCTATGACAGGATTGCCCTATTGGAACGCGCCAGCGTTTTAAGAACCCAGTGACAGTCCCAAACTAGACTCGAGGTAAAGTCGAACGCCGCACGCCGCAAGGAATGTCATTATACACAATCTCTACAATCGAACACGTCTCTAGAATGTCCGATTGTAGGATGCTAGAGATTTCGGTATGCTTACTGGCATAGTGATCTTGCCAGAAACCACTGGTCTGGAGCCTATATGCTGCAAGCCTTGCCTCTTGATAAAAATGTCAGGAGGGTTGCAGACTTAGCAGCACCTCCATTGCAGCGGTGGTGCTCAAATGACTCAAGGATTCCCAACAAGCTAACCGCTGCACCTTAGGTTTATTACAGCCGTGACTTTTTGGACCTTGGGCCACCTACTAATGGCTCCATAAACAAGCATCGGTCTGACGACCCTCGTATAAAGCCAATGTACCAACTGAGGGTTCAATCCCCACGTTCATCCAAAGGTACACATCAGCCTCATCAATCTGCCACACACCCCCATACATTTAGGACGATATTATTAACCCACCTACCCATAAAAGTACAGTTATATTGTCCCCCACACACCTACATGCCTGTGGTATTGACTCATCCACCCATATATATACACGCATTATGATACTGACCCACCCGCCCTTTTATACACGTACGATACTCCCAATAGACCCATCCACCCAGACATACACGTACTGGCGTACCACCCACTCATTAAGTACGGTGTTATTGTCCAAACCGAATACCCATACACTTGAGGTACTGTGATATTGACCCACCCGGCTATCCATACAAGCAAGCTACCTGGTATTGATATTGACACATGTATTGTGGTATTGGCCCACCCACCCATCCATACATGTACGGTGATATGGACTTTCACTTATGTATTTACTACATTTTATATGAAACCCCTGATATATTATGCTATTTATAAAATATTTACCAAACAAATTAAGGACTAATTATTATCAAATATTTTATATCTTTAAGGCAATATAATGAATCCTGTAAATGTTTATTTATGGCCAAACTTAATTATCTTTTGGTAATATCGCTGTGACATTTTAATATTGTTCAGTTAAAAATAAAATAGTTCCTTAATTTGAATATTATGTATTAGTAAAACTTATAAAATATGAAATATCACACAATCATCCAATGGATTATTTAAACAAGGAGTTTTAGCTTTTTTAATTTCATTTGGTTAAGGATAATACAAAAGTATAGGCCTATGACATTACAAATCTTTGCTAATCTATCCACAATGGCCCAACGCCACATGTCATATTAGAAAGCTCTCTTCAATAGTATTAAACGATATGTCTTATATCTAGAACAAACCTAACTTATTCCGATGCAACTTAATCCAATATCCTTGGGTTTTAAAATGTATTTCCATTTCATAAAAAAATATTTGGCACTCGAGCTTTATTGTTTATATGTCAACAAGTCTATTAACGTTATGCGTGATGGTGGGTAGGAGGGCTAGCCCACCCATTCACACCTCCCACTGATGGTGGGTAGGAGGGCTAGCCCACCCATTCACACCTCCCACTGATGGTGGGTAGGAGGGCTAGCCCACCCATTCACACCTCCCACTGATGGCGGGTAGGAGGGCTAGCCCACCCATTCACACCTCCCACTGATGGTGGGTAGGAGGGCTAGCCCACCCATTCACACCTCCCACTGATGGTGGGTAGGAGGGCTAGCCCACCCATTCACACCTCCCACTGATGGTGGGTAGGAGGGCTAGCCCACCCATTCACACCTCCCACTGATGGTGGGTAGGAGGGCTAGCCCACCCATTCACACCTCCCACTGATGGTGGGTAGGAGGGCTAGCCCACCCATTCACACCTCCCACTGTGGGTAGGATTAATCACTAGCGATATTTGACTGTGTTCATGGGCAGGGAAGGTGGACCCCGATAGACATATGTTGTACAGGATATACGTATATGATATTTAAATATATACGTGGTAATATACATTTTTATAACGTAAAAACAGCATGGAAATATATTCTAAATATATCAGTAGACTATCATTCAGTAAACTACCAGGATAAATTGTATTTATAAGTGGATAACATCTTCGTGGTTCCTTTTTCACTGCAAAAGCGGTTGAACGAAGTGCGATCCAAGTTCGAAACTTCTCTAATCACCTTGCCGGGTCTTATCAATTCTGGACAAGTCTTGGACAAGTTGCCATCGGAAGACACATGATGCAAATTCAGTTAGGTGAGGACATGTTTGTGTTTGGACGTAGGATCCACGTCTTGAGTCCTCGGACGGAATACGCGATGAGGCTCATAACTAGATATTCCTCTGTGGTTTGCCGGTGTCAAAGTTGAAGACGGTGGACTTACCCCTCCCCCTGACAGTCCCTCCAACTTTAACATAATTCTATTTTAACTTATCTTCAACTAACTTGTCTATGTTTCTCTTGAAATGCTAAGAATTATATCGTAATTTACGTTTTACTAAGTTAACAGTGTTATATTTAACTAACTTGCCAGTGTTTCCTCTTTTTATATAATGTGTTTTAAAATATCATTTCTATTCTATAAATTTAATGTTTTACGTATTAGATTAGAGGAATTGTAGTAAGAATTGATATTGTATGTTCCCACACAAAAACACTGCAGTTATAGTAAAAGTGTATCTGTGTTTGATACATGATGGAACAAATCATTAGTTCTAAGGCATGTAATTTCTTTTAAAACATTTACATTGCTGATTTTAATACTGAAATTGTTCAGTTACATTTTAGTTACGAAATAAAAATGTTTCATTTCATTTGACTACATTTCAATATCGTGAATTTTTATTAAAAAATAATTTTAATATTTTTCATAGAACTATTACCGTAATTTGAATATTTTAAAGATGTATCAGTTTTAAAATAATTAAAAGGACACTTAAGTCGATTGTTCATAACTGTATCACCAGAAAATGTACGGGAAATATTCATTAAAATGATTTTTGTCCTATTTCAGGGATAATCTTGAAATATTAAATGTAAAAGTAGGAATTGTAAACTATGGAACATAATGATATTTTAAGAGAATTATATATGATCTTAGAGATGATTAAACCGTTACGATATAAAGATCTTCATATTATATTTTGATTAAGGGGAAAAATATTAATTCGGAATTGTATAAACTTCCTCAATCGATAAAAATAGTAAGATATGGACCGTGACTACCATTATAATATGGTTTAATAAATCTTTGGTCACTAAGAGTTAATCGATGTTTTCACTTGTTAATCCCACTATAATCTATAATATATAAAAGATCTTAATCTGGTACTACACTTCACTCGTACCAATAGTTGTGAGATATTTTTATATTGAATACTATTATAATGTAATGTTATAAATCCCTGGTTACTAAGAGTGAATCGATGTTTTCGGAAACGGATGTAGTCTGGCGGTAAAGTCCTTCAAACTTGGTACAAAAGTTTCTATAGAGACGCAACATCTATTGTTTGGCGGAAAGTTGGTAAGACAAAGCGTGTCCTGGATATGTGCTCATTAGAAGTGACGTAGCTGGATTGAGATGCTCTGATATAATGCCTCACAGCTGGTGGCTGCCTCGCCACTCATTGCTCATCAAATAACGAGGAAATACAATAAGTAGCTACAAACTTAATACATCCATGATTGGATCTTTTTTAACATTAGATATTGATTGATTGAAAATACATACACTTACGTGTATATATATATATATATATATATATAGTAAATGATCTATATATAATAGATTTGTAAAATTTGAAATTAAACTATAATACAAGTATTGGGCTGTTAAGTGTTCTTATTTTTCATAAATATGGTTTGTATGATACCATAATTTAAAGGAGTAAGTAAGACCTGAAACTGACGAGCATGACACACGTGTAGATGTAGAAACAGTGAATTCGTTGAATATCCTCGAGTGTGAGACACGTGTCGAAACAGTCAAACGTTAGATACCTCGGAGTGTGACACACGTGTAGAAACAGTACACCATTGGATACCTCTAAGTGTGACACACGAGTAGGAAAAGTCATACGTTGGATACCTCTGAGTGTGACACACGAGTAAGAAAAGTCAAACGTTGGATACTTCTAAGTGTGACACACGAGTAGGAACAGTCAAACGTTGGATACCTCTAAGTGTGACACACGAGTAGGAAAAGTCAAACGTTGGATACCTCTAGTGTGACACACGAGTAGAAAAAGTCAAACTCAAACGTTGGATACCTCTGAGTATGACACACGAGTAGGAAAAGTCAAACGTTGGATACCTCTAAGTGTGACACACGAGTAGAAACAGTCAAACTCAAACGTTGGATACCTCTGAGTATGACACACGAGTAGAAACAGTCAATCGTTGGATACCTCTGAGTGTGACACACGAGTAGGAAAAGTCAAACGTTGGATACCTCTAAGTGTGACACACGAGTAGGAAAAGTCAAACGTTGGATGCCTCTAAGTGAGACACACGAGTAGGAACAGTCAAACGTTGGATACCTCTAAGTGTGACACACGAGTAGGAAAAGTCAAACGTTGGATACCTCTAAGCGTGACACACGAGTAGGAACAGTCAAACTTTGGATACCTCTGAGTGTGACACACGAGTAGGAAAAGTCAAACGTTGGATACCTCTAAGTGTGACACACGAGTAGGAAAAGTCAAACTTTGGATACCTCTAAGTGTGACACACGAGTAGGAAAAGTCAAACGTTGGATACCTCTGAGTGTGACACACGAGTAGAAAAAGTAAAACATTGGATACCTTTAGTAAATAAAAATCATGAACAATCAATTACAAAAAAAAAAAAAAAAAAAAAAAAAATTCAAATAAAAGTTATTTGTAATAAATTTATTTGAATCACAAGTCAATTGCATACACAAGTAGTTCAATACAATTTCAGAGACTTGTAGAACCACATTTCTGAATGTCTTGAATCACATTTTTAGAGGAGATATTAACAGGCAAGAAAGTTTATGTACCTAAAATCGAGTGAAATAATGAGCTGGATACAAATTGTTAAAATATATAACATTATTCATTTTTGACAAAAGACCATTTTATTCGTATTTGTATATTAATGATTTTTACCAATATTTACTAAAACCAGATTCTTCTATTTTATCCGTAGAATACCACAATAATTTTACTTAAGAACAGTTATTTTAAAAGTATTAAATGTCTATGAATTTGGAAAAATATATGTTACACTATAACAAAATTTAAGTATATCTATCAAGTTAAATATTATTGTTTGGTCTGTTGTAATTTTGTTGTTGAGAAATGTGAATTTGCCTTGTTATAAATTACTTAAGAAATTATTAATCACAATATAAGTTTGAACACACAGATATAGATGTATCAACCTAATTCAACGTTCATAATAGTATATTTATAAATATTTTATATTTTTTTAAGAATTGAATTTGACCACTAATGAAGGAATCTATAGAAAAGCTAATTTTCTCGCCCCTGGAGATCGTGTTTGGGATAATGTATTCAATAAGGAAGCCGTGGTAAGGCAGCTAATTGTTTCACTAATAGCTTGGGCCATGCATCACCCTTTGTTCGGTTTCTTGGTGGACTAAGAAGGCGAGTAGGGTGTCGTGTACCGGGCTTTATGATCGGTCAGACCCGCTCCGTAACTATGTGCAACAATACGTTGTCTTAAAGGGCTTCAAGTAATCAGCGCTGTAAGACAATACGGGACGGTCTGCCTCCAGGCTAATGTGTCCCACCTACCCTACATCAATAATGACGTAGTTACATTGTTATCGTATTATCCGGTAAGAGAGTTTTTATTTTTCCATTCTTATTTACAGCAATAACCCACTGTTAGAAACCTTAGTTAATTATTTCTTTATTATTTTATTTTATTAAATTCCATTATTTTATTAAATGAAACTAAACTACTGTAAACAATACTAAAATTAATTTAAGTATTATTATTCAATATTAAAATTACAAAAATCTTTGTAATATTTTTTTTACATTTTAAAATTGAATTTGAATTACGAACATTTACCTTTACATTTACGTCTTGAGTTCAAGATATATAAAATCATTAGTAATAATTTAGAAGGATGTGAAAGCTATGTTGCAATCGCCATGGGGGCCATTGAAAATCTAAACTATTCTTAATGAGTATGACTACTAAGTTTTCCATGAGCCTATATGGCAAAGCCGCTTGCACTGTCCACTCGCCACTCATTACAGTATGAAAAAACGCCTTATTTAGCTGGTGGACTTTAGATGCAGAAAGTGTCCAAAATGTCCAGTGCTACTCGCTCACCTACCCTTCCAGACATGTACATGTCCAGTGCTACTCGCACACATACCCTTCCAGACATGTCCAGTGCTACTCGCCCACCTAATCTTCCAGACATGTACATGTCCAGTGCTACTCCCACACCTACCCTTCCAGACGTGTCCAACATGTCCAGTGCTACTCACCCACCTATCCTACCAGACATGTCCAGTGCTACTCGCCCACCTAACCTTCTAGACTTGGCCATGTCCAGTGCCACTCACCCAACAATCCTACCAGACATGTCCAGTGCTACTCGCCCACCTAACCTTCCAGACATTTCCATGTCCAGTACCACTCTCCCACCTATTCTACCAGACATGTCCAGTGATACTAGCCCACCTACCCTTCCAGACATGTCCAGTGCTACTCGCTCACCTACCCTTCCAGACATGTCCATGTCCAGTGCCACTCACCCACCTATCCTACCAGACATGTCCAGTGCTACTAGCACACCTACCCTTCCAGACATTTCAAACATGTCCAGTGCTACTCACCCACCTAACCTTCCAGACATGTCCATGTCCAGTGCCACTCACCCACCTATCCTACCAGACATGTCCAGTGCTACTCGCCCACCTACCCTTCCAGACATGTACATGTCCAGTGCTACTCGCACACCTACCCTTCCAGACATGTCCAGTGCTACTCGCCCACCTAACCTTCCAGACATGTCCAAGTCCAGTGCTACTCACCTACCTATCCTACCAGACATGTCCAGTGATACTAGTCCACCTACCCTTCCAGACATATCCATTGCTACTGGTCCTCCCGCCCTCGCAGACACGTACAGTACTACTGGCCCACTCTCCCTCTCAAACATGTCAAGTGCTACTGTTCATGTATTGGGTAATCACCACTATCCATGAATAGGTGGGTGGGCTGTTGGGTCATCACCACCGTACTTGTATGGGCGGGCGGGTGGGTAAAGGCTTATTAACTTGTCGAAGAAACAAATATTCCAAAGCCTGCTTAAAACTAAATTTAGTATGAATAGTATTTTCCTCAAAAACAGCTGATATAAAGAAATATTAACATATAATAACTTCGATTTAATGTGTAGATGGAAATAACATGAATTAACTGTTCACGAAACGAGTAATGTTTATAACAATTATTTGTAGTATTGATCACAAATACAAATGCATTAAAATGTTGTTTACATAATATAATCAAGCGCATAAAATGAATGTCATAACAAATAAATAACTATTAACAATTAATTTCATCATGGTAAGATCATTTTTAGTTGTATAGTCAAACAATATGGCAAAACTGTTATTATTTCATAATCTTCCACATTATCGCAAAAGTTTCGTTTCAGGCAAGATGCGTGAATAAACAAAGACTTGTAAGTTTATTCCAGTATCATATTGTTAGTATTATAGTCTACTGGTAATAATATACTTCCATTATACTGTATCAGGATCAGAGAAAGGAAACTTAGTACAGATAACATCTGGATTTTGAATTTATAAACTCACATATGCTAGATTAAAAATACAAGAAGAATTGAAATGAGTATTAATTGAAAAATCAACATAAAGTTGGCATTAATATAGTACATAACTTAATTGTCAATGACAAACGTACAATCACTTTTATTTCATAATTAAGAAATGTTAAATAATGTTATCCTCTAAGCCTAAGGGTAGTATAAAGACGATAACATCTTAGCTTGACAAAAGGATAGGTATTGCCTTAGTGATAAAATCCGATAAAGCACTCAATTTTGTATTTGAAGAGTTTGGAATGTCTTGCATGATTACTTAAGAGTTTTCCTTACATATAGAACAAATCGCTCTTAATTTATAAATTTAACATAGGAAATGAAAAAAAAATAGTTATAATAATAAATTTAAAGTTCTCTCCCGAACACCCAACAAACTTCTTTAAAATTTAATATCTAGACAAGAGTAGGGTGCTTTTTCATGTGTAATGCGACGACTAAACCAACATTAACATCAGGATCATGACAGTTGCGAGTGGATAGGATAGGACATAAGTTATTTTTAGAATAAGTAAAAATGAATCCTTATAGTGAAATGATATACGTAATTGGGAAACAAACTTATACTACAAGCATAAATAATTCGATATATATATATATATATATGTGTGTGTGTGTGTGTGTGTGTGTGTGTGTGTGTGTGTGTGTGTGTGTGTGTGTGTGTGTGTGTGTGTGTGTGTGTGTGTGTGTGTCGTATTATTAATATATTACAACAATATAATTCCTGAAAACCGATACCACTTAAAAATTAGGCAACACATTACAAAGCAATAAGCTCTGACGCCGAGAGTCCCAGATGGCAGTGACCCTTAGGCCATAACAATAACATTTACAATGCATGTCGCTAGTTGAGTCGTAAGCAATTCACAGTAAGCCATCATAAAACCATCAACCTCTAACTTCAGACTAGATTGGGTTCCTTACATTACAAAGCAATAACTGGAACACCGACTGTCCCAGATGGCTGTGACCCTTGGGCCATAACAATAACATTTATAGTGAATACATGTTACTAGTTCAGTTGTAAGTAATTCACAGTAAGCCATCATACAACCAACAACCTTCAACTTCAGTCTAGGTTTGGTTCACCACGTGACAGCTATAAGCTGTAGCGTAGAGAGTCCCAGATGCCAGTGACCCTTGGAATATATCAATAACGGTTACAATGCATGTCGCTAGTTGACTATTAAACAATCATCATAAAACTATCAACTCCTAACTTCAGACTAGGTTGAGCTTATCACATTACAAAGCAGTAACCTGTGACGGTGATATTCCCAGGTGGTTTTGACCCTTGGGCCATAAAAATAACGTTTACGATGCTTGGCGTTAGTTGAGTCGTAAGCTATACAGTTATGGCCATCATAAGACCACCAACTCCTAACTTTAGACTAGGTTGTATCATCACATTACAAAGGAATAACTAAGACGAGGATAATCACATATGACTGAGATGTTTGGGGCATGAAAATAACGTTTACAATGCTTGACGTTAGTTGAGTCGTAAGCTATACAGTTATGGCCATCATAAGACCACCAACTCCTAACTTTAGACTAGGTTGTATCATCACATTACAAAGGAATAACTAAGACGAGGATAAGCACATATGACTGAGATGTTTGGGGCATGAAAATAACATTTACAATGCTTTTCACTAGTTGAATCGTAAGCAATACACTGTAAGCCATCATAAAACCATCAACCTCTATCTTCAAACTGACTTAGGCTCACCACATTACAAAGCCATAAGCTATGATTTCGAGAGTTCCAGATGCCAGTACTTACATTCTTACATATGAGACGCCTAAACAACGTTGTGCGTATTTTAAGGCGAATATGAATGATGATATGAATGTAGGACGAGTGTGTATAGGTGTAGTCTGGTTACTAACTGAGTTCAATAGCCCAACTAAGGGACCTACATCTTTACGTAGAATCCGAACCACGTAGTGTTGATCTGATTTACAGCTGATTGACAAGCCTGATACTCTCCCATACAACATCCTACAGAAACTATTTTGCCAAAACAGTAACGTTTACAATACATGTGAGTAGTAAGCAATACAATTTAAGCCATGAATCTATCATCAACCTCTATCTTCGGACTAATTTGGGATCACCACATTACAAAGCCATAAGCTCTGATGTCGTCAGTGCCAGATACCAGTGACCCTTCGGCTATAACAATAACATTTACATTACATGTCACTAGTTGAGTCGTAAGCAATTCAGTTTTGGCCATCATAAAACCAAGTCTATAAGACTTGAGCGTGGTTAGTCAGCAGTGAAGTTCAAGATTTCTGTAATCTCATCGTCTTCTACAAGGTTTAGTTGACTTTTAGAATAAGGTTGATAAAACTTCAAATATTTCTTGTTTTAAAATATCAATAATATTTCACTTTGATGGGTGTTTAGTTCATGGATATGTTTTTGCGCGTCTCCATGTACATGTAATAAATAAAGTAAACTTTACTTAAAGTACTAAGGACTTTTAATTTGGTTTAAGGGCCTTATATTTAACATTTGGTTTGGAGCTAGAAGAGGCTTTTAACTTAATTTTTTTAACTTTTGCATAAGAACATTTATTATAATAACTGGAAAATATTACAAAAATATGTAACAGATTTTTAAATGGACCAGTTGAAGTATATATTTTTTACTATCATTTCTGAACAATAAATTAATTTATGTTATTTTAATGATCAAGATTAGTTGTAGTCATTAATCAGTTTACAACCCATTACCCCTCTGTACTTTGCTTTAGCTAGAAATCTGAATTGGCTAGTATTATCCTAAAACAAAAAAAAAAACCCCTTATAAGTGTGAGTAACTGGATATGATAATTGTGTAATTATAGATTGATGATCTTAGTTGGATACAACGAACAATAAAGTAAAAATGAGTCTGATTACAGCTAGCTGTATATCAAATTTCAATAAAATTAAAAATAATCATTGTATATGATAATATTGGAAATAAAAGTCATCCTGATACTCAAGTATATAATGTATCCAAACCTACATGACTTTACACCTGGCAGCGTAATTACAAACCCTAAGTGGTCTCAGCGCTCGAACGCTCGGGTCCCGCCGAGGCTTGTCGGATATGCCCGATCGCGCTCCCTGGCAATTCTCAGCTTTTAAATTCAAATACATTTTTATATAAAAAAACAAAACAAAAACAGCATACTATCAGCATTGTAACGGTATTATTTATAATTTAGTTTAATATATTTATTAATAATTAATCTTCTTCAAAAGTCTAGTAAGAATTTGTGACTTAGAATTTATGTCCCTGAAAAGTTACTAAGCTAGCTTTTTTTTTTTTTTCTTGAGTAGGTAAGTTTCGTCTATGAGAAAGTTGGGGATAATTGTCAGTATTATTTATATATATATATATATATATATATATATATATATAGTTTTTTTTTTTTTTTTTGGGAAACGATATTCAAATACAACGTATGGTTTGGCTGTATCGTTGTAGTTTTTAAGCGAAAGTTTAATCACATTTTGAGAGCTTATGGTGGCAGAGGCCCATTCATTGGCATTATTACCTATTAAGCTACAACTCACAGTTGTATGATATACTCTACATTTATTTAAATTATAGTACAATTTATTTTTACAACTCATACAGCCTTTCAGAGTTCGACAGTTCATCCCTGTCAAAAGGCGGGATTGCCAAATCCTATTCATTTTTCAATCATGATTGTAGATAGTGTATGTACACAAGCTAATAAAAGAAATATCATTTTGTTTTTCCTTGTTTTGTTACTGTTTTACAGCACAAAAAAAAAAAAAAAAAAAAAACAATGTTGTTGTTCCTTTAAGTGTAATAATAATCTATAAAATTTTTAGCGAATTTCGAAAAGAAATATGAGCCTTTGCAGTCGCCATCGTGGCAAAAATTAAGTCCGGGAGGCTGAAATGTATACCAATCCAGAACCCTAGAAAACGTATTAAATTTGAGCTGAGAACACTGTTATGGACAAACTTTTTTTCTTTTTCACGGTAGAGGCTACATAAATAAATACTGATTTCAGGTGACTTATAGTACTTCATTTATATAATAGAACAGTAATCATACAATAGAACTAAAATATGTATAGTATAACATGAGGCTCAATACCAAAACTTCGAATTTACACAAGAGAGCACCACACTTATTTTAGGATTATACGTAATACTTAATTCACACATTAGAACAATATTATTAAATGGAACCTAAATCTTTTTAACATAACACGAGACTCAATACATGATTAAAAACATTAAAACAATAAAATAAACGCTTTACAGACAAGCTAAACGTTCAATGTAATTTTGCTGAAGGTAGATTGTCTTTAATGTTTTGAGACAGCTTGTGTTTTCGTTTTGGCACTTTCTTCCGATTTCGGTTTACTTCTGATGGTTTTCCTGCCTGTATTCTTGCACCGGTATACATTCCTTTAGTTTTTCTCCTGGCTACCGAAGTGGGTTGGACTTTAATTTTCCTTTTCCTATGGCATTTCAGTTTCTACAGGGCGAAGGCATAAGCTTGTGCCGGCGTCCTTATGGTTTTTAGCATTTTGTAGAACTTAGTTAACACAGCTGCGTTTGCAGGACTTCTTTCTGCTTCTAAAAGCTCTGACACTCGGTACAGCGCTTCTCTTATATCATTTACAGGGACTTGTTGCAGCGATAGCTGCGCTTCCTCGAGGTCAGAGGGTGCAATTCTCTCGTTTTGGGTATTTAAATATCGGGTAGGCACACTCGTCGAACAAGATGGTTCACCTTCCAGCGTTACATCCATACTGCTGTAAAATTGGCAAGGGACCAGGACCAAATGCAATCCTCGCACAGTTTAACTTCTCTTCGGTTGATAGAGTCGGATGGTTGTATAGCAATATTTTACATTGTTTTTCTACAGCACACATGTGTTTGCAATACCGACCTCCTCTACCGAAGGGACAGTCACATATTGCAAAATTTACATTAAATGTATAAGTTGTATTTTATGTTGATCCTGAGCTAACTGAAAACTCGTTTTCATCAACCTTAACAACCTGCAACCCTGTACTAGACTTAATAAACTTTGTATAGTGGCTCATAATTTTTTGGTCCCGACGAGAGCTAGCGAAATCAATGAGCCTGGTTTTATGGTAGTTCTCAAAGGAGTTGCAAACATACTCAATCAAAGCGCATGCATTAAAAGCTTTGCATCGCTGCAATACAAGATCTTTAAAAATGCGCACGGAGGCTTCGCAGTAATTGTTTGTATCATTGCCTTTGGCCATCACATTGCTGTGAAAAGATAAGCACCACTCAGCTCTCCACTCCCAAAGTGTTTTAAAATAACATGCTGCATTTTCATTATGCTCTATTTCATTTTGCAACTCCACATAAGACTGCTCTGCTAGATCAACTGAAGTTGCATAAAGAACCTTTTGGAAACGTTGCATTATAGATTTTCTTTCTTCTTTGAACACATTGTGTTTTGAGTCCCATAGCCACCTCCAAACCGCTTGACACACATGGAAAGTACACAAAAGCAACTTGGACATTGAGAAAAGCTTTTGCAGAGAGTTTCGTTCAGCAGAACTATCGTCAGTCATAATGACTAATGGGGAAAATACTTTATTAGTGTTGTGCTCAAGTGATTCTTTGAGCAATCCAAACGCTAAGTAATAGTTTTCTTCGGTCTGTGATGGATGAAGTATACAACCTAACGGCAGAGCTCCTACTTTGTCAGCAGCAAATTCAAATGTAAGGATTGTGTTTGATTTGTCACATGAACCACTAGAGTCTACAAAAATCATGTCATTTGCGTTGTTCTGTTGAAATACTCGTTTCATAATTGGGGTTACAACTGATACAGTTTTAGATTTTTCATCGATATTTACACAAAACCCTTTTTCTTCTAGATGCGCCTTTTTTTGTTTTTACAGCCTCTAAAAACAATTCTGGATCTCTGTCTCTGAAATGGCCTTTCCTCCAACAACTGTGAATGTGAATAATTTGTCTTAGAGTAGGATTTGTCTGAGCATTTGCTAAGTTAGTTAAAATTTCGTTATCGTTTTCAGACGATTCAATAATTGATATTTCGTGATACGATTTAGCAGCAGCTGGAGACATACCAGCCGTGAAATAAGAATTAAAAAGGCTTACTGTGTCATCCGAACACCTCAAATAGCTGAAAGCTTCCGCAACATTGACAGAATGGGTGTGGTCAAAATTTAGTTCAATTACACAGTTAAGACCTTCCTTAAGGTTAACATCATTTTTTATTCTGTCTTTGTTCACTTTTTAAATTTAAAAATTATGCATGCTTTGCACTCTCTGTCTCTGCGCCTTGCACTAAGTTTTTTGACTGGAGCCTTATTTTTACTTGAATGCTGACAAACAAAATCTTTTCTAAACAATAGACGTTTTACACTTGCATACCTTTGTTTCGTTATCCAATTGGAATGACTTTCTTTCGAGAATAGTAGTAGATTGGTGGGGGTTCTGGGCTCACTTTCGGGTATCTTCGGGTCGATTTTCCAAGATGGCGGCCACCTTCGGGTATCTTCGGGTCACGTGACCACCCCGAGCTCTGATTGATGACGTCATCCAAGATGGCGGCGCCCATTTCCCGCCAAATTTCCTAACCTCACTTTTCCTAACCTCAAATTTACCGCCAAATTTCCCACACTTTTCCCGGAATTCCCCAAAATTCCCGATTTTCCCCCAAATTCCCGATTTTCCCGAAATTACCTTACTTTTTCCCCAATTTTCCCGATTTTCCTCCAAATTCCCAAATTTCCCTCCAAATTCCCACATCATACTATATGAAATTCACTGTTAACCTTGTTATACTATATAAAATTCATTGTTAACCTAACTTTTTCCGTGTTATACTATATAAAATTCACTGTTAACCTTGTTATACTATATAAGATACACTATATAAAATACAGTCTTAACCTAACTTTTTCCATGTTATACTATATAAAATGCACTTTTTGTCCAATATGGCGTCTTTTTCCATGTTATACTATATAAAATACACTTTTTTGTCCAATATGGCGTCTTTTTCCATGTTATACTATATAAAATACACTTTTTTGTCCAATATGGCATCTTTTTCCATGTTATACTATATAAAATACACTTTTTTTGTCCAATATGGCATCTTTTTCCTTGTTATACTATATAAAATTCACTGTTAACCTTGTTATACTATATAAAATACACTCTTAACCTAACTTTTTCCATGTTATACTATATAAAATGGACTTTTTTGTCCAATATGATGTCTTTTTACATGTTATACTATATAAAATGAACTTTTTTTGTCCAATATGGCGTCTTTCCCTCCTCAAAATTCCCTCCCAAAATTCCTCATCCAATATGGCGACCTTTCCCTTCGGGTACTTCCGGCGACCGTCGACTACCTTCGTACACATCGTCTGCTGGTCGGGCGCGCATGCGCCCCTTGTTACTCTACTCTATGTGCTTGACCCGATCGTAGCGCACCTGGTGACAAAACTTAGCACATCCTTTCGGAAACATGGCGCCTTCGGAAGGGAAGTCCCAGGTGGGAAAATTCCCTCCCTCAAATTCCCTCGGTATACTATACAAAATGCACTCTTCCCATCTCATACTATATAAAATGCAAAAGATGGTGACCATTTACATATGTACTATATAAAATGCTTTCGTGTACTTCCGGCGACCGTCGGCTACCTTCGTACACGTCGTCTGCTGGTCTGGCGCACACCCAAATGCCATGCTCTGATTGGTTACCTCCCTACTTTACAAGTAATATTTCTCACACGTACTGTTAGACTACTTATTTTAATTAATTTTTTATTTTATATTAAATACACAGTTAACATACGCTCTTACCTTCAACTACCATCTACTTCTGGATACCTTCGTATTAACCTGACATCCTCTAAACCTAACACGCTAGCTTAACGCTCTTACCCATGCCTAACCGAACTATCCAACTGTACTTACAAAGTCTACTCACTGGCAGTCCAAGAGTTCTCGCGCAACACAAGCTGACCTTTGAGGTCAGTGTTATATTGATTGCTATTTTAATTGGCACCGCATGGACTGCATATCAACCACATGCTAACCCAAGAGGTCAAGTTTTGTGATATCAGTCTGAGGTCAGTTTTATATTGTTTCCTATTAAAATATAAAGTGTTTGGTTTCAAATATACAGATTTTACTTAACCTACCAATTTAACAAGTTTCAAACATGTATGACCCGGCAACCTTACCATATTTCGTCTATTATTAAACAAAACGAAAGAATTATTGGTATTATAGTCCCGTACTTTAAAAAAAAGAGAGCAATAATAATTTATTTACACACTACGTTTTATTCAGTAAAATCAATTGATATTCTTGTTATTACCAATTATCATACGTAATACATAGAACCTTTTACAATAATTTGTGCTTTATATTTAAATTATTACGAGTAAACTTAATTTTAACAAAGTTTTATCAATTTGTTTTGTTGTAAATTCCATAATTTATAAAAATGCTAACACATTACATGTGTAATAATGAGAGATCGTACATCAAATTATACCGTATTTTCTAAAGTTTTTATAGTTTAGGTAGGATTTTAAACAATATGTATAGCATTTATAACCGAATTATTGTATGTTAACCAACCTAAACTTACAAATAACAATTATTATATCCACAAACACATGATAAATGAAGTGTAATAACCTCAAACACAAGATAATTCCTCACACTTTATATACACCATAGCAATACACTATTTACTGTATTTGAGACGTTAATCGTAGAGGTATGGGTCTTGAATGAATGTAGTCTTTGTTACTAACTAAGGCTGCTGGACCCTTTGATATATGCCATGGAACCCAAACCACATAGTATTGATTTTATGTCAAACAAACTGTCAGTTTAAAAAACATTCTAACAGAAGAGTAAATTCCATCCAAAAGTAAGAAAAAATCAAAGATACATACAAATTTCAGAAAAAAGAGTCATTTTACACAAAAAATGTGTTGAAACATTGTTCAAATCAAGGAATAACTACCAACATAGTACTCTCCAAACCCCTTAAAGTTGAGTTAAAATGCACATAAATAGGGATATTTGTGTACAAAACATGTTATAATTCCCTAAAAGCATTAAAATACAGTGTCATAACAACGATATTTGTCCTAAACATTAAAAATTCCTTTAAAATACTCTTATAGAACCCCAGTTTGAGCTCAAAACAACGTACAAAACTGATGTAACACTTGTAAATTAATTGTTTAACCTACATAGCTATTTAGTTGACTCCAAACATTTGACAAAGTGTAAGTACCCAATATGAATAAATTCTCTATAATGTTCACATTTTAAGCTTGATTTTAACAAAACCTGGTGCTATTGATTCTTTGCACATTAACCAAATAAACAAATAGTTAGTTGAAACGTCTCTGTTGTAGAAACCGTGGTATTAACAGTAAGAAAGTTTGGTTTCTTTTGACTATGATATACTCGATCAGAAAATGCATATACACCACTCCCAAAGACCCAAACACATGGAGAACCTACTTACTGAACACACAGGCATCTTTACAGACCACATACCATACCGACACACCATAAAACCATGACTTAACAGTCCACTCAAACATACTCAAAACACAACACCTCTGATAGATAATCCACCTAAACACTACATAAAACCTATGATTGACACTCAACATTCATGGATGAGCACCTAACCATACATACGTACACCATAAAACCATGACTTAACAGTCCACTCAAACATACTCAAAACACAACACCTCTGATAGATAATCCACCTAAACACTACATAAAACCTATGATTGACACTCAAGATTCATGGATGACCACCTAACCATACATACGTACACCATAAAAACATGACTTAACAGTCCACTCAAACATACTCAAAACACAACACCTCTGATAGATAATCCACCTAAACACTACATAAAACCTATGATTGACACTCAACATTCATGGATGACCACCTAACCATACATACGTACACCATAAAACCATGACTTAACAGTCCACTCAAACATACTCAAAACACAACACCTCTGATAGATAATCCACCTAAACACTACATAAAACCTATGATTGACACTCAACATTCATGGATGACCACCTAACCATACATACGTACACCATAAAAACATGACTTAACAGTCCACTCAAACATACTCAAAACACAACACCTCTGATAGATAATCCACCTAAACACTACATAAAACCTATGATTGACACTCAACATTCATGGATGACCACCTAACCATACATACGTACACCATAAAACCATGACTTAACAGTCCACTCAAACATACTCAAAACACAACACCTCTGATAGATAATCCACCTAAACACTACATAAAACCTATGATTGACACTCAACATTCATGGATGACCACCTAACCATACATATGTACACCATAAAACCATGACTTAACAGTCCACTCAAACATACTCAAAACACAACACCTCTGATAGATAATCCACCTAAACACTACATAAAACCTATGATTGACACTCAACATTCATGGATGACCACCTAACCATACATATGTACACCATAAAACCATGACTTAACAGTCCACCCGCCTACCTCTGCACACACAATTCCTTAGGACACACCCTCCTCCCACCACTCATCCTACAGACAAATCTCCTTGAGAACTACCCATCCACCATAAAAACACTATTGCTTCATATAATCATGTTTCAAAATAACATTATTACACTGTAAGATAGGTTTAATATAGCTAAAGACCTAAAGTGTTTCCTAAAATTCTGTTTTCTCTAGAAATATGAGAGTCGTTGGTCGAAAACATCCAAACTAAACATAGAAAATAAGAATCAGCTAGTAGTTTCATAAAAATTCTGCTATACAACTAAAAAAATATGAGAAAAAATTAGGTTTAAAAACAATGAACACAGAAAAAATTAGGTTTAAAAACAATGAGAACAGAAAAAATTAGGTTTAAAAACAATGAACATAGAAAAAGTTAGGTTAAAAAAATGAACACAGAAAAAGTTAGGTTAAAAAAATGAACATAGAAAAAGTTAGGTTAGCAAACATCAGAAAAGTTCAGTTAAAATTAACTAAACTCATAAAATGGGACATATTTTGACTTTTGTTAATTTTAACAACTTTTCGGAAAAGTAAGGATAGCAAACAACCTTTCGGTTGTTTGCTAGACTTACTTTTCTGATGTTTGCTAACCTAACTTTTTCTATGTTCATTTTTTTAACCTAACTTTTTCTATGTTCATTGTTTTTAAACCTAATTTTTTCTGTTCTCATTGTTTTTAAACCTAATTTTTTCTGTGTTCATTGTTTTTAAACCTAATTTTTTCTCATATTTTTTTAGTTGTATAGCAGAATTTTTATGAAACTACTAGTTGATTCTTATTTTCTATGTTTAGTTTGGATGTTTTCGACCAACGACTCTCATATTTCTAGAGAAAACAGAATTTTAGGAAACACTTTAGGTCTTTAGCTATATTAAACCTATCTTACAGTGTAATAATGTTATTTTGAAACATGATTATATGAAGCAATAGTGTTTTTATGGTGGATGGGTAGTTCTCAAGGAGATTTGTCTGTAGGATGAGTGGTGGGAGGAGGGTGTGTCCTAAGGAATTGTGTGTGCAGAGGTAGGCGGGTGGACTGTTAAGTCATGGTTTTATGGTGTACATATGTATGGTTAGGTGGTCATCCATGAATGTTGAGTGTCAATCATAGGTTTTATGTAGTGTTTAGGTGGATTATCTATCAGAGGTGTTGTGTTTTGAGTATGTTTGAGTGGACTGTTAAGTCATGGTTTTATGGTGTACATATGTATGGTTAGGTGGTCATCCATGAATGTTGAGTGTCAATCATAGGTTTTATGTAGTGTTTAGGTGGATTATCTATCAGAGGTGTTGTGTTTTGAGTATGTTTGAGTGGACTGTTAAGTCATGGTTTTATGGTGTACGTATGTATGGTTAGGTGGTCATCCATGAATGTTGAGTGTCAATCATAGGTTTTATGTAGTGTTTAGGTGGATTATCTATCAGAGGTGTTGTGTTTTGAGTATGTTTGAGTGGACTGTTAAGTCATGTTTTTATGGTGTACGTAGGTATGGTTAGGTGGTCATCCATGAATGTTGAGTGTCAATCATAGGTTTTATGTAGTGTTTAGGTGGATTATCTATCAGAGGTGTTGTGTTTTGAGTATGTTTGAGTGGACTGTTAAGTCATGGTTTTATGGTGTACATATGTATGGTTAGGTGGTCATCCATGAATGTTGAGTGTCAATCATAGGTTTTATGTAGTGTTTAGGTGGATTATCTATCAGAGGTGTTGTGTTTTGAGTATGTTTGAGTGGACTGTTAAGTCATGTTTTTATGGTGTACGTATGTATGGTTAGGTGGTCATCCATGAATGTTGAGTGTCAATCATAGGTTTTATGTAGTGTTTAGGTGGATTATCTATCAGAGGTGTTGTGTTTTGAGTATGTTTGAGTGGACTGTTAAGTCATAATTTTATGGTGTACGTATGTATGGTTAGGTGGTCATCCATGAATGTTGAGTGTCAATCATAGGTTTTATGTAGTGTTTAGGTTGATTATCTATCAGAGGTGTTGTGTTTTGAGTATGTTTGAGTGGACTGTTAAGTCATGTTTTTATGGTGTACATATGTATGGTTAGGTGGTCATCCATGAATGTTGAGTGTCAATCATAGGTTTTATGTAGTGTTTAGGTGGATTATCTATCAGAGGTGTTGTGTTTTGAGTATGTTTGAGTGGACTGTTAAGTCATGGTTTTATGGTGTACGTATGTATGGTTAGGTGGTCATCCATGAATGTTGAGTGTCAATCATAGGTTTTATGTAGTGTTTAGGTGGATTATCTATCAGAGGTGTTGTGTTTTGAGTATGTTTGAGTGGACTGTTAAGTCATGGTTTTATGGTGTACGTATGTATGGTTAGGTGGTCATCCATGAATGTTGAGTGTCAATCATAGGTTTTATGTAGTGTTTAGGTGGATTATCTATCAGAGGTGTTGTGTTTTGAGTATGTTTGAGTGGACTGTTAAGTCATGTTTTTATGGTGTACGTATGTATGGTTAGGTGGTCATCCATGAATGTTGAGTGTCAATCATAGGTTTTATGTAGTGTTTAGGTGGATTATCTATCAGAGGTGTTGTGTTTTGAGTATGTTTGAGTGGACTGTTAAGTCATGGTTTTATGGTGTACGTATGTATGGTTAGGTGGTCATCCATGAATGTTGAGTGTCAATCATAGGTTTTATGTAGTGTTTAGGTGGATTATCTATCAGAGGTGTTGTGTTTTGAGTATGTTTGAGTGGACTGTTAAGTCATGTTTTTATGGTGTACGTATGTATGGTTAGGTGGTCATCCATGAATGTTGAGTGTCAATCATAGGTTTTATGTAGTGTTTAGGTGGATTATCTATCAGAGGTGTTGTGTTTTGAGTATGTTTGAGTGGACTGTTAAGTCATGGTTTTATGGTGTACGTATGTATGGTTAGGTGGTCATCCATGAATGTTGAGTGTCAATCATAGGTTTTATGTAGTGTTTAGGTGGATTATCTATCAGAGGTGTTGTGTTTTGAGTATGTTTGAGTGGACTGTTAAGTCATGGTTTTATGGTGTGTCGGTATGGTATGTGGTCTGTAAAGATGCCTGTGTGTTCAGTAAGTAGGTTCTCCATGTGTTTGGGTCTTTGGGAGTGGTGTATATGCATTTTCTGATCGAGTATATTATAGTCAAAAGAAACCAAACTTTCTTACTGTTAATACCACGGTTTCTACAACAGAGACGTTTCAACTAACTATTTGTTTATTTGGTTAATGTGCAAAGAATCAATAGCACCAGGTTTTGTTAAAATCAAGCTTAAAATGTGAACATTATAGAGAATTTATTCATATTGGGTACTTACACTTTGTCAAATGTTTGGAGTCAACTAAATAGCTATGTAGGTTAAACAATTAATTTACAAGTGTTACATCAGTTTTGTACGTTGTTTTGAGCTCAAACTGGGGTTCTATAAGAGTATTTTAAAGGAATTTTTAATGTTTAGGACAAATATCGTTGTTATGACACTGTATTTTATTGCTTTTAGGGAATTATAACATGTTTTGTACACAAATATCCCTATTTATGTGCATTTTAACTCAACTTTAAGGGGTTTGGAGAGTACTATGTTGGTAGTTATTCCTTGATTTGAACAATGTTTCAACACATTTTTTGTGTAAAATGACTCTTTTTTCTGAAATTTGTATGTATCTTTGATTTTTTCTTACTTTTGGATGGAATTTACTCTTCTGTTAGAATGTTTTTTAAACTGACAGTTTGTTTGACATAAAATCAATACTATGTGGTTTGGGTTCCATGGCATATATCAAAGGGTCCAGCAGCCTTAGTTAGTAACAAAGACTACATTCATTCAAGACCCATACCTCTACGATTAACGTCTCAAATACAGTAAATAGTGTATTGCTATGGTGTATATAAAGTGTGAGGAATTATCTTGTGTTTGAGGTTATTACACTTCATTTATCATGTGTTTGTGGATATAATAATTGTTATTTGTAAGTTTAGGTTGGTTAACATACAATAATTCGGTTATAAATGCTATACATATTGTTTAAAATCCTACCTAAACTATAAAAACTTTAGAAAATACGGTATAATTTGATGTACGATCTCTCATTATTACACATGTAATGTGTTAGCATTTTTATAAATTATGGAATTTACAACAAAACAAATTGATAAAACTTTGTTAAAATTAAGTTTACTCGTAATAATTTAAATATAAAGCACAAATTATTGTAAAAGGTTCTATGTATTACGTATGATAATTGGTAATAACAAGAATATCAATTGATTTTACTGAATAAAACGTAGTGTGTAAATAAATTATTATTGCTCTCTTTTTTTTAAAGTACGGGACTATAATACCAATAATTCTTTCGTTTTGTTTAATAATAGACGAAATATGGTAAGGTTGCCGGGTCATACATGTTTGAAACTTGTTAAATTGGTAGGTTAAGTAAAATCTGTATATTTGAAACCAAACACTTTATATTTTAATAGGAAACAATATAAAACTGACCTCAGACTGATATCACAAAACTTGACCTCTTGGGTTAGCATGTGGTTGATATGCAGTCCATGCGGTGCCAATTAAAATAGCAATCAATATAACACTGACCTCAAAGGTCAGCTTGTGTTGCGCGAGAACTCTTGGACTGCCAGTGAGTAGACTTTGTAAGTACAGTTGGATAGTTCGGTTAGGCATGGGTAAGAGCGTTAAGCTAGCGTGTTAGGTTTAGAGGATGTCAGGTTAATACGAAGGTATCCAGAAGTAGATGGTAGTTGAAGGTAAGAGCGTATGTTAACTGTGTATTTAATATAAAATAAAAAATTAATTAAAATAAGTAGTCTAACAGTACGTGTGAGAAATATTACTTGTAAAGTAGGGAGGTAACCAATCAGAGCATGGCATTTGGGTGTGCGCCAGACCAGCAGACGACGTGTACGAAGGTAGCCGACGGTCGCCGGAAGTACACGAAAGCATTTTATATAGTACATATGTAAATGGTCACCATCTTTTGCATTTTATATAGTATGAGATGGGAAGAGTGCATTTTGTATAGTATACCGAGGGAATTTGAGGGAGGGAATTTTCCCACCTGGGACTTCCCTTCCGAAGGCGCCATGTTTCCGAAAGGATGTGCTAAGTTTTGTCACCAGGTGCGCTACGATCGGGTCAAGCACATAGAGTAGAGTAACAAGGGGCGCATGCGCGCCCGACCAGCAGACGATGTGTACGAAGGTAGTCGACGGTCGCCGGAAGTACCCGAAGGGAAAGGTCGCCATATTGGATGAGGAATTTTGGGAGGGAATTTTGAGGAGGGAAAGACGCCATATTGGACAAAAAAAGTTCATTTTATATAGTATAACATGTAAAAAGACATCATATTGGACAAAAAAGTCCATTTTATATAGTATAACATGGAAAAAGTTAGGTTAAGAGTGTATTTTATATAGTATAACAAGGTTAACAGTGAATTTTATATAGTATAACAAGGAAAAAGATGCCATATTGGACAAAAAAAGTGTATTTTATATAGTATAACATGGAAAAAGATGCCATATTGGACAAAAAAGTGTATTTTATATAGTATAACATGGAAAAAGACGCCATATTGGACAAAAAAGTGTATTTTATATAGTATAACATGGAAAAAGACGCCATATTGGACAAAAAGTGCATTTTATATAGTATAACATGGAAAAAGTTAGGTTAAGACTGTATTTTATATAGTGTATCTTATATAGTATAACAAGGTTAACAGTGAATTTTATATAGTATAACACGGAAAAAGTTAGGTTAACAATGAATTTTATATAGTATAACAAGGTTAACAGTGAATTTCATATAGTATGATGTGGGAATTTGGAGGGAAATTTGGGAATTTGGAGGAAAATCGGGAAAATTGGGGAAAAAGTAAGGTAATTTCGGGAAAATCGGGAATTTGGGGGAAAATCGGGAATTTTGGGGAATTCCGGGAAAAGTGTGGGAAATTTGGCGGTAAATTTGAGGTTAGGAAAAGTGAGGTTAGGAAATTTGGCGGGAAATGGGCGCCGCCATCTTGGATGACGTCATCAATCAGAGCTCGGGGTGGTCACGTGACCCGAAGATACCCGAAGGTGGCCGCCATCTTGGAAAATCGACCCGAAGATACCCGAAAGTGAGCCCAGAACCCCCACCAATCTACTACTGAGAATTCCTGAATGAAAAGCTCACAGTTTTTGTCATAATTGTTATCGTTGAACTTGCAGTACACTTTAGTATTGAACTGCTCACCATTATTGCTGTCACTCTTAAAACTAACAATTCTGTAATTAGACAGGAATACTTTGTCTAACACTGCTTTAAAACTGTCTTCACGCATCTTGAGCACAGTGAGAACAAACCCACTCATTTACATTCACTAATAACATCCCATCCACCCGACACTGGCAGAAGTCGAAACTAATCCCACGCCACGTGACGAACCAACGAAGCTGACTTCGGGCATCTCCGCCACGACTCGGAGGACCCGAGCGTTCGAGCGCTGAAACCACTTAGGGTTTGTAATTACGCCACCTGGCACAGACTGATAGGCATATACTATAAATAAGGATTACATTTGCACTTATGGATAACACATCCACGAACGCAACGACGACACATCTATGGAGAAGAACAGAACGACGACAAAACTTAAAGAAGATACGTTAAGAAGGCACGTTATAGAGCTCTTATATACACATCGATCACTTAAGAAGTCCTATCCCTCACCATGCTGGGTCGAGGAGCGTGACCAGAAGTCATATATCTCACCATGCTGGGTCGAGGATTGTGACCGGAAGTCCTATCCCTCACCATGCTGGGTCGAGGAGCGTGGACAGAAGTCCTATATCTCACCATGCTGTGTCTAGGAGCGTGACCAGAAGTATTATTCCTCACCATGCTGGGCCGAGGAGCGTGGTCAGAAGTCTTATCCCTCACCATTCTGGGCCGAGGAGCAGTGGCCAAATGTAAGTTCATATCATCTCTCATAAATAAAATGATCGTAACAATAACTGATTCATTATAGTCGGTATTTCGCGATGCTTTCTATACGGCACACGTAATGTGACACTAGATTACACACGAGATAATCCGATGAGTTTTCTCCAGCCAATTATTTTGGGACTATACAATGTGCATGCGAATGTGGTGCTACGTGCTTGCTGCCATCACCGTTGACGGCGTGCTCTTGTAACTTAACTAATCTTCCATTCCCACACAGTGTACGTGTGTAGGAGTTCCAAGCGGAGAGAATAAATATTAGTCTAAGGACTAATATTTATTACCAAGTGTTTTATTTAAGCAATCCAAAAAAATATAAGTTTCTATATATAAAGATTTTTAAGATATTTAAAATTTTATAGAATAATTAAATCATTTTATTTTAAAACAAAACCAATTAAGTTAGGAAGACAAATTAAATTTACAAGAAATTAAACTGATTTGAGTGATTGTTTCACAAACAGTTCTACAACTCAAATCAATCTCATCAACTTGAAAAATAGTCAAATTTACAATTATTGCTATCAAACGCCAACAAGTGTTATCTTGATTTTCCATATAGACTACCCACTACTATAACATTTTTCTTTACATCTGTAAAAGAATCTACTATACAGTAACAAATGAGTTCTCATAAGCAATGACAATCTATACGGTACAGAAAATAAATATAATTACAGAAAATATACAAAATTATTCCCCTTTTTCAGATGTGCAAAACCATAACAAGACATCACTACCAAATACGAGTAACACATGTGATTAAAGTAATATGTTTATACATATCGTATATTATATCGCCATTGTTCTTGTGTTAAGGTGCGTGTATGGTTGAGACTAGCAAACAGTCGAGCTTTTGAACAAGGAGAAGCCCAGTCCAATTAGTGAACAGGGGTAAATTTGTCCAATTAGTGAAAAAGAGTAAATTTGCCCAACTAGTGAACAGGGGTAAATTTGTCCAATTAGTGAACAGGGCTAAATTTGGTCAATTAGTGAACAAGGGTAAATTCTTCTATTTTTCAAATACTCTCTTATATCTTTCCAGTTTCTAGTCAGATTTTAAAATATGCCTCATTGGTTGTTAACAATAAGCTACACTAATGACATATTTCCTGTTTTTGTACTCCATTCGAATGAAACCTGCCGAAGTGACCCACTGGTGGCACGAAAGATGCGTACAGCGAAAAATGCGTACAGTGAAATATGCGTACAGAAGGAAATAGTGGTATTTGACGAGGGTGAGTATTCTCCCAGGTGGCATGAAAGATGCGTACAGTGAAATTAGGTTAGGTTAGGTTCTCCAATCCTAAGAAACTAAGTGACATTCATATTTATTTTAGTGGTAAACGCATTTATATAATTAAATTGTTGTAAAAGATCCATTTGCCCTAAAAGTTGTACGCATTTTTCACCTATCTAATTGTTGTGACGTCATAGGTTACCCTCGTCATCTGTCAAAACTTGATCCTGTACGCATATTTCGCAAGATTCCTGGTGTACGCATTTTTTGCTGTACGCATTTTTCGTGTACTCGACCCACTAGTTTTACATTCTGTTCACTCAAAGGATCACATTAAAAAACAAGAAGGTTTTCTCAAGTTTTTTTTAGGGTTTACCAATCCAAAAATAAAAAAACTTATGATTTTACACAATATTTTCTTTCCTTCTAGTGGCTTAGAATATTTTTATGAACCCGATATGTGTGGTACATTAATATTATGGTATAGATTCAAGAAAATTGATTTGTAATGGTTTACTGTATATGCTTTAAAAGTGTGCCATAGCCTTATTTTGAGTGTCGATTCTGTCTGTTAGTGTAAATAAATAATCTTCAATAAGTGCTTCAAAAATCCCTTGACTCAGCGTAGCTAAGCCTTACATAACGTGAAAACTCCTTGACTCAGCGCAGCTAAGCCTTACATAACGTGAAAACTCCTCGACTCAGCGTAGCTAAGCCTTACATAACGTGAAAACGGGTCGTCAGTGACATGTTGTCGAAGGTATGCAAAGGAATAAATTGTCAACAAATCATGGAAGACTAAAAAGAATAAAATTAAGTAAATTAAAATAAATACAAATATTTTAAGATACCACTGAAAGGTCGAAGCCCTTATGAGAAATGGCTCTTATCAAATTGTTTAAAAGCCGGTGTTAGCCTTCTCTCCCCCCTTTACTCGTATGAGCTCAATAACGTCGTACTTTGTACAAAACGCATTGCGATAAGAAGTACAAGGTAGCGTTTGACGAGTGTGTTCGTGAAATTGTTCATTATCTTGATAATAACCGTAAGACATATTACAAAGACGTGGAATAAGAGAAATGTTACAAAGATATGTAATAGACAGTTTATTGAACTGTTTACAAATATTGGACTTGAATCAATAAAAAGCACACAGCAATGACCAATTCTATTTCCACTCGATGAAAAACGGAGTTGAATTTACAACATTTAGCAATGAATAAATATTCCAATATAAGGGAGTGTTATGCAACTGCAGCTTAAAGCACATTTGCAGAAATGCGTCTTTAAATTGAAGCCTCCATTTGTTGAACGATTAGAATATTATGAAACTGAACAAACTTATTACAAACATATTGACTACTTGGACTAATATTTGTTGTCTGTAGCAAATACACAAAAAATCATTGAATTAAAACACATATTTTGCAACTCTTAATCATATTACGAATTGGAAAAAATTAACCTTTTGTTTAAATAATAATTTTGCCTTTTTTAAAATCATTATACTTTACTGTTTTTCGTAAATCGAAACTTTATATTTGGGTTATGAAAACGTAAAATTACTAATTTATACAATACAAAATTGCATAGCATTTTCTTTTTGCAAGATTTAAATTAGTTAATTTAGCCATGTACACATATTTAAAAGATGGAGCTTATCATTATAATCCATTAATACATTGGTTTTTGTTGTATGGAACTATTGGTTATCCTTTTAGATCCCACCAAGTACATTTAACATGGTGAAGAAACCAGATCGAATTTGCATGATCAGGTAATAATAATTTGTTTCTTCAGAAATTAGTGCGTGGGTGGTGGCTCAGTAGCTAAGGCTTTTGACTGCGGAGGACCTCGTCTAAGGTTCGAATCACCAAGTTGTGTACAGTTCACGCACAGGCCTATGGGCCTATGTGAACTGGTTAGTGAGGTATATATAACCATTATTACGAGATTTGTCAGCAGTATCATGCTATAGTTTTCCTAAAAATGTATGTTTCATCCACGCATCTTTTACTCGTTTTTATTTAATTTTAACGATACAATGTAAACAATTCACTCCTTCATCAAGACTAACTGCTTTTCTACTGTATCTTAAATATGCCAAATCAGGCCCACATTTAGCAATATTAATTACATATATTTTCAATCTCAGCATCACGTTTTTGTTTTTTCTAGGCAGCATGTTACACGTTCTAGATCACATAGTCGTTTTAGTGTGTTTAAGGAATGTGATATGATTCATCTTCCACTTTATACACCAATCGTAATCCAATTCAGTTGTAACATCACTACTGTTCGACGTATCGGACGTTGAAATAAAAATGGTCCAGTCAACTAAAAATCTAATAGTGGTTTCAGGGATTGTTGGCATCTAGGACATTTTACGATAGGTTCAATAATGATCACAGCAGGTCACATGACATCTTAGTGGACACAAACATCCACTAAACTCAAACAGGTTTACCTTTCGTGACCTCCGGTACCGAAGCCGCCAGTACCCTTACACAAGTGGACAATAAAGAGAATTTTACTGGCATACACCAGAGGACACTTATAGTTAACGCAACTATTGTGTCCATGTACAAGGGCCTTAAACACACACCGGCACGGAAAATATAGAGTATTTCGAAAAATATTGTTTTGTTGTTATTATAAACAGGACATGTGTTGTATATTTTGGCCATATAATAATTGTTAATACGATTTATATATAATGATGTTGTTTATGTATACAGAGTACTTACTACTTTCCTTTCAAAATATACCATTTTCAAAATTCATCTCGTAATACAAGACTTCACTACAACAATGTTCATGTTAGTTCGAGTGAGTGTCCGTGGGTACGCACTGTCACACCACGAGCTCATCACTGTAAAACGTTTATATTAATGCTCCGTTACGGGGTCCACGTCTTCTGCCTGTTGTCTAATACATCATTACAAACAATGTTCATGTTAGTTCGAGTGAGTGTCCGTGGGTATGCACTGTCACACCACGAGCTCATCACTGTAAAACGTTTATATTAATGCTCCGTTACGGGGTCCACGTCTTCTGCCTGTTGTCTAATACACCATTACAAACAATGTTCATGTTAGTTCGAGTGAGTATCCGTGGGTATGCACTGTCACACCACGAGCTCATCACTGTAAAACGTTTATATTAATGCTCCGTCACGGGGTCCACGTCTTCTGCCTGTTGTCTAATACATCATTACAAACAATGTTCATGTTAGTTCGAGTGAGTGTCCGTGGGTACGCACTGTCACACCACGAGCTCATCACTGTGCAAAGTCCGTATTAACGCCCCCTTAAGTTTACCCGCCTAAATTAAGGCTTCAGGGCCTGAGTTAAAGTTAGCGAAGGTTCGAACCCTGGCCTTGACTGAGACTTTTTACCAGTAGTGTTCTATGTTTACTAAAATGGGGATCTCCCTTAATCTGTTCTATGGGGAACAGTCAGAGTAGTATTATAAAGTAGATCAGAATCTCCTGAACACATCTAAGTTAATTATTTTTAAATAATATATCCGCAATTTTTTACTGAACGAGACTTAAAAACAAAAATATTTTTCTTACAGGCATAATATTTTTGTCATATATTTAAAGAGTATATATTGGTGTTTGAAAAACTATCATATAATGAAATAAACGCCCTTTCAATTTTAAATGTAAGAAATCACAGGTAAGCAGCGTGTTTAAGTGTTACAATCTTCGTAACATTTCAATTGATATTTTTAAAAATTCACTTAATGATACACTAAACCTTTATCTGAAACACTGAAAAGAGAAAACAAACGTAAAATATCCCTTCTCCCAGACAAGCATGTAGAAGTAATAAAAGGGTGAAATTCAGTAGTGAAAATGCGCACAGTATGTTGCTCTGTTGGAATGCTTTGACAACAAAAGGGTTTCACCTATTGACTCTCCCTTTGTGCTCTAATCAAATCAATTCCGTCTTGTCCAGCCAGACTCAATTATCCAACGGAAGTCAAAACCTCCTTTACAGACGGAATGCGAGTGGGCTTCTCGGAATGCCCATCAGGCAAAGACATGAGTGGCATGACCATCTCAGGTAAGCTAGGGTAGTGTTTTTGTAGCTATTTAATTTGATTGCAGTTATTGACTCCGCAACACATGACGAGCCCCGATCCTTGACCTATATCATTTTTTAAGGCGCCTGACACACTGTAAGAACCTTCACTATATGAGTCTCGATCTCTTCACTATATGTTAGCATACTAGGAAAGAAATGGACTTTTAACAACTATACACAACTTTAATTAAGAATCATATTATGACGAAATAATGATTGATGAACATTAATAGTATATTTGTCAGGGTTTTTTGACCGGTACATTTTGTTACTTTTCTCTTTCGTTTGCGAGGCTGCCTGAGACCGCTCTTGCGCTGTCTATTTGTTTAATTTCATGGCCGTTGGTCTTTCCGTGATTCCAGCTCTCGGTCTGACTGGCTGTCCTGTCTATTTTTCTTTTCTCCTTCAGCTACCCGAACCACAAGCAAGTATGGCTAATTTCTCTTAACGTAGTTGTTCAATTTTGTTTAACTTTGAAAACCTAATCATCCTTACGGTGAAAATATTTATGTTTGAATAACAATCAGGCTTATTTGTTATTTTCAATATGACTTGTTGTTATTTTCAATAGATTGTTTGTGTCCTTTGTCTAGATGATGGTTAACCTAGATGCGAGCCCATGTGCTCAATGTTATTTTTTATCATTCATTTCTTTATTAAATTTTATGTTTTATGTTCAATGTTAGTTCTATATCATTTTTACTGAGCATTTTGCAGTTTGAGTTACCTTTTTACTAAATTTCTGTTCTTTGACAATAACATATTCTACCTGTTTGATTTTGTTAATTCCTGTATGTTTAACTTATAGTTTCTACACCCTTTCAAGTTCTCTTTTGTAGCTACCCATTCAATTATGTCTTTTCCTGTAAATCTCTAGTTTATTGTTTTGTAGTTTAAGTTTGTTCCTAGAATGTTATTTATTTTTTCGTATATTTTATATTGCAATGAGTGTTATTTTGTTTTGTCTGTACTTTATTCTAATGTGCTGTAGTTTGGCTGTTTAGTCCAGGGTCCTTGAGTTAGACGTTTGACCGTCTCAGCTTGCCGCTCGGCCAAATTTCTGCCATCTCTACTATGCTAGCCTGGCCTGGGGACCATGTAATACGCTTCCCTCCTTCCAGCTTATGGCAGTCCTCAGGTCAGTGCGTTCCATTTTATTCCCGGCAGCTGAGCTGGGGAATGTACATTTTTCAGTTGATCAGAACTTTTAATAATAGGTCTAGGGCAAGCAAGAAAAAGAAAAGTGCCAAGCAAGAATATCATAGACTTTATATTTAGCACAGTCCTTAAATAGGTTTTTAATTTGTTTTTCTGCCAAATATTATTGTTAATATTGCTTCTTGTTAAATTTGTTTAGATTTTATGGGTGTTAATATTTTTAGAGGTTTATTTATTTATTAGAAATGATTTACATATAGGACACGATTTAAGTAGTTATTTTTATGTTTAGGCCTAGTTATTAAGTTTGTTTGTGATATTTATTTTGTTGACTGTATTATTAAAGTAAGTTTTTAATAAAATGGTACCATGCTATATTTTCTTTTTAATTACTTGATTTTTAAACTTTTCATCAAAAGGGGTTTTTATTTAAAAACTTTTTTACTTTCTTTAATTTGGAGCTGTCCAGGGATTCCAGCCGACTCCCTGGCCTCGGTGGAATCATGGGATGTGGGCTAAAGTTCCGGCTATTTGTTTTGTTCAAATTTCTATATTTTCAATGGAAATTCTCTTTACATTTTTTTTCTTTCTTGTAATTCTGCAGATAGGCACGTCTGTAATGTCATTTTTGGTATTTGCAGCTTTTGCTTATTTTATTTATAATTTGTACTTAATCGTTTATTTATGGTTTTCTTGTTTATTTTTGAGTGTTATTGATATTGTGGCCTTCTGCAGATTTTTCCAAATGATTATATGTCTTTTGTAATAAATAGTTTTTGCTCAGCTGCCGAGTTATGATTGTTCTCTGCCACCCGTGATCATATCGCTTGTCTGGTTTTGAGCCATCCCCCCAGTACTTGGTGAGGGAGGGGTCTCAGTACTTGAATGCTAACTGAACAATAGTATCCTAACCAGTTTTAATTTAAAGTGAAGACAAGACCTAGCTGGTATAGGCAAAAATTGAAGACACTTTTTTAAATTTGATTTGATCTAAAAAAGCCTTTTATACAATCACCTTTCTGTGTTCATTGCTAACAAAATTTAAGAGAATGAAATGAGAACCGTATGCATGAATTTTCTATCGTTTTTTCAGATACCATTAAATTTGGTACTCTAAAATGCCTGGATTATTAAAAATAACGAGTTGAAAGGTTAATACTGTATAATTTTGTGTAAACTCAATTTAAAAATTAGGTGATACTTCTGGAATACGTTTATTATTTAGGCCCACCCCAGGGCTCATCTCGTGGCGTGGTACCGATCAATGTTGTAGAAAAGCTATGTAGACAAAACATCAGCTAGTGGAAGTCACCCATTCCAATTAAATTCTGATGAAAACCAAGATTAAGTAGTAAATCTCCACCTCAATTGACCAAAGAATGCCGGTACATATTTACTCAAAATATCAATTTTTTTTACTAACAAACTTTTTGTGCGGGATACGTTAGTGTTGCAAAATAATTTGTAACCTTGCATTTTTCCATAGCGATTATCATAAATTTTTACGACGATGCCAGTAGCATGATTATTAACTGTGTGACTATTTCTGACTCGGATCTTTCAGCCCCTATAATGAGTGTTGTTTATTTGAGCCTTAGGCTCGTTTTGAACGTTTGAGAGAAAACTGGTCAATGGTATTGGCCATTAGCAGATTCGGTAGGTACGCCTTAGTATCACCCAAAATATAAATCACCTACTTAAAAAATGTTTTCTAGTGTTTGACCGGAGTGAAACTTTGTTGTATACTTAGATCCAAGAGGACTAAGCTTAGTCATAAATTTAAATTTTTTAAACCTATATTATGTTTTTATCAAACGATATTCAAAACTACGTACTTGGTTAACGAATGTATTTTATAGTTTCATCTTGGGTAAATTAAGTAGATAATAGACTTCTTAGCTATTATTTTTAGATTAGGCCTTATTACAATGTCTGGGTAGCTTCTAGAGATTATTTCATATATATGTAAAATAATAATAATCATCTGTATACTTTCTTAACATCATTTCAAAATTGGTAGGGTCTGTCAATTTAATTGGATATTGCGTTTTAGCTGGATTTATTCCAGTTTGATGATATAAATAATTAAATAAAATCATTCTCAAATCGGTTTATAACATGTTTTTGGTATTGATGGCGTACACGCAATAAAATTTGGTTGTAATGCCATCTAAGTCCTGCGAATTTAACGCAACTTTAGTATTTAATTTAGGTACAGAACAAATATGTAGTCAATATATATATATATATATATATATATATATATATATATATATATATATATATATATATAATAACTTAACATTACATGGACACTAGAATATATATTATAATATTATAATTATTAAGCCTAGGTGTATATGTTGCCACCTCTGAAAGCGTATATTTAGACCATAATGTTAAATAGTATTAGAAATAATGTTTTTGTTCAGAGAGTACCATTGAAAGGGCAAGTGCGTGGTGAAGAGTCCTCTAACGGAGAACACGGTGGACCTGGCCTTCTTTTATCTGAAGAACATTTCATGGTCCACTTAATTTGTTCCAGGCTCTGCTCTAATTATTAATTATCTCTATTTGAACAAACACTTTTACAAGCTAGCTAAAAAAATATCGGTAACCAAATGTGAGAACAACTAAGCAAAAATTTCCCAACATTCCGTTGAACATCTAAGCGAGTGCCTTTATAAAAGGTAAAACCCTGCCAACTGTCCGATGAAAGTATTTCCTGTACGGGGCTCTGATGGAATACTCTGATAGTAAATGGGGTTTACCTAGAGATATTGGTCTACATATGTACTAGTAACTTCGATTCCGATCTGTCTTACTTGGCATGGCTCAGGTATCCAACTGAAGCTAAAAACTTAAATTTAAGTCAAACCTTGAGGTTTGTCATTTGACTATTTTTAGATTAGAAAAGAACCATTCATTATCAACAATTAAAATAATTCAATATACATTAGTTATTCCTCTGTAGTGGATATGTGCTTTTCTCGTTTTATCTAAGAAAAAAATGCAATAAATCCTGTATATCAACCCATTAATGCAAGTTATGTTGTAATGATTTTATGTTTAATAATCCTTATAGTATTTGTTGATATCTAATTGGACACGGGATTTAATAAAATAACCAAACAGTTGCCTAAATGTCCAGTAATTTCATGCAATTTCAATGTAAATGAATTGCTCTAGTCTCCTTCTATTGAATTATAGGTTGGTATCCCTTGAATCAACCTATAACTTTCAAACGCTTATCATTACTTCGCCTTTCAGAACTCTATAGCCAGCTAAATATAACAACAACGTTTACGTAATTATAGGTTGGTATCCCTTGAATCAACCTATAACTTTCAAACGCTTATCATTACTTCGCCTTTCAGAACTCTATAGCCAGCTAAATATAACAACAACGTTTACGTAATTATAGGTTGGTATCCCTTGAATCAACCTATAACTTTCAAACGCTTATCATTACTTCGCCTTTCAGAACTCTATAGCCAGCTAAATATAACAACAACGTTTACGTATTTATATGTTGGTGTCCCTTGAATCAACCTATAACTTTCAAACGCTTATCATTACTTCGCCTTTCAGAACTCTATAGCCAGCTAAATATAACAACAACGTTTACGTAATTATAGGTTGGTTTCCCTTGAATCAACCTATAACTTTCAAACGCTTATCATTACTTCGCCTTTCAGAACTCTATAGCCAGCTAAATATAACAACAACGTTTACGTAATTATAGGTTGGTATCCCTTGAATCAACCTATAACTTTCAAACGCTTATCATTACTTCGCCTTTCAGAACTCTATAGCCAGCTAAATATAACAACAACGTTTACGTAATTATAGGTTGGTATCCCTTGAATCAACCTATAACTTTCAAACGCTTATCATTACTTCGCCTTTCAGAACTCTATAGCCAGCTAAATATAACAACAACGTTTACGTAATTATAGGTTGGTATCCCTTGAATCAACCTATAACTTTCAAACGCTTATCATTACTTCGCCTTTCAGAACTCTATAGCCAGCTAAATATAACAACAACGTTTACGTAATTATAGGTTGGTATCCCTTGAATCAACCTATAACTTTCAAACGCTTATCATTAGTTCGCCTTTCAGAACTCTATAGCCAGCTAAATATAACAACAACGTTTACGTATTTATAGGTTGGTATCCCTTGAATCAACCTATAACTTTCAAACGCTTATCATTACTTCGCCTTTCAGAACTCTATAGCCAGCTAAATATAACAACAACGTTTACGTAATTATAGGTTGGTATCCCTTGAATCAACCTATAACTTTCAAACGCTTATCATTACTTCGCCTTTCAGAACTCTATAGCCAGCTAAATATAACAACAACGTTTACGTATTTATAGGTTGGTATCCCTTGAATCAACCTATAACTTTCAAACGCTTATCATTACTTCGCCTTTCAGAACTCTATAGCCAGCTAAATATAACAACAACGTTTACGTATTTATCTTTAGTCCAAGTCGCAAAATAGTATAAAATGGTTTATGCTTTATACTATTTGACATTTTATTTCAAATTTTAGAACAATATTAATTCTAAGAAGCAAGGTTTGTCCAATGTAATATCAGATTTAGTAACACTTGGCAAGTGAACAGTCAAACATCTTACGTGTTACTATTCCATTATTAAAAGACTTCGTAATTACCAATTAAATTTTAACACTGGTTAACAAAAAAATCTATAAAACCAAATAATTTGTTGTCTTTAAAAATTCCTCTTTTAACATTTTAAATATTTGGAATCAAGAAACCTTGTAATAGTCAGTGATATTTTAAACTGAAATGTAAACAAACCGGATTATAAAAGTGTTTCATATATCATTTAAAAAGGTATTTCAATTTGAAGCTCTTTCTCAATAACTACACCCTCCAAAGCCAGTAATCCATAGCCTTAGCAATTACCATATACTTAACGATTGTTTGGATATGAAGTCGGAATCCAAGTAATTTCTCGAAAACTACATACATACTGTTTAAACGATGAGGGGAATAACAATCGGAAGCAAGCGATAATATTTGATATGTAAATGTTACTTGAGAATTATATAGTACTTAAATCTACCGTAATGATCCGGTGTATACGTAGTACATGACTGATATCTGCTCAATATCACTGAACGCTGACAATGATCAGTTGTGGGACAATCGGTGACTACTTGACTATCCAAAAAAAGAATCTGTCCAGCTTGGTGGCCCTTTGAATTTAAATTTAATTGAAAATCATTCCTAATTTATATGGCAATTGATCCGGCCAGTAATACGTTCAAACCTATTTGACACTTTAGGGACTATAATCTAAATCTTATTTTAGGTTAGTTAAATCAAAATATTACATTTACTCAAGAGTGGTAATAACCGTTAAATTAAACTTTATTTACAATATTGTTTTTTTTTTTTTTTTTTTTTTATCGAATCATCCACTGGTCCATGTACTTGTGTTCCCTTTGAACCCTCGGCCAGTTCAGTGTAGCAGGCACTCCTAATAAAACTCCCGCCAATTAGACCTCTGACTTCAACAATCAGCTGATCACTAAGTGGTCAGCCACTACATTACTGCTGCTATGTGGTCTCTACATCACCACTTAACTTCCTCTCCTCTAAATTTTAGTTTTAATTTGTCCACTTCTCTTCCTCGGGTCGCTGGCTTTTTCAAGTTTACCCACCCAGAACGTGAAGCTTGGGTGTATAAAATCAAGTGCAGCCTTTGGAGAGGGGAGTTTCAGTCCCGTATCGTGACTTCAACTGGTAATTAGTTTAATACAATCTTAAAAGGGCCTCAGTAGTGTTGTTTATTATCGGGTCAACAATGAATACATACATGTACTACTTCTCTAAATGCTAAACATGCCCTTCATAATATGACTGAAATATTATATTAATCAGATTTATTGATTACAATACTTCATTATTATCAGTGGACCTACTCTGCGTTTGTGGTTGTTCAGAAACTTGCCGTAAAGTGTGCGTGTGTTGCTGTTTTTTTTTTTTTTTTTTTTTTTTTTTTTTTACCCATTGGCACTTCTGGGGTACTGCACATGTGTGTTTATGGTTGTGCAGAACCTCGATGGCAAGTTTGTGTGTTTATAGTTGTACAGGAACTCGCAAACAGGTTACAAGTGGTTGTGGTTACCAGAAGGTGTGCGTGTGTTTGTGATTGAACAGAAGCTTACCAGCAGGTGTGCGTGTGTTTAAGGTTGAATGGAAGCTCGCCGGAAAGTGTATGTGTGTGTATGTATGTGTGTGTGTGCTAATCACGTCAGGAGGGGTCTTATTGCTCGCCTTCAAGACGTAGTACTCACTATTGCCACCAGGGGCGTTGTAAACCACCATAATACCAGCCCTCTGATGAGAGAATGGGATAAGATCTAACCCTTGTCTTACACAATATGTCGGCTTACCACAACCGTATTTTATCATCACCCTTGATAATAAAATACTTGTAGTCTGCATTAATTTTGTTTTAAAATATCAGCAAGATATTTTCTTTTCTCAGAATCATTTTGGATGCATAATGTCAATAAATAACTAATATTAACTAGGAACTAAAATAACTGAATGAAATCATTACAATTATAATGTTATTTTAATTATTTGTTTTATTGCAATGGTTTTGTTACATGTGTTTAGATGCGCAGAATATGGATACAACAAAAGTGAAAAGTTAACGAAGAGGATATTTTTACAGAAGAGCCACAAATTTCAAACCTCTTTGTTTAACACAGCCCAACTCAAGTATGGCGTGATATCAACCTATACTGGCCTCCAGAAGCGTACACTTACGTCACCTTTGGTATCTAACTTTTCATTATAAACATGTTTAATTACGGTAATGTTTTATTTTTGGTCATGACCAAAGTTTAAGTTTTGTTAATTAATATCGCTTAACCTATTTATGTAGAAGATAATTTAATATATGTGACCATTTTGTAAGAAGATACCCATCGAAGTTCATGTAACCATCCTAATTGTTGAAATGTTGTCAGCAAATCTGCCAATAACCTTTTGATTTGACTTATATTAAATATTGTTTCTAAATTGTTTTTAAGCGTGCAAAGTACATTAGTAAAAGGTTAAACATTATCTTTACGCTGATTGGACACTAAATCCTAAGAAAGAGATTTCTCATAAAATATCACTTCCCGATAGTTAAAACACGTTATGATAAGGGAATATGATTTGTAGTACAATACTACAAGTATTAAAAAAGTTGTCCAACTATTATCTATTTTTCAGATTATACTAATAACTTCTTTATCAAAATAATACGATTAAAAACAATAAAGTTTGTAAGCAGTATATTAGTAAACAATATTTTATAGTTTTTTGAATAGTACATACAATATTCCATAATTCTTAATATACGAGTATTACATAACACTGACACTTTGAAAAAAATCACAAAAGAAATCCATGGTCTTTATCTTGTACGGCTAAATTAGTTTTCTCATATGACATTTTTACATTTTTGGTACATTACTATTTATTCTTTCTGTTTTTTCTATATTTTATAGAAAAATCAGATATTTATATCGGTTAGTCTTTTTATTTATTTTTTAGATTTTAAACTAATTGTTTCAAATACCATATATTTGATTCTGTAACCAACTAACCAAAAGTATATCTTAAACCACTTTAAAAAGTACAGTTTTAATGTTGAGAGATGTTGATACTAATGTTTAAAGTAATTTTTGTAACGTTTTATTTGTAATAAATGGAAAGTGGGTATTTATTGAATTATAACTCGAAAAACAAAAGTCTTAGAGCGACGTTTATTTTATTTACAGGATAAACCTAACAGGACGTTTGGATCGTTATTGCAAGCCCCGTGCCGCCAAGCTGGGGCGTAGCTTTCCTTGTTACGGAGCTCCTGCATCCAATTAAGAATTACCCGACTTTCTTCACTTTTTAATTATTCCGGCCAATTGTCATGAATGGGCTCCACATCAACAAATTGGAGCCATTCTGGGGGTCGATACTCGACTTGGAGCTGGCTGCTTGTTAATTATACAGCTCACTTCGCTCGCTTCAACAAATGTGTTGCCTTTCTGCTTTCTGGAGAAATGTCAAGCCGTGTTTTTCGGAGTTGGGGGAGAAGGGCACTTCACTGAGCTTTTTACCACAATGCACTTATCGTCATTTGCTGAAGTAGAGTTTGTATATTCTGTAGTTTCGTTTAGTTTTGATAGTATTAGTGGCATAATTATTTATATGAAATCACGTTTTGTTTCATTGCACATTTGTACTGTTTTTCCGATAGCTGAATAATAATTTGCAGGAGTTTCTGGCCCATCACCATACTCCATGTATGTGGTTTTGTAGCCTGTCCAACTTATTACCATATACGTCATCTCGTATATAAGTCTTCAGTGACCCGATCTTGCTCCGTTCACGACTTCGTGGCCCTCGTACATATCGTTCAGTAGGTTACACACGTTCCACGTTTACTGATAGTAGGCCGATGTTATACCAAACACATCTGTGTGCTGTCATAGTACGTCTCTACAAGCAGGCAGTTGCTTACGCACGTACGTGTCTTTTAGTGGTACATGTACGTATGCTGGAGAACCTACTGGAAACTGTCTGTTAGTATCACACTATCACTCCCACATGCAAGTATTAAGGTGACAAACCCAACTTTTTATCTACATATTTTTGTAGGCTACATATTTCAGATCCATCCACCTCTTCAGTGTAGGCCTATCCAAATGTAGGTGGCCCCACACACTTCACCTGATCTCATAAATACATAAATAATGTGTTTAGTATTAAAAGTAAAAAAATCATTGAAAATGGTACCCAAAGACATTTTTCAATTATATTTTAGGATAGTTAAAAGTACAATTATTTATTGTTTTATTGACTGATTTAAAAGAATAATATATTTAAGTTTAATGCTAACAATATGTTGGTGATTCACGTCTATTGTTGGACAAAAATGTCATATTTAACACAAGCAAAATGTTAAATAAAGTACATTTAATATTCACATTGTGTGGTTCCAATTACAACTTTTACTAAATAGATCGCATTATTTTTTAGTTTCCTCTTTCATACAGAGTTTCACTTGAAACTTTAAATTTACACGCAGAATTGTTCTTATTGTTTAGTAGTTAAAATCTGAACCTTTAATCGTAAGGATAAGAATAATTCTTCAGGTAAGGATTGCTCAGTAATTTTTTAACTGATATTAAAATAAAATCGTCACTTACTTAACTTATACAGTGTGATCAACTCAAGGTGGCCACAATTGGGATATCAACATTAAATGGGAAACTTTACCTCATTTGTTATGTTCATTACAATCACGTAGTTCAAATTTTGAACCTCTGTCGTCATTTTCCAATATGGTGGTCAACTTAGAAATGTCTTACGATAACCCCTATATTCTATGATGGGTTTAGGTTTTACTAGTGATTATTAGAATTGTTTACTCTTTGTATTAATTTGCTTACATAATAATTTTTATTGTCATAACATAATTAATTATGACAGCATACTAAACCGTTTCACCGCTAGGAGCACTGAAAGTTTCAGAAATACTTCTTTCAACTATTTATTAAAGATGCGCGTTCTTCCATTACATATAGTAAAGCTTAACTCATAATGCATTATTTATATTTAATTGAATGTTGAAAAACTGTTGAAGTGTCATAAATACATATTTTCTTTAAAAAATTTAAAATACCTTGTTAATGTAACAACTTTGTATTGAGTAAGTAAAAGTATATTATAAGAAGTAATAATAAGTAATAAATGAATAGGCCTACAGTATAAAAAACAGTGTTACATGATTGTGTTGCTAGGCAATAATCAGCTGTTTCATTGTTGCAATTTTAACTTTTGTTTTTACCTCATTATAACCTATTAATTGCTCTGTTACCGGAATCACAACTGTTAATTAACTGTCATCTGTAGTAGTTTTTAATAATAAATAAATTAGTTTTGTTTCTTTGAAGTTCATGTGTTCTTGAAATATTGTTGTATAGTTTTTTTACTATCGAATTAATAATAATAAGTTACTATGTAAATATGGAGTTTACTAACATCGAAAAAGTGGACATTTTGGAATTTTATTTCAATATAAGAATTTCCGAATCTTTCACCGCTCCTAGAACTGTTGAGTATAGAAAAACAATATCAAGACTAAAAAAGTTTTAGAATCACTATTAAAATATAAACCCAGCATGCAAAATATGGGTTTCCATAAATTATTTCAAAGTTGCCCGCTAATTGTAAAATATTGACCGAATTTTAAAATTTGAAATACGTGATTGTAATATGTTTTTATAAAAAAATTATGTATTTGTGAAACTGCAAAAGCATTTCAACATTCCATTGAAATAAAGTAATAATAAATAAATAACGCAATATAAAGTTAAGCTCTATTATTTGTAAATGGTAGGACATGCCTCTCCTAGCGGCGAAAAGGTTTATTATATCAAAATAATATTCAGAGTACAAAATTCTTATAAACACTAGTAAAACCTAAACCCATCATATAAAATAGGTGTTCCCGTAAGACATTTTAAAGTTGACCACCATATTGGAAAATGGTGACAGAATTTAAAAATTTTACCTACGTGATTATAATGATTATAAAAAACAAGGTAAAGTTTCCCGTTTAAATTTCGCTGTCAAATTAGTACTTTTTATATCCCAATTGTGGCCACCTTGAGTTGATCACCCTGTATATTATGTTAATAACAACTTATGTGGCACCACCTTCCTTATATTCGCACATAATACACAATAACACAAATACATATGTATGATACAAAAGAGAGTATCATTGTATTTAAAGGAAAATCAGCAACACCTTCACACCATTTTATCAATATACAAGGTTCGCCCTCCTTTGAAAACCTGAACTAAACACAATGCTTCATCTGGATTATCAAAATGAAGATCTCAGGACGTCTCTATAATTACGTATGCTTTTCGAGAAGCTGCAAACTTTGCACTTTAAGGAAATCCTGCCACCTACTTAACTTTGTGTCCTTACGTGAGCAGAGACATCCTGTAGTACGTGTTACTCTCTGGGGTTTAACGTAATGTCTACCGCTCCATTCCCATACAGAGCCGATATGAGACGATGTCTGAAAGTATTCAGGATATTTCACTTTATCATAGTCCTTATAATATATTTCATATTAAATTTTATTTTATTACAGATCAATTGTACAACCAAAACTAATAAACCAAATGAAGGTGTTTTGAGACATTAAAGCATTATGGTGTGTCTAAGATAGCATTATGGTGTGTCTAAGATAGCCATCCACATTATGGTGTGTCTAAGATAGCCTTCCACATTATGGTGTGTCTAAGATAGCCTTCCACATTATGGTGTGTCTAAGATAGCCTTCCACATTATGGTGTGTCTAAGATAGCCTTCCACATTATGGTGTGTCTAAGATAGCCTTCCACTTTATGGTGTGTCTAAGATAGCCTTCCACATTATGGTGTGTCTAAGATAGCCTTACACATTATGGTATGTCTAAGATAGCCTTCCACTTTATGGTGTGTCTAAGATAGCCTTCCACATTATGGTGTGTCTAAGATAGCCTTCCACTTTATGGTGTGTCTAAGATAGCCTTCCACATTATGGTGTGTCTAAGATAGCCTTCCACATTATGGTGTGTCTAAGTAGCCTTCCACATTATGGTGTGTCTAAGACAGCCTTCCACATTATGGTGTGTCTAAGATAGCCTTCCACATTATGGTGTGTCTAAGATAGCCTTCCACATTATGGAGTGTCTAAGATAGCCTTCCACATTATGGTGTGTCTAAGATAGCCTTCCACATTATGGTGTGTCTAAGATAGCCTTCCACATTATGGTGTGTCTAAGATAGCCTTCCACATTATGGAGTGTCTAAGATAGCCTTCCACATTATGGTGTGTCTAAGATAGCCTTCCAAATTATGGAATGTCTAAGATAGCCTTCCACATTATGGTGTGTCTAAGATAGCCTTCTACTTTTTCAAATTCCTTATGATTTTCCTAAAAGATTTTTTTTTCATTTTTCATTAGAAACAGCCCACTCCCAGTCATGACACTAAAAATAAAAATGAGTTTCAATCACAGCGCCACCGGCTTAAACTTTATGAGAGTACGCCACATTTTTTATACAAACAGGTTGTTACCAGTTTGCCCAATACCTTAAACGCAATTGTTCATACAACGATATATCAATTTAAAATGATTCCGTTTTAATTGAAGAGGATGTATAATGGCATTAATGATTAATTATTTTAGTGATAAGACAACATAAAACTGAGTAGTATGAAGGGTGTATCAATATACTTTGGGTAATAGATTAAGTAATATTTGATTTATCTTTATTTTGCATAATATAAGGCTGACACTGTTATCTGCAATCTATTTATATTTTATAACAGTAAATTATTTTAATTCAAATTTGAATATATTATTTTTAATTGACAGAGATCACTACGAAATTATGCAACGTGGTAGTAATGTTTAATAGTATGTTTTCGCCACACGTCGTGTATTACTACATATTTCCTGCGCTATACACGTACAGTCTAGGATTGAAATCAAGTAGTCATTGATTTACATTGATTGTGTTTAATCTAAGTTCCACTCAGTCAACTTTAATGTTAATTTAGCCATGTAATAAATAAGTTTTTTTCTAAATCAATTCCATTCTCATGAAATATATAAAATAGTAAAACATATTTTACTTGGAATTTAATTTTTTGTGTGTTTTTCATGTATATTGGTGATAAGTTTTCTTTATTTAAAATTAAGGTTATGATGTATTAAACATAATACACACCTGAACAAGTTTTATAGAAAGGTTTGTAACATTTACTGTACGGAAAGCTTTGTAGAACTCGTGATTCGATTCAAAATAGTAACATTTCTATTTTATTTCTATTATCTTATTGCATCCGGGTCTAGTGCAAAATGTTATCCTTAAAAACCCATTAAATAATTATGTAGATATTATAAATTATCTAAAAGGAAACCGTAGTGTAAAACAATTGATTTATTTATTGTAAATGTAATACTATTTATTTATTTACTCACAAGACGCCGACCATCAAGATATGGTCGAATATTTATTTTGAATGGTTGCGATGAGTGGAGATGAGTGAATGTAGTCATTTTTACTAACGCCAAATATATCCTTAGAGCGTCTTTAAATAATAGCCCAGTGAAAAATTACCAGCCGATGGTTCTCAGTATATCTGATCCGAAATAAGAACCGGCTAGTGAAAAAAGGTTTCTCAACCGTATTGTTTAAAACATAAAGAATACTTAAATTAAGAAACAAAAGATTAGAAAACAAGCTAACAAGTGTTTAATTCTTATATGTTTACGTAATATATTCAATATTTACATGCAGTAACTACGTAAAATGTAGTATATGCAATATTTCCTTGAGGTAGTTCTGCAAGCTCAGTATTATATGCAATATTTCCTTGAGATAATTCTACAAGCTCAGTATTATATACAATATTTCCTTGAGATAATTCTACAAGCTCAGTATTATATACAACATTTCCTTGCGGTAGTTCTACAAGCTCAGTATTATATACAATATTTCCTTGAGATAATTCTACAAGCTCAGTATTATATACAATATTTCCTTGAGGTAGTTCTACAAGCTCAGTATTATATACAATATTTCCTTGAGGTATTTCTACAAGCTCAGTATTATATAAAATATTTCCTTGGGTAGTTCTACAAGCTCAGTATTATATACAATATTTCCTTGAGATAATTCTACAAGCTCAGTATTATATACAACATTTCCTTGCGACAATTCTACAAGCTCAGTATTATATACACTATTTCCTTGGGATAATTCTACAAGCTCAAGGAATACAATATTTCCTTGAGATAATTCTACAAGCTCAGTATTATATACAATATTTCCTTGGGGTAGTTCTGCAAGCTCAGTATTATATACAACATTTCCTTACGACAATTCTACAAGCTCAGTATTATATAGAATATTTCCTTGAGATAATTCTACAAGCTCAGTATTATATACAATATTTCCTTGAGGTAGTTCTACAAGCTCAGTATTATATACAATATTTCCTTGAGATAATTCTACAAGCTCAGTATTATATACAATATTTCCTTGAGGTAGTTCTACAAGCTCAGTATTATATACAATATTTCCTTGAGATAATTCTACAAGCTCAGTATTATATACAATATTTCCTTGAGATAATTCTACAAGCTCAGTATTATATACAATATTTCCTTGAGATAATTCTACAAGCTCAGTATTATATACAATATTTCCTTGAGATAATTCTACAAGCTCAGTATTATATACAATATTTCCTTGAGATAATTCTACAAGCTCAGTATTATATAGAATATTTCCTTGAGATAATTCTACAAGCTCAGTATTATATACAATATTTCCTTGAGGTAGTTCTACAAGCTCAGTATTATATACAATATTTCCTTGAGATAATTCTACAAGCTCAGTATTATATACAATATTTCCTTGAGATAATTCTACAAGCTCAGTATTATATACAATATTTCCTTGAGGTAGTTCTACAAGCTCAGTATTATATACAATATTTCCTTGAGATAATTCTACAAGCTCAGTATTATATACAATATTTCCTTGAGATAATTCTACAAGCTCAGTATTATATAGAATATTTCCTTGAGATAATTCTACAAGCTCAGTATTATATACAATATTTCCTTGAGGTAGTTCTACAAGCTCAGTATTATATACAATATTTCCTTGAGATAATTCTACAAGCTCAGTATTATATACAATATTTCCTTGAGATAATTCTACAAGCTCAGTATTATATAGAATATTTCCTTGAGATAATTCTACAAGCTCAGTATTATATAGAATATTTCCTTGAGATAATTCTACAAGCTCAGTATTATATACAATATTTCCTTGAGGTAGTTCTACAAGCTCAGTATTATATACAATATTTCCTTGAGATAATTCTACAAGCTCAGTATTATATACAATATTTCCTTGAGGTAGTTCTACAAGCTCAGTATTATATACAATATTTCCTTGAGATAATTCTACAAGCTCAGTATTATATACAATATTTCCTTGAGGTAGTTCTACAAGCTCAGTATTATATACAATATTTCCTTGAGATAATTCTACAAGCTCAGTATTATATACAATATTTCCTTGAGGTAGTTCTACAAGCTCAGTATTATATACAATATTTCCTTGAGATAATTCTACAAGCTCAGTATTATATACAATATTTCCTTGAGGTAGTTCTGCAAGCTCAGTATTATTTACAATATTTCCTTGAGGTAGTTCTGCAAGCTAATTATTATATTTTGGGCGAGCCGGTGGCCGGGCGCTCTAAGGCGTCAGGACTTTGAGCTTGGGTTAGAGATAGCGCTGGTTAAATCCGGCCTAGACTGAAAGATTTATGAGCAATATTCACTTTATACTGTACTGGTTCGCCCCCTCACTCGGTCTGAATAAGTTCCTCGTACATATCAATAGTCTATGAGGAATGGACAGAGTAAGGTTAAGAAGGAGGATCGGTCTCTCCTTAACAATAAAAAAAAAATATATATATATATATATATGCAGATCAATATATATTTTTTTTATTGTTTTATTGTATATATATATATATATATATATATATATATATATATATATATATATATATATATATACATATATATATATAATATTTTCTTGAGGTAATTCTGCAAAATCATTATTTTATAGAATACTTTCTTGAGGTATTTTTGTGAACTCAGTAGTATATACAATATTTCCTTGATATAGTTTCCCAGCTCAGTAGTGTATACAATGTTTCCTTGAGCCAGCTCTGTAGGCTAAGTATTATGTACAATATTTCCTTTAGATAGTTCTGTAAGTTGTTAGTATATACAATATTTCCTTGATATAGTTTTCCCAGCTCAGTAGTGTATACAATGTTTCCTTGAGCCAGCTCTGTAGGCTAAGTATTATGTACAATATTTCCTTTAGATAGTTCTGTAAGTTGTTAGTATATATAATATTTCCTTGATATAGTTTTCCCAGCTCAGTAGTGTATACAATGTTTCCTTGAGCCAGTTCTGTAGGCTAAGTATTATGTACAATATTTCCTTTAGATAGTTCTGTAAGTTGTTAGTATATACAATATATCCTTGATATAGTTTTCCCAGCTCAGTAGTGTATACAATGTTTCCTTGAGCCAGTTCTGTAGGCTAAGTATTATGTACAATATTTCCTTGATATAGTTTTCCCAGCTCAGTAGTGTATACAATGTTTCCTTGAGCCAGCTCTGTAGGCTAAGTATTATGTACAATATTTCCTTTAGATAGTTCTGTAAGTTGTTAGTATATACAATATTTCCTTGATATAGTTTTCCCAGCTCAGTAGTGTATACAATGTTTCCTTGAGCCAGCTCTGTAGGCTAATTATTATGTACAATATTTCCTTTAGATAGTTCTGTAAGTTGTTAGTATATACAATATTTCCTTCAGGTGTTTCTGCGAGCTGAGCACACAGAGTCCTATCGATAGCCAATTACTGACTGTAGACACCAGCAATATTGTGCTTTCTTAGCTCCAACCGACGTGGTTCATCAACACAAACACCCCAGTTGATTTACACTTGATCTTGTAGATTGGAGGCAAACCGAATCTTTGCATGATCAGCACCTAATTAAGCCACACTGCAAAAATACTTTCCCTTGTTGAATTGATAAGGGTGGTGTACCGTTGCTCTTAGCTATGATTCTGCAAAGGAATACGGACATCTTATTTGGTTAATCATAGATAAATTCACGTTTTTCAATTTAATGTTGGAAACAGTTCCTCTTTTACTAGTAAACACATTTACATTTACTTTTTAAAATCCAATAACGACAAAATCAATACAATCCATACATAAAACCCTATGTCAGTTATTTAAAACCTTAATCATACGCATTGTTTGTTTTAGCAAGTTGATAATATAACTTACTTAAAATTAAAAATATTTTGCCATTATCATATTTTATTTCCAAAAGACTTCCCAGATTAGTTTGCCCGATTTTCGCTTACCAGCATTATTAATGATTGTTGGCCCTCTCCTCTAGAGGGTCATGTGCTATTTAACATATGGCCTCTTAATAACAATAATTTGAACGGTATAAATTCTGAAAATTTCACTCATGAATAAACTTGAATGCAGATCAATCTTTCTTGCAGAATAGACATTTTGGCAGATATGCTAAACTCACAAGCACAAAACTACCCGCATATTCTGAAAACACCGCCCGTATGTACTGTATACATACCAATTCGTAAATACTGAATATATATATATACTGAATTAATACCCACCCGTAAATACTGAATACATGCCCACCCTTAAATATTGAATGTATACCCTCCCTATATACTGAATACATACCCACCCTAAATACTGAATACATGCCCACACATAAATACTGAATATATACCCACTTATAAATACTGAATACATACTCACCTTAAATACTGAATACGTACCCACAGGTAAATACTGAATACGTTGATATTTCTAAATACACAAGAAAATATTTTTATTAATCATAAAGTTAGGGGTGTGCTTGAAGATTGGTCGAGTCGCAACTATCCATGCGCAGCCTTCTACAATTATGAACAATATTTCTAATTTTACATTCAAACCTATGTCTAACATACAATATTTCACAATTAAAACGATTAGTTGTTCTGACACTTATTTGATAGTTAAGGCCAACTTAAACATAATTTTAAAATATTGATTATTTTTTGTTTTCTTTTAGAATTTTGTATCGTTCATAATACGATATTTTATCATGATAAACGTGACTGTTTTACAATATTTTTTTATCAATTCACTAATAACGATTTCTATCGATACTTAATCATTAACATCACTGAAGAATGTTCTATGGACTGTTGCATGTTTTATAAATTACTTCTTCATAATAAAAAACATGAACTAATTATAAATTAAATTTGCGTCGACTTTTGAATATATAATTTGTTATGTGTCTTATACTATTTTTGTGAACTTTATAAATCAATTATATTATAAAAGGTAATAATTTTAATTCTAAAAATAATTCACAAGTCTGGATTATTTCAAATGCTTTTCTCGAATAAGCTTAGTTTTTAGGGATGTTTATTTTTGGAAGATTCCCATGGATTAAACATTCGTGGATATTTTCCTTTATTTCACTAATACTACTTTTTTTCGTTAATTCACTACCACCTGATAAATATTCTGTTGCTCTAAAAACTGTTTTCCAATCATTTTTACTTCCACTGTGGCATTCCTTATCCGCTAGGAATCCGATATCACTGACCTTATCTTATCGCTTTCCAATAACTTACACACGGTGAGCGCATTCAGTGGTAGGTTAATCATTGGATTTACCAGTTTGTGATCAACTTTAGTAGCCACCTAACCTAACCGTAATTGCGATAAAAAAGTAGTGTTTGTAAAGTAACGTCAAAAGTAGTGGTGGTGAATTAACGGAAAAGGTAAAAACTATTTCCTCGTAAAATATTAACACACACGTTTGAACATTAAGTTTAATCCCCTTAAAATGAATACAAACAATGTTGGTTAGAAGAAGATTGCAGTCTTGATAAAATAAGAATCTTGTATCAAAATAGTTGCTGCATTGTGTTTGAAAAATGCATTGAAGTAATGTACGATAAAAATGCATGGCAGTTAAATGATTTTAAACGTTTACTATGGTGGAATAACAAGAGGGTCTATCATAATTTGCCTAAAAAACTATACACCGTATTACTAAGGCCATGATTCATTGGCAGAGGTATGGATCGGCCGCTGGATATAGACCGGTAACATTCTATGACGTTTGCAGTGGGTAGTGGTATTTATGAGAATATTTATTTTTCGTATCTTGTAAGATCAATGACTTTTACCATGTTTGAGAGTCATTATTGGGTGGGCTAACTTAGGACGGGCATCGTCTCAACTCGATCACTAGTTTGGGAACTCTTTGGGGCAGTGGTAATAGAACCGGTAGTTGTCGCAACTCGATCACTATTTTAGGAATACTTTAGGATAGTGTTATTAGACCAAGTACATGTTAAGTCTCAAGAAGTACACGCGCTCACATAGATTTCATTTAACAAAGAGTGATTGCCGTTTATGTCAGGAGAGAAGGGGTTTTGTTCATTCTCAAGCTTTCAGTTTATATAACCCCCGGCTATATATTTTTTAGCCACTAAGTAAGATATATATATATATATATATATATATATATATATATTCTATTTATATTATATTATTTTTTTATTACTGAAATGTTCTTACTACGTGATTGTTAGTATAACTTAAAGTTAGGCGGTAAATAGTCCAAACTGTGTTTGTGCTTGTCTTAACCTCATCTTACAAAGTATAGACAATTTTCAATTCATTTAGGTTAGTTATATTTCTCTTAGTAGCCTATATAATAAAAACGGTATACTTATTGCATGTGATCCAAAGAAAGGTTTACTCGTTCCCGCCAAAAATTATAAATATAAAAAGGGAGGTAAGTAATCCATATTCTCAAATTGGTCGTTTTTCTCCTCTCCCCAGAACACAAAGAAAGTGGGAGTTTTACCTGTTGTTGTAAACTAATGGTTATGTTGACTAGTATTAAATGCACACGTACTTAGTAGGCTAAATGATGTATTCAACAATGCCCGTGAATTCTTTTATAACCGCAACCGAGAATATACTGTTTACAGTGTCACTTTATATTTTAAGTATATTAATTATTATTTTTTAAGATACAGTGTACCTCCACTAGTGGGATCTTATGTAACTTTACATAACTGGTTTTTTACACTTTCAAAATAGTTTCCCTAAAAGGTGTCAGTGCCCGATGTATTTATACTATCATCGGATCACTCCAACGCTGGAGTGACACAGAAGTAACGTCACTAGGATGTTTACTTAAACGTCATTGATGTGAGGTAACCCTTGTAGAATACTTGTAACTGGACAAGTTAGGACATATTTGTTATTCTCATATTCTAACAGATAAATCCACCTATCTGAAGAAGAAACAGGAAATCTTAAAATATAGTTTTTAGCATTTATATTGCCAGGATCGATTAGTATACATTTAAATGGCTTAGAGAGACAGCTGAGTTTAAAATAGGTAATTTTAAAACAGTTTGTGATTACAGTTTGTACGCTGAACTATTTAGAATGACTTTATGTAATTTAGTTCATAATTTTAGATTATAACTATAGCATGTATTCTAATTAAAAAACACAATACTAGAAGGAATAATTAAGAAACTTGCACTTTTAAAAGTTATAACAATAATAATTAATCAATAATTTGGTCACTACGAACACTTTGAGTACTTGCTCCCGCCCAAAGATGATTAAAAGAACTGTGTTAGAATTATAAAATCTAAACTTCTTACATTTATGTATTATTCTTTATTAACCTGACATTTACGCAAATTTACCTATGTTTTATCTAGTTGGGCTCGCTGTACTGTCCCATTGTAAACTAGCTTACGCACGATCTTAAGAGTGAAAATTTCGTCAAATTAACTAAATGTAAAAAACCGGAACAGTTGCTCTAACAGATAAAAGAGACCTCATTAAAAAAATAATGAAACAGGTTTGAGCATGGAGAAAAACCGATTCCTCGAAACAACGTTGTGTGTACTTTGCATGGTCCAATCGGATTCATTCATGAATAGTAACGATAATAAATGTAATAGTTTTGCTTGAATCCATGAGACAAAGACAATTAAAGTTTCCAGTTTAAGAGAAAACTTTCAAATATATATTAAGTAAAGTTTTATGTAGTCAGTAAAAACAAATTATCACTATACTAAGCGGTTATATAATAAGTTGCTATAGTTGACACGGACGTATTCTTGTCACCAACTTTGCATTGTTCCAGTGCCGTGAGACCAACCAAGTTGGAAGTTGGCACAGGGGCTTCGCTGGCGTGTTCGCCGCTACAATTAAGGACAAGTTGGCAGGTGGGGAAGTACACGCGCCAACATCGATTTCCTTTAACTTAAACTTCTTACCCTTTGGTTGTACGGAGGCGTTCGTGTTGCTAGTGTTAATCGACAATCGATTATTGACTACCCGAGTACAAGAAATAAGATTATCTCTTTTACAAAATATCAATTCCATGACAAATTTATTAATGAAACAATAAATTGATTAAACAATATAAATACATCTCATTCTAAAACTGAAGCTTCCAAATTCACCTTAATGTGGCAGGTAACAAAAATGGAACGTACGTGTACGGTATATAAACATAGAACTAAAAAACATCATAGTAGAACCATGAATACCATCTAAAGGTAATTAAATATTATATTAGTAACATACTTCTAAGACATGTTTGGCCAAGACGAGTAACAAAATATCACCAACCCTGATGGCGAATTGTGTTTAGCATTGAACACTTTTGCACTATGTACTTCATCCACCTGAATATAATTCCCTCAGTTGGAGATATTATACTTAATTAATTCCTTAATATATAAGGACTACATTTAGTTAAATTTTAGGAGATATGCTTTATAATAATATACAACTCTGTAACAAAGTATTTAAAAACTCGTTTGCTCTTTATTCTTAACTCAATTGAAAAAACTAAAAATAAATTGATTCGCAAGCAATTAGTATTTTACTGAAATTATTCTTGTTTAAAAACTTTATATAGTTGGAAAAAGAAGCAACAGTCTCATATTGATTTTAACCTTTACTATTTATTTCTCCATTTCATAACCAAAGTTCCTCAAATGCTATGTAACATTTTGGTTCATTTTTGACCCAAGTGTAAGAAACAACCGACGGTTTTTTAACTAAAAGACTTAAAATAGGCACAACAATTTACGTTGCAAAATTTAAGTTGTAAACTTGTAGCATGTTGGCCCATGCCTATTTCGCATGAACATAATAGAATTCCCCGTTTATTTACTAACCATATTTAAAATGAGAATCAAATACCAAATAAAATATAACAATTAAAGGATAATTTAAGACGTTAGCGAAATATTTAAAATTGTTTATTGGGGTATTATACAATCATATTTATAATATTGCTATTACAGTGAATAGAGCTCTCAGAGCGATCTGTCGACAAAGCACCAAAGCTCTTGGGAAATTCTCTTATACGGAGTACTCCTTATATATGTGTACACGCCATATAATATCTAATAGACTCTGAATAACTGACTACGGAGTTTTAAAATCTTTATAACAATGCATAAATTTTACTTTCAAACAAATTCTTTTAAAAGCTATATAAATGTTTATATAGTTCCTAAAATAACAAACATTTTGCTCTCCTGCTCTTGTTTACAATATTTATTGTTAAAGTATGGTTTTTTTGTATTTGTAGAAGATATATTTAATTTTTAGATGATATTTTTAGAGGATCATCAAGAAACACGCACAAGTGACCTTGCTACCCTCAAATAATATTTTAGAAACAGGAAGCTAAATCCTAACTATCAAAAACTGAAGTAGCCTACTTACACATAAGTAACAGACTGGCTACTCTAAAACTGAACATCTTTCTAAATGGTGTAAAACTCCATCATAATGATCATCCACAGTACCTATGAGTAACGATAGATCGATCGCTAACCTTTAAAAGCCATCTTCAAAAAACAGTGGCTAAAATCAAAGCCAGGGCAAATGTGTTACATCATATTGCTGGATCGACCTGGGAACCAACGCACACGTCCTGCGTACAACTGCTTTATCACTGTTTTATTTAGCTGATGAATATAGTGCTCCCGTTTGGCTAAATAGTGTTCACACCAAAGCGGTCAATGTCCAATTTAATAGGGTCAACTCCACTTCCTTGGCTCCAGGTACTGTGCAATATAGCTCCTCCAGAGATGAGACGTCAGGCGGCACTACTCAAAGAATTCAACTTTCAATAAGATCTTGAGTGCCCCGCACCTCCCTATTTTACAGGATCTCCCACATCAGAATGGTTGCTTAAAATCTCGAAACCCACCTGTACGTACTGCTTTACATTTGAGCAGATCAAACTTCTCGCCCAATACTAGCTGGGCCATTGCGTGAAATAGTTTTAATGGACGAAAAAGTTCCCTATTAACGATCTGTCAATACCTGTAGGTGGGATGAATCTCCCTCGTAGGGAGTGGACACTCTTAAATCGGTTCCGAACTGGTGTTGGCAGATTACTGGAAGTATAAATGGGAATTGACAATAGATCAGTCATAAACAGCGACTAGTATATCCAAACAATGTATCACTTTATTACAGAGTGCCCCCTACGATCTTTTACGGAGGGATTAGCTATCGTAAACAGCATCAGTGAGGCAGGTCTTAGATGGCTTGATGGATTGGACTTAGCTTTGTGACAGGAGATCACTTAAAATTTTTAATCATTTAATATACCATCATGACTTTGGATGTTTATCCAAATATACATCGCAGCTTTAAAATTAACAAATGGTAGCTGACAACAACCCATAAGATATATATATCATTTACAGTGTAAAAGAGTAATACCCACAGCAGGGACTTTGTAAAATGAAAGCTTGCTGCACATTTCTATTAGGTATAATCAAACTGAATGTTATGACCAGCGAAGCGGGTGGGTACAGCTAGTATAATAAAAACAACAATATTTATTTATTGGTCACAAAGTGTACTATGTACAGTAAAATATTTTATATTTTAGTATTTCTGAACGATTTGTATTAATTGCCAGGCCTGTGAGGCAGTAATTAGAATGAGAGCGGACGCCGACTAACGACGGTAAGGTAATCGGTCCGTCTTGGAGACAAATTCACAGGGTTTAGGCAAGTTGTAAGACGGTGATTATGACAGTCCGCCACCTGCCTCCGGGCTAGACACATAGTGGGCATAAATCTACGAGGGCCAAGCTCCTGGGGCGGTCCTACAAGTTGGCCGGTCCATCACGGTCGATAGCGAACTGACACAGAATGAACAATTCTGCAATATGTCGAGTTTCATTTACTTTGATAAGAGATATTTAAGAGTTATTTATATGATTATCATATATAACCTGTTTATAAAAATTTAGTTTTCTAATAGTGTCTATAGAAAAACTAAAATCCTCAAAGTACAAAAATAAAAAACGGACGGATATAAAAATATTTATTAGTGGCAATAAAATAATCCCCAATATAACACTCCTTAACAAGTTGTATGTTTAGGTAGGTTATTATTTATAAAATTAGCATCTGAACGACTTAATTAAAAATTAGTTAGCACGAAACTTTTAAATAACAATAAATAATCAACAACAAGCCTTTATTGAACAATGTTTTTGGAAACCGAAAGTGCTATTTACCCCTCCCCCCCCACCTAAGCCTGTTTTTAAAACATTGCTAAAGTAATCAATGATGTTAAAAATATTATGGTGGGTGTGTTGTGTTTAAAAGATAGCAATTATCTTCTTTTATTAGCATTAGTAATTCAAAATTGCCTCTCCTGGTATTTTGATATTCTGTTTGTTTACAATTTTATAAATGAGACTCAATATTTTGTTTTTGAATTACAAACACATTAAAATGTCTATATTGTGTTCTTAAACACTAAATTTTACTAATATTATATTAGTCAGTAAAGTTATAATTTCGAGCAGAATAATTTAAGTGTTTTAATTATTTGATTATTTGCTTAGATATGGTTGTATTTGGAAATTTAATCATTTGAAATAATTTAATGTATATTCCTCATTTGAAACTTAGGACCAGTCCTCTCTTTAAAATATAATTAATTACCAATGAACGTTAATACCAAGGAAAACAGCTGTAGGTGATTACTTGATTAAGTCTCTTGTAACTACGATATCTGAAAGATTTCGTAAAACGCAATCAATATACTGTAAGTACAGTCTACAAAACACAATCAAGTTAATACAATATCTGTTAAAGTAAAGCCACTCCAAACGATCCAAGTAATTCATAATTAAGGGGAAAGGGGGGCTTACAAGTTGTAAGAGTATGACGTGGCCAAGCAGGCTTTACTTGAAGACGCATGGCTGTGCGTAAATCTGCTCGCCCGGACACAGAAGTCGGACGATTACAAGTTGGGCGGTCCATCATAGCTGATCAGCTGATACCCAGCTGTTTGTCAACTTGAATCTGGATTATATAACGGACTTATCCATGCATTTATAATATTGTAGGAGTCTGTTTAACAAATAAATGAACATTCTTAATATATATGTAGGCCTATATGGAGTTCAGAGATTTTATTAAAGATTATTTATAAGCACACGCTGCAGTGCCGGCTCAAGTCACGGGATATATGTTCTATTAAGGAAGACTCAATTATTTGGACAATATAATGTAACACTTATTAGTAATGGCTATCTTAACTGGATAGTGATGGCCATTTAAATTTCCAAGCATATGTAATTATTGTTCATGTACAATTAATGAATGGAAATAAACAAATTATTATTATTATATATTATTTACAACACACAATTTAAAATAAAATAAATAACGCTATGTATTTTTATTTCGGATATATAAATTATTTATCCAAAACGAAATTGCTTATCGAATATTGCTTCTAATTATCATCTGTCATGAAGTCCATAATGGAGTGCTAATGGTTATGGCATTAACGCAGTTTAAATCAGCATTAATGGAAGACTTAGTAACTTAATTTCTTTATGTAATTTTTTTTTCGAAATAATATTATTAACACCTTATATTAGATTACTGTTTTCATATAAATGTGTACATTTTATATATTTCTTCAGTGAGATAAATAAATAATACTCATCAGTAACTATATGTCACAGTAACGTGTCACTGTACTAGTATGGTCGTATAACGAATTGGCTAGGGGTTGGGTACGAGAGTTATTAAATGTCGTTAATAGAGACATCAACGTACGTAATTTTTCATGTTTGAATTTGTTTAACTTTTTTATAAATATACTAATTAGATTGTTTTTTAATACCTTTTATCTGATTACATCTATACCTATAAAAGGTAAATACCACTGACACATTCTCTAATCGCTGTAACTAAATAAGTACTAAGCCTACGAGGCTGAAATTTTGTAGAGTCAAATGTCTTATGTTGTAGATGTGCAATAAGAAGGGATTTTGAAAATTCTTAGTTAGACAGAGATGGCAGCCTTTTTAGTGCCAACAATTTTAAATGCCAAAAACAGTTTCTTTGATTGGACTGTAGTGGCTAAATGAACGGTCCACAGCAACACTTACACCATTTTCTGCGACTGATTTGAGACGATCTACAACTTTAACCCTGTGACTGTTTGCTCTAGCTCACCTCCTTCATCATTAGGTAGGGCTAGATTTTCGATTTGTGCGTGTAAATCAAATTGATTAATTTACGTCCTCTAATAGTAAACTTACAGATTTTTCTAGACTGTGAAACTTTGTTACCTAGGAGAACATACTTTGTTGAAAGGGAAAATATATACTTTAATCTGAACACATGCATATCCAGATCATAGGACATGGCCAAACAAAGCTGGAAACACGATATTCCACTGATTCGGAGTCAATTGCCGTACTGCGCCCTCTAAAAGTAGACTTACCGATTTTCTAGACTATGAAACTATGTTATCTAAGAGAACAAACTGTTTTCAATCGGATTTCTCTAGACTTTGGAACTTTGTTATCTAAGAGAACAAACTGATTTCAATCGAAACATTTTAAATTTAATATTCTATATATGAAAGCCATTTACCAATCATCACTATTTCTCCAAAACTGTACGTCCAATTGACTTCAAATTTTGGACATATGTTTATCTTGGTTCCTAGAGGATCACTAAGAAAGGATTTTCCTCTCCGACCTCAGTACTCCGTCCCACTGGTCTCCAAAACTCACATGATATTCTTATGGAGCTATGTTAATTTATTGATTTAATAGAATAACAGCTGTTGACTAAAACCAAATTGAATAAAATTAATTGTGGTAGGCTAAACTTTTAAATTAAAAATAATTGAGTACAGTAGTAAATTATGCATAACATCAGCTGTTCTAAATTGGATACAGTGTAAACTGAAAGCTTGCTGCCTTATATTATGGCCGATTACATAATCAAACTTAATATTATGACCGGCGAAGCGAGTGGGTACAGCTAGTAAACTATAAACATAATTCAATAATAGTCACAACATTATCATTACAAATTATGAAAGATCAATACCATCAAGCTTGAACTTAAATTACATATTTTATGAGACACAAGTAAATTTTGTTTTAAATGTATAGTTACTTTTTAATTCAATATTTTCAGTACGTGATAATTTTGAGTTATATTAACAATCAATAATAAAATTGCATACATAGAAGCTAAACCTAAAAACGGTATTATGCGTCATTAAGATATATATATTATTTTAAATTTCTTACACAATTTATATATTTTTTAAATGTTTTATTGTGATTTCATAACTGATACCACTTTTTCAAGTGCAATGTGAGGGAACATCCTTCATTTGTTAAATTAGTTGCAGATAAATTGAACGTTAGTTTAAAAGAGGTTGTTTGTATTTTTGTTGTTGATCATATTCAACGTTTGTAATATCACCTCTTGGATAACATCTCAATTTTATCTTTGTCATTTAAAATGCAGGTAAATTTGTCTGGTTTTATATGTGTGTGATCGATAAGACATATAAATATTTCTGTTCGAATTAAGAAATATTCTGACCTAAAAGAAACAATTTGCGTATTAGTAATGTAACCATCATGAGATTCTAATTTGGTCAACTCGCTTGACGCTAATCACTAAAGGGCGATCCACCAAACTCCACAGCCCTAGAGACTTCAGTCCGTTTTGCATCTTCCGAAATACTTCGATAACCGCGTTAAGACGTCCAATTACGAGGACCACTTGAGGGCCTTGTCATCAGCCATGATTACAGCCTAAGCCGGGTATTAATTTGAGGTCCGTTTACAGACTTGGCGTGTCTCGGGTCACTTTGATCCCGACTTGCTTTCCGAGATCTAATTAATAATGGACATCGAGGAAGACTTCATGTCCATGCTGAATATAAAACTTCATACTGTAAAGTAATTACATTGTTGTGGTTCAATTGTGTATTATTGAAATGTATTATTTCCTTAAATACAGGCTGAGTTATTTACAGTAGATGGCGACTGACAGATGGGGGACGCTGACTACGACAGTCAGTTGTATGTGTAACTAAATGAACTATTTCAAACACATTTTGTGTTTTTTTATTTTGGACACTACTGTACCGATTATATTAAGCGATGTGAAAATATAGCCTTAGTCCCAATCATGGGCTACAATATGTTCAATAAATTAAAAACTATAATATATTTTTAGAAGTCTTATCGGGTTAGAAAGACTGTAAGCTTACAGAATGTCTGTACGTATTTAACACATCTACTGATATGTTTTATATTAAGCAACACATATTTACTACAAAAATGTAGAACGTTAATTTTCTGACAAGAATTATATTTCAAAAAGAATATAAATATTTTGCGTGAAATAATATTCGTGTGTGGTTAAGAAATAGTAAGCAATTTTAGTCATAACACTTCTCTTACGTTTTAAATATTGAAAACAAGCAAAATACTCTAAACACTAAATATTGTTACTCACCAATAAGTAGTTACGAAAGAGGTAGGACAGTATACAGGTATATAACTAATTATTCATTGCCCTTCATAATTTAACTAAAAATAATGAAGCTCACGAAAAGCTTGTAAGCACGATTACTGTTCCCAGTACTGTTTTAAGTTCCATCAAATAAATACAAACATAAATAGTACAGTTACATTAAAAACCGCTACAGAAATAAATTCGTTTCACTGTCACTGCATTGAGATAATATACTAGTAAATGTATATTGAGATAATGAAAAGAGTAATGTAACAAATGAACGCCTATCAGTCACTAAATATACTATAGTATAAATGTCCATTCCACGAAGGGAGTTCGAGCTTTTACCTCAGGGAATTTTACTTACAGTTTACAGCTTGTAAGTAACAATCTAGTAATCAATATAATTAATTAGTAATTTGCTACGCGCAATGCCCATATCTCAGGAGCTTGACAGCATTTGTAAAACAATAACTATTTTTGAAATGTCACTTATTGCTTCCAAAATTTAAGAGTATTTGAAACTCAACAATCAGCCATTTATGGGCTTCGACCCTCTGGTATTCAGCGTTATATATTTCGGTTTAAACTCTTTGTCTTCCAGATTATAACTCTTTCTGCATCTGTTTTTGAAGCCATACATATTAGAGGATGCTTTAACATTGCTGCTATGTCACTAATATAGTGACTATTGTTAGTACTTATACTACTAACATGTATATATTAACTGTAACATTTATGTTCTGAGTAACGTTATATCTGGATGTAAAAGAAACAAAGAACGAACGCCACGAAAGGCAGACCAAGACGCAAGACTGTAGAAGGCAAACCGAGACCCATCGCTGGGATAGGCAAGTCGAGGTCAACACTGTCGTAGGCAAAGCTAAGGCCAAACAATGTGATATGAAACCAGGCTCAACTCTGGGCCTATAGTAAGCAAATTGAGGTACAACATTTGGTAAGAAAACCGAGGCTACAGGCACTGTAGTAGGAAAATCTAGACCCAACACTTAGGTTGGCGAGCCGATGTCTGTTGGTTTGATTCTAAAAACCGAGTTCCGGATATAATTAGTTAGTTTAATCATGAAGTGTGTTGTGTTAATATATTACTTTCATTAACCGAAAATATTGTCAAAACTGACATGTATATTTTCTAATTAGCACGTTTTTCATATGTGAAAGGATTAATTAAACCAATTATCAGAGTTAGGTTCTAAGTTAGTTTTTAAGTAGGAGAGTTCAGTGTCAAATTTATATATGAATGTCACGAAAATTAAAGTTACGCAGTCGTATGCTAGCGCTCATTAAGCATTATAAATGGAACCACCGTGGTAATATACCTTGTGATAATGCTATGTTATAGTAACCACTAACCATCGGTGGGGAAATTGGAGTGTTGAGAAGAAGTAGTAAAATTTAACAATAAAACCACCTTAATATAAAGGGAGCCTACTCTCTTTATTTTACTATTTTCATATTTTGTTACTTACCACCAGTATCGTATTTCTTAAATAACGACGTATTTTAGGCATATAGGATTATTATTAGAAGTTTTTCTGTCGTATCTTTTATTTTAAATATGTTTAAAATTATAGTTGATACGTTTAGCATATAATATTACATTTATTTAACTGAAAATTATTTTGTATGTTGACATTTAACATTTTTAATTGTTTCTTTTTAAGATTCATTTGCAAAAATGCGTTTCTTCATTTTACATGAATCCTATGTTTAAAAGTCGAATATGCCTAATTTAAGTAAGTTGTAGGGTTGCAATAAAAATACTGTTCTTCAACTGAGGTACAATGAGTAATGTTGTACAATGATATTAGTATCAGCACTCACAGAGAACAGAAAATCTAAATACAGGCAGAGTATTCTAGCGGCAATCAGCCGAACTAAGAGACTTGGTGCACTTGAACGTCGCTAGGTAGCAGCACAACCAAACAATTCCTTAGCGACTCTGGCGATGAATATGTCAACTGTTAAGATTGTACAATATTATTCACCAAAGCTACAAGTTGCTTTTAAACGAATCAACTTGGGAGAAGAAAATCGTTATAACAGAACTAAAGTCGAGCGCAGGCCCTAATTTGTACAGTAAACAGCTACTTTCCTCTCCTCGCCAGGGTCTATTTACACATTGCAGATTTTCAGAAAAAGGCTAATGGAGTTTTTCAACTCAAAACTAATTAAAGTACATTACGCTCCTATAATATAATATGCTCTTTGTACAACAATACCGAGCATTTCGTGTATACATTTAGTGAATGTTAAACTAGGAAATTACCTCTTATGTATATATATTTTCAATCCGATAGACAAACTAGTTAGGGTTGTTGTTAAATTACAACAAGTTTATGATAGCTTAATTGGTGACGATCAACGTTAAAACATAACTAGCATACATTTAATATAATGTAACTTTCTATCTTTGAGTTTATGTTATCAGCCAGCACAGAAAATTAAAGGTAAACATATTAGGATGAAATAATATATTTCATACCAACAACATATTTAAGTGAAATATTTGAAACAAAATCTACTAGTATAATATTTTCTCCGACCTTAAACAACTAACTGCATTGTTGTATAAATCCTACCTTTTTATTTCAAATCTGATTGTGTATAGTTTATGTATCCTAAATTCATACAAGTTATTGCTTCTTGGTTTAAAATAATTCCAAACCTTAGCATAATCAAGTGATCATTTCTGTCGTTCAACAAATCGTGCAGTAAAACAGATAGAGCATGACTAGTGTCTTTCATTTCTTAGAATGGTTTGCTCTATTTAGTAAGTTTATTTGAGCTTTGACCAGTAATAGTTAATTATTTTTAAATTTATATACTTAACGTTTGGTAATTGAAAACATTTTGATAAATGTAATGCCAAATTATTATGCTCAATATTTGATGAAAATTGTAAATTCATAAAAACAAAAAAAACTATATAGAAGTTTTTTATATCATTGCTTTACACTCTGGCATTCCACGTATTACATTCGACAAACTGAACAATTTAGGAATATATTTAGTTAATCGGTGCAATATGAACAGTTTTATCCTAATTATATCATTTAATATCCTATTAATTCCTATAACTTTTTAGTTAATTGTTAACTACGTTATGCTAGAACTAAAGATCTACGTCATATCTTTTGGATAAACGGGACAGATTTAATGCTTTAAATACGAATATCATCTAAATATCTGAAGTTCGAAGTGTGTTTACATTCTATTAAATTCTTCAAATTTGTAAACCTGGTCAAGCAGACGATATTTTAAATAAATGTTTATTTTAATATCAGTGTAATAGCCAAAGGAGAACAATCGTTGTCAATATTAATTAATCTATTTACTTAATTAATCTCTTCAAACTTAAAATTAAAATAAAATTAATTGTAAAAATTTTTATTGCCAATTAATTGTTTCCTTTTCTAATGGTAAAATCTTAAGGTCTACAAAGTAAAACACAAGTTAGTTATGACAGTGTGCCATCATGTTGTACTGGATCATCAGTAAAACACAAGTTAGTTATGACAGTGTACCATCATGTTGTACTGGATCATCAGTAAAACACAAGTTAGTTATGACAGTGTACCATCATGTTGTACTGGATCATCAGTAAAACACAAGTTAGTTATGACAGTGTACCATCATGTTGTACTGGATCATCAGTAAAACACAAGTTAGTTATGACAGTGTACCACATGTTGTACTGGATCATCAGTAAAACACAAGTTAGTTATGACAGTGTGCCATCATGTTGTACTGGATCATCAGTAAAACACAAGTTAGTTATGACAGTGTACCATCATGTTGTACTGGATCATCAGTAAAACACAAGTTAGTTATGACAGTGTACCACATGTTGTACTGGATCATCAGTAAAACACAAGTTAGTTATGACAGTGTACCACATGTTGTACTGGATCATCAGTAAAACACAAGTAAGTTATGACAGTGTACCACATGTTGTACTGGATCATCAGTAAAACACAAGTTAGTTATGACAGTGTACCACATGTTGTACTGGATCATCAGTAAAACACAAGTTAGTTATGACAGTGTACCACATGTTGTACTGGATCATCAGTAAAACACAAGTTAGTTATGACAGTGTACCACATGTTGTACTGGATCATCAGTAAAACACAAGTTAGTTATGACAGTGTGCCACATGTTGTACTGGATCATCAGTAAAACACAAGTTAGTTATGACAGTGTGCCATCATGTTGTACTGGATCATCAGTAAAACACAAGTTAGTTATGACAGTGTACCACATGTTGTACTGGATCATCAGTAAAACACAAGTTAGTTATGACAGTGTACCACATGTTGTACTGGATCATCAGTAAAACACAAGTTAGTTATGACAGTGTGCCATCATGTTGTACTGGATCATCAGTAAAACACAAGTTAGTTATGACAGTGTACCATCATGTTGTACTGGATCATCAGTAAAACACAAGTTAGTTATGACAGTGTACCACATGTTGTACTGGATCATCAGTAAAACACAAGTTAGTTATGACAGTGTACCATCATGTTGTACTGGATCATCAGTAAAACACAAGTTAGTTATGACAGTGTGCCATCATGTTGTACTGGATCATCAGTAAAACACAAGTTAGTTATGACAGTGTACCATCATGTTGTACTGGATCATCAGTAAAACACAAGTTAGTTATGACAGTGTACCACATGTTGTACTGGATCATCAGTAAAACACAAGTTAGTTATGACAGTGTACCACATGTTGTACTGGATCATCAGTAAAACACAAGTTAGTTATGACAGTGTACCACATGTTGTACTGGATCATCAGTAAAACACAAGTTAGTTATGACAGTGTACCACATGTTGTACTGGATCATCAGTAAAACACAAGTTAGTTATGACAGTGTACCACATGTTGTACTGGATCATCAGTAAAACACAAGTTAGTTATGACAGTGTACCATCATGTTGTACTGGATCATCAGTAAAACACAAGTTAGTTATGACAGTGTGCCATCATGTTGTACTGGATCATCAGTAAAACACAAGTTAGTTATGACAGTGTACCATCATGTTGTACTGGATCATCAGTAAAACACAAGTTAGTTATGACAGTGTACCACATGTTGTACTGGATCATCAGTAAAACACAAGTTAGTTATGACAGTGTACCATCATGTTGTACTGGATCATCAGTAAAACACAAGTTAGTTATGACAGTGTACCACATGTTGTACTGGATCATCAGTAAAACACAAATTAGTTATGACAGTGTACCATCATGTTGTACTGGATCATCAGTAAAACACAAGTTAGTTATGACAGTGTACCACATGTTGTACTGGATCATCAGTAAAACACAAGTTAGTTATGACATTGTACCACATGTTGTACTGGATCATCAGTAAAACACAAGTTAGTTATGACAGTGTACCACATGTTGTACTGGATCATCAGTAAAACACAAGTTAGTTATGACAGTGTACCACATGTTGTACTGGATCATCAGTAAAACACAAGTTAGTTATGACAGTGTACCATCATGTTGTACTGGATCATCAGTAAAACACAGTGTACCACATGTTGTACTGGATCATCAGTAAAACACAAGTTAGTTATGACAGTGTACCACATGTTGTACTGGATCATCAGTAAAACACAAGTTAGTTATGACAGTGTACCACATGTTGTACTGGATCATCAGTAAAACACAAGTTAGTTATGACAGTGTACCATCATGTTGTACTGGATCATCAGTAAAACACAAGTTAGTTATGACAGTGTACCACATGTTGTACTGGATCATCAGTAAAACACAAGTTAGTTATGACAGTGTACCACATGTTGTACTGGATCATCAGTAAAACACAAGTTAGTTATGACAGTGTACCACATGTTGTACTGGATCATCAGTAAAACACAAGTTAGTTATGACAGTGTACCACATGTTGTACTGGATCATCAGTAAAACACAAGTTAGTTATGACAGTGTACCACATGTTGTACTGGATCATCAGTAAAACACAAGTTAGTTATGACAGTGTACCACATGTTGTACTGGATCATCAGTAAAACACAAGTTAGTTATGACAGTGTACCACATGTTGTACTGGATCATCAGTAAAACACAAGTTAGTTATGACAGTGTACCACATGTTGTACTGGATCATCAGTAAAACACAAGTTAGTTATGACAGTGTACCACATGTTGTAATGGATCATCAGTAAAACACAAGTTAGTTATGACAGTGTACCACATGTTGTACTGGATCATCAGTAAAACACAAGTTAGTTATGACAGTGTACCACATGTTGTACTGGATCATCAGTAAAACACAAGTTAGTTATGACAGTGTACCATCATGTTGTACTGGATCATCAGTAAAACACAAGTTAGTTATGACAGTGTACCACATGTTGTACTGGATCATCAGTAAAACACAAGTTAGTTATGACAGTGTACCACATGTTGTACTGGATCATCAGTAAAACACAAGTTAGTTATGACAGTGTACCATCATGTTGTACTGGATCATCAGTAAAACACAAGTTAGTTATGACAGTGTACCACATGTTGTACTGGATCATCAGTAAAACACAAGTTAGTTATGACAGTGTACCACATGTTGTACTGGATCATCAGTAAAACACAAGTTAGTTATGACAGTGTACCACATGTTGTACTGGATCATCAGTAAAACACAAGTTAGTTATGACAGTGTACCACATGTTGTACTGGATCATCAGTAAAACACAAGTTAGTTATGACAGTGTACCACATGTTGTACTGGATCATCAGTAAAACACAAGTTAGTTATGACAGTGTACCACATGTTGTACTGGATCATCAGTAAAACACAAGTTAGTTATGACAGTGTACCACATGTTGTACTGGATCATCAGTAAAACACAAGTTAGTTATGACAGTGTACCACATGTTGTACTGGATCATCAGTAAAACACAAGTTAGTTATGACAGTGTACCACATGTTGTACTGGATCATCAGTAAAACACAAGTTAGTTATGACAGTGTACCATCATGTTGTACTGGATCATCAGTAAAACACAAGTTAGTTATGACAGTGTACCATCATGTTGTACTGGATCATCAGTAAAACACAAGTTAGTTATGACAGTGTACCATCATGTTGTACTGGATCATCAGTAAAACACAAGTTAGTTATGACAGTGTACCACATGTTGTACTGGATCATCAGTAAAACACAAGTTAGTTATGACAGTGTACCATCATGTTGTACTGGATCATCAGTTTAATTAAAAAGGGTAAAGCAGTGAACGCCAACATACGATGAAGTGGAGCGATCAGCTGGTTCGATGAGCTCGTACAACAACATACGATGAAGTGGAGCGATCAGCTGGTTCGATGAGCTCGTACAACAACATACGATGAAGTGGAGCGATCAGTTGGTTCGATGAGCTCGTACAACAACATACGATGAAGTGGAGCGATCAGCTGGTTCGATGAGCTCGTACAACAACATACGATGAAGTGGAGTGATCAGTTGGTTCGATGAGCTCGTACAACAACATACGATGAAGTGGAGCGATCAGTTGGTTCGATGAGCTCGTACAACAACATACGATGAAGTGGAGCGATCAGTTGGTTCGATGAGCTCGTACAACAACATACGATGAAGTGGAGCGATCAGTTGGTTCGATGAGCTCGTACAACAACATACGATGAAGTGGAGCGATCAGTTGGTTCGATGAGCTCGTACAACAACATACGATGAAGTGGAGCGATCAGTTGGTTCGATGAGCTCGTACAACAACATACGATGAAGTGGAGCGATCAGCTGGTTCGATGAGCTCGTACAACAACATACGATGAAGTGGAGCGATCAGTTGGTTCGATGAGCTCGTACAACAACATACGATGAAGTGGAGCGATCAGCTGGTTCGATGAGCTCGTACAAGTAGGTAAAATGAATAGCGCCTCTTTATTTCCTGTCTTAACACGCAGTATATCATCTTTATGAAATATACAATAATATCACCATCTACTTTCTTTATTCTTTATTCTGATATTTATTCTGATTCAAAAGCAGAGTTCCTTAGTATAATAAAGAATATTTGGAGAAAGTATAGTGCAGGCGGGTGCCTTTTTATAACACTCCGATGTCCTGTACGGGAACTAGTCCACTCACACACATATATATTTATATATATATATATATATATATATATATTATATATATATATATAATTTTTATTTATGTGGGTAATTTTAATATTTTAACATAACCTTATTCTCAACTCTTGATCGGGAAACGTGCATATTGTGGACAGGTACAGTTAAGTACGTTTTGCATTTGCTCGATATGAAATGTTCGATTCTTTTCTACAGGAATCCCGATATCTATATTTCTTTTTAACGTGGATTATATCTCAATTATTTCTATATGAAATAATATTAGTTTGTAATATGTCCTGTATTGATATATTTATAAACAACGTTAGAATTTATGTTTTGTCATAAAGTACATTGTTATTTAATATCCAACATATTAAAGTACTTTCTCATTTCAAATAAAATTTCACATTTTGAATGCTATGTACTGTACATTATATCTTTTCCAGTAATGCTTTTAACTATGAAAGTACGTTGCTGCATACCATAATGTTGGTGAAGTTAAAAATAAAATGATTGCTAAACTATTAAGGACATACTCAATAAAACCTATTTTACGTTAAATTTACTGATAAATAAATGTACAGTCAAATTATTCAAAGAACACTAAATGTAATTTTAGTATACCTTAACTTATTGCTAGTTTTATTTCAATTAGATTTTTCATTGTTAATTTTACTGATATCACGAGTAACTTTACAGCTATATCTAACACAGCATACAGTTGGTCAGATCTTGGTTTTTATGGAACAACCATATCGCCTATCTGGCTAGCACCAAGCCACTTCCTGCTGTGTCCTTACCTGAAGAGCCACTGATAACCCCTTTTGTTAGGTATCTTGTAGAACATCAATCTATGTGTCAATGGTGCCCAAAGTATTTAATGACACTAGATGTAACTGATCCACTAGAAGCACTACCATGGAAAATGACGATGAGGGGCCTAGGAATAGGGGGGAGTGAGAAGACCACTGCATTGTCCTTTTTTCATAGTTATACACACAAACACACATTCTTTTGTAAAATAAAACAAGATCAATCTGACAATTGGTGATCTGAAATATTATGAAGTCATATTATGGAGTCCACTTAAACCTAATCCAGTCCGTCAAATTCCTTCCCTGGTTACTCTTATCAGCTGTCAGTTTTAACAAGATCCTAATAATGGTCCACTAGCTGCAACGTTTGTCAAACGAAAGCCCATTCAGGGGATAAAAACAGAAAATTTATCTTCCAACAAATATGGTGCTTTGACGATCTGACAACTTTGATATTGATCAATTCCTAAAAAGACTTAAATGTTAATGAACATTACCATTAAATGAAACGTATTAAAAGATATTTAATATAGGTAAATGTTGTATGACATTTTTTAATGCTCTCAGTGATAATACGTCAGTGAGGTGATTGACAAACTGACGCCCGTGTACTCTGGGCTGTGCTATTGAAAGTTCCTGCAGACATTTTTATTGTAAGTAGGAACTAAAAACGCCATTTAAAGCTATCTCCGGTTAGTCTGAATCGAGTTTCGGTAATGTATATTGAACAGAGAAATTTCAATTGTAAAAACAATATCACACCAAGCAAGTGAATAAAACAATTAAGGATTTTCAAACATGGTGATTGTTTAGATATACTTTCAAATATCTTTAAAAGAATTTATGAAAATATAGCAAAAGCTATTATAATATGCTTGAGATGGCAGTTTTAGACGAGAGGTTTCATGTTGGGCCAGACTTAGATATCATATTATCAATCCTTTTAAAATTGATTAATTTAATTAATCAATCAATTTATTAATTGATTAATTTAATTAGATTGGTTAATTAAAAATTTTAAAACGTAAAATATTGATATTCCATTGAAATATATTCGTATTGATAAATATTTCACTAACTCAACTTCATCATGACGAAGGACCTTTTTTCGTCACCGAATATTTTCAAAATCATCTTTTAAAATATTAAAATACGATTTAAATGCCTGTATTTGATTCGCAAGTTTGACCATGTATTGTAAATAATACTGCTGTACATAGTAAACCTGATCAAGTGCATGCCTTACATATAGGTTAAGTTTTAAGTTTGACGATATTCTTTGTTATTTTAGGAAACACATTATTTTAGCTCAAAAATAAAATCGCCGGAATGAAGATAGTGATCAAACAAACATTTTTTCTATTCAAGCAAATAATATCAAACCATATTTAGCAGTTTATTTTAAGTTTAACTTTATTTGAGGCGTGGTGCAAATCAAACCATGCTTTCACTAAAAAACACTAAACCTAAATTATAATTCAAAACTCTTTATCAACCTTAAAACAATAATGGTTAAAATAAAATTACCTTTCTTGAGTATGTGGTGGGTTGAGGTATTGTGGCATGATGGGCGTGTGGTGGTGGAGACTCTCTGCTGGAAGGGGAGGACACTGGAGACATCTCCAGGAGATGACGGATGGAGTAAGATGACTGGCGGGTTTGGCGGACCGACATGACGCCTGCAACAATCAATTAGTGGTTATGTACACGAGTCATGTGTGACGAACATTATCTTTCATCAATAAGAAAATATATTTAAAATATTGTGTAGAATCAATAAATACTTCAGAAACAGAAATCTATTTATACATTATATTATACATTCACTTATACAAACAATTGACAAAAAATAAATGTAATCAATAGATGACAGGTACATAAAGGATTTTATTCATTTTGTTTTATTAGCCTCCAGAACTGTTATATTATAGAAATAATATTGGTTAAGTTACCTTTTTTCCCGTCAACAGTTCTTCTTTCATGAATGTGCTATGTACATTTCAAAGCGTAGAGCTTCATCATCAGGCTTTCCAAAAACGTCACTATTTACATACTAAACATTAAAAACATTTAAAATATAAACTATAAACACTCAAACATATTAACACAGATAAAGGATTTTGGTTGGCCTTGAAATCAACTACGTTAATCTATGGTCGCCCATTAACTGAGCGAAGATTACCTTAATTGAGCGAAAGCCCTCGAAGGGCCCCCAAAAACGTGCCTTAACTGAGCGAAGTCCAGTCCAGGTATATGCGAGTTGTCGGGACAAGGAATGTTCTTGTTTATGTAGCATCATATCCCACCCGCATACCAGAGGCGGTCAACCACCTGGCTCCGGCACGCGCTACCCCGTGGTATGTAGTGCGAGTTCTCAGCTAACCTAACCTAACCTAACCTTGGGGAATTTTATTTTGTATATTTGTGTAAGATTCTATTATGTTTAAAAGTGGAATATGCTATGTGAATGTTCATAGTCAAAGAGGGCCGCCGGTTCGCTCAGTTAAGGCACGTCTCTGGGGGCTCCCTGGAGTGCTTCGCTCAGTTCAGGCACCCAGGCTACTTGACTCAGGTCACTTCGCTCAGTTAAGGCCCGACCTAATATATTAGCTGATTGAGTCAGTACTCAGCTCGACCATTGTTGGCGACACACGGGAGTAGCCGCCCCGTTCTCTTTGTACCATCACAAGAACAAAACTGTAATGATTTACGATCAACACAATGGTTACTCAATTTTACTAATTTTAATGTTAAGCATTAAAAAAACTTACGAATAATATTATATGAACTGATTAGCATTAGCATATATATATCAACGTGTCACTGGATCCCTGCCGATATTTCAATAAAACTGATTAATTGAGCGTCATTTTCATCACATTTTTAGCGCATGAATTTACTTGAATATTGTAATATTACACTATCAGAAACCAAGCCAACTACATCAAATAGTCGTTTAGTTCACTGTTGCACAAAATAACTATGAACCATCCAGTTCCATGCTTGATTAAAACTTCAACTTTTGTAAACCTACAGTTTCAATATCAACAAAAATTTAAAATTTGAAAAGAATTCAACTGGTGACATTCTGATGTTTTTAAAAAATTATAATTGAGACAGATACAAATGTCTCAAATAAAATTGGCTTTAAGATTTAATATAAAATCGAGACTAAGAACTACGCCTCGATGAAGCAACGTTTTTGAGGAATCACCATGATATTAAGTCATCACCGAATACATTGATAAAATTTATGGCTTTCATGTCATAATTATTTTTTAAAGTCCCTGACTGTGGAACTTTTAAACACCAAGACTGACTGTGGGAAAATACGGGTGATGAGTTCACTGTGGACAAGCTGTACCTGAGTCACAAGTGACGTGTACTACCCAAGTGATAAGCACTTCTGCTTCCCATAAACATTGTCACGGGTTCAAATCCCGTAAGGTCCACTTAATAATTTCACAAAAAGCATCTGTACTATTGTACCTTATAGGCCTAAACTGTATTTTGATTTTAAAAATACCATTAACTTAAACTACTAAAGAAAATAAATAAAAGTGTAGAGAATTGGCTGGAAAGAAGGTGGTAACTTGAGAAAAAAACTACACCAGCTTCATTAGTGTAGGCCAAATTTGATAAAATCTAGTCTCGTGGAAATTTAGCAATGATTTTTTCACCATATTCCATACTGAAAATTTTTCAAAAGTACATGTGCCATATTAAAGTTTTTTTTTTAAATTTTTTTATCATAGGCATACATTGATAAGTTTCCTTCACATATTTATAGGTTGATATTCTACTGCTTTTTAAAAATAATCAGAAGTAGGTTATATAAATTAGTTTATATAGAAAGTTTACGTTACTGAATTTTCCTTGTTTATATTATTTCCACTTTAAATTCCTCATTGAATTATTTTTACAACTAAACATGTAGTTTGAGAAAATCAGATTGGTGAGGAATAGTATAATTAATATAAAAACGTAGATATCACACATGATCATTGAGCTATCAGACAAGAACATTGTGTTATCACGCATGAACATTATGTTGTCACCTACAAACAGTGCGCTGTTACTTTAGGTGTCCGGACAATTCGTCCCACGGACATTTCGTCCCCCAAGAAAAATGCGGACATTTCGTCCCACTTTGTGGAACGGCTACCTGGGTAGGGTTTGATAAATAGTCTCCAAATATTTCTAAACGGACACTTCGTCCCACCTGAGAGAAGGGTTGCAAAAAGGTTAGGTTAGGTTAGGTTAGGTTAGGTTCTCTCAGGGTGGGACGAAGTGTCCGTTTAGAAATATTTGGAGACTAATTATCAAACCCGACACAGGTAGACACTCCACAGAGTGGGACGGAATGTCCGCATTTTTCTTTGGGGACGAATTGTCCTGTAATCGTTACTTTATGCCTTCACACACTAAAATTGTTTTTCCACACATGAAAATTGTACCGTCACACACGAACATTGTGTTTCCATACACGAACATTGTACTGTCACACATGAACCATTGTGCTGTCACACACTAACAGTGTGTTTCCACACATGAACACTTTGTGCCGTCACACACTAACATTGTGTTTCTACACATGAACATTCTACTGTTACACATAAACATTTTACTGTCATACATGAACATTTTACTGTCATACATGAACACATTGTGTTTCCACACACGAATATTGTACTGTCACACATAAACATTTTACTGTCATACATGAACACATTGTGCCGTCACAAACTAACATTGTGTTTGCACACACGAACATTGTGCTGTTACGCATGAACTTTATGTCGTCACACACTAACTTTGTGTTTGTTCCTTAAAACACCAGAGGCACTGGAAATCTCCAATAATGTTCTACAGTCGTTTTAAACAGTTTACAATTTTTAAGTTGTGGACTTGAAGGGAAATTTATTGCGTATTTTATGCAATCTCTTATGAGAGTACAAAAGTAAGTGTAAGAAAAGTAATAAAAGCACTTGGAATTAGAGAGCTCGAATAACAGATCTCGATCCAATAACTTTCGGAATTTCCAGAATTATGATGTATTAATTTAGTATGGGCTCTGAGGAAAAATAAAATTTCAAGTTAATTTTAAAATGAGGAAATTATATTTAATGAAAAGGAAAGTACTTAAGGTGGATCCAAGCGTTAGTACTTTTGAGCCATTTAATTAAAAAGAAAAACCTAACAGGATATATTTTTATTTAGGAAGAGATTCATTTTAATGCAATGTTTTATATTGTACCCTACGGGATCTACAATTAAAGTGCACTTAAAAAATATGTAATAGTAATTAAAATAAACTACTAAAACCACATTTTAAGTTAAACAGCTTCAATTAATAGTTGGGGTGTATTTCAACAGTTATTTGACATCGCTATTGTTTTTGTAAGTGCCATAATAAAAATTATGTTATAAAAATGTATGTTTAATTATAATCATAATATTTGTATTCAACTCAAATCAAAATGTACTTTTATAAGCACGAGGTTTGTAAAAACTGGCATTAGATATGTTGAACAACAATATTCCATCACAGGCGTTGCCGTAACTGGAACCGCAAATTTGATGCAGTATCTAATTTGTGTCACTTGGAATGCAGATATCTTAAACTAGTCGGTCTTACCTATTGGCTCTGGCAGCGAATACGCGATCTCAAGCGTGTAAAGCTTAACACTTACATCACATACGAGTATAGTAATGGTTTTATGGACTTTTCAATGTTCTGGAATACATTTCTTGTCTCTTCCTTACACAATAAATTTATAATAACAATCATTATTGACTTTCGTCACAAAACTTTGTTCACTGGGTAACCTTAAAAGGTTGAATGCAGATATCAATATCCAGAGTTAAGAGTGAATTTTGAGTCCTTCATGTTTGAAAAGGTCACTTTTCTTCATTTGGCATACAGCATGCAATTCGCACAATAAGCCTGAAAGTCATTGCCTCACTTGTACTCACACTCTGGGCAAGAATAATAATGGTATTCCATCAATAAATTAACATTTGAAAAAAATAAAAAATATTCATTAAAAAAAACCTGTTTACCATGTTGGACAAGCATATAAAATAAATCCAACTTAACAACATATTATATGAAGGCATGTAAGACTAAATAACACCCTTTTGGAATTTATCACTTATCTGAAGCAGTATGAAGAGGTGAAGCTAGAAATACAATTCCTGTCCACATGGGTCTCTCACAAGCCAAACACTTAGATCACAAATTTAACCAAACAAACTGATGGGTCCAAGCAGCTGGCCTGTGATGTTGTTCCATCTGTGATACATTGGCAGGATGAAGCTTGGATATTGTTGTGTGTATTTCATAACATACTAATATTCTTATTATCCTGTAATTTATCACCAGATAGTAGCTCAGGAGGTGGATGACTTCTTCATATATGGCAAATCAATATATTAAGATGTGGTTTCAGTATGGTGTTTAAGTCATTAAAGTTTATATTAATTTCAATCATGCTTTTAATTTATTCTATCCAAATTAAATATAAGAGATACAATGGAATGCCTGTGTGCTATTCCCAGTCAGCGTGTTAATGGAATAAAGTGAGAAAACCGAGACCATACAGTGGATCATTGCTATGTCTACAGACATAGTTACAGTTGTTTTTCATAGTTAACAGCAGGTTTTAACACGTTGAGATGCTAATTTGAACAACAGTTGCAAGTTATATGTATATTATCAGGTTTACTAATTAATTAGAGATGGGTCGGTTCCATTTTTTTTACAGTTCCAGTGCCGGTTCGGTTCTTTACTGAAATCAGTTCCCGGTTCTTGGTTCTGAGTACTTTTTGAGAAAGTCTCAGAAAATTGTTCTAATACCTTTACGCCAGTGAATCAGCAAATTATGTGGAATCAGTCAGTAAAAACAGTGCCTAGTATTCTGGGGATTTCTCCAATATGAAGTATAATACACCCTAAAAATCTATAAAATGACATACAATATTTCCAATAACTCGAGAATTGGTAACATTTTATTTATTCTCAGGGTATGATTGTTTACATGTTTTGCACAAAGAAAGTATTTACTTTAAATTTAACAATGTATACAATTTAGCTAAATGGAATATAATGCTCAAATTAGTATGCAATTAAAATTTACCTTGAAACAATTACAAAACTTATAAGCCTATAAACAATAACAAATTAACAATAATTAAGCACTGGTTTGATCAAAATGTCCTTACAATGAATATTAAGAAAACAAAATGTTTACCCATAGCTCTTCGCAAAGGGTCAGAACCTGCTGCGGAGCTGAGAGTGGTGGTGCACTCGTGCGATGATCCCGCTAAAGAACACTGTGACTGTCAAGTCGTAGAGAGAGTCGACCACTACAAGTACCTGGGTGTCATTATTGATAACCAGCTACGGTGGGGAAAACATATAGATATGTTAAAGTCTAAACTAAGAAAGTTCACATACGTTTTTAAACAACTAAGAAAATTTTTTTAAACTCATGAAATTAAAACTGAATATTTTGCATACGTTCAATCCATTTTAGAATACGGTATTATTTCTTGGGGAGGGGCTTTTAAATATGTAATAGAACCGTTATCTGTTATCCAAAAATCTATTGTGAATACAGGCTCCGTAAGATAAAAATGTTTCCATCCGACTTACTTTTTCAAGAAACAAGTGTTCTCACCATAAGACATATATTCATAAAAAACCTTCTAAATTTCATTTTTAATCATTCCAATTTAATAACTACTTCTATTTCACATAATTACAGAACAAGAAATGCCTTGCATGTTGGTGTCCAAGTCCTTAGAACAGTCAAATCTGTAAACAATACGAATTCCTTCTACCTTGCAAATGTTTTTTATCGCAACATACCGAGGGAGAAGAGTATGACACATGTCTTAATCTGAAAGTATTGACCCACCCGCCCGCCCATACTCATACAGTGGTATTGACCCACCCACCCGCCCATATTCGTACAGTGGTATTGGCCCACCCACCCGCCCATATTCGTACAGTGGTATTGACCCACCCGCCCGCCCATACTCATACAGTGGTATTGACCCACCCACCCGCCCATATTCGTACAGTGGTATTTGGGTAAAAAACTATTTGACACCGTCAGTCACAGTGCCTCTGCCTGGCTGTTAGGGACCAATTAATTGTGATTACGCCGAGGACCTCCTCAAGTCAATCTACACCTGACAATACGAATACTTGACTTATTACTTTACTTTGACTTCATTACTTGTATGCTTTACTTCCGTAACTAATACTAAATTACTTGACTCCATCCAATGGCATCAAACCCTCATAAGTAACCAATAGATATATTTTAAAATTAAAAACTCACGGCACTCATTTACTTTCTTTATTTTATTAATCTATTTTTATTTTCCACTGTTATAGGAATATGTCTTCTTTTTTAATGATTTTTTCTATGTAATAGTCAGTATCTAACGAATTTTTTTTAGTATAGGATATACATTTTTGTTATTTTTTATTCTAAAAATAAATTATATGTAAGTACCTTTTTTAAGTTTATTTGTCTGATTAAATTGTAATGTAATGTTCATTTGACTAGTTTTACGCACAGGCAAAAAAGCCTATGTAAAACTTTTTCCCCTACATTAAATTGTTAACTTGAACCTATGTATACTTAAAAGGGAAATAAATTGATTTTCTTTCTTTCTTATTTTCGTATCTGTGCTTAAACCTATCGTTTGGAACTACTTTATTGGCCTCTTTATTCACGTTGAAATGAAATGTATAACTTTATTGTTAATGATATTGATAGTGTCAAAATTAATTATAGTTTAGTACTCAACTGATGTGTGTTAATAATTTTGAGCAATACCCCAAACCAAGTAAATTATATCGGTAAAAGTTCGAAAATGTTTTGGACGAAGTAAGTTACTTCTTAACGATACATTAATACCTGTAGGTGGGATTAACCTGCCTCATAAATAATGGAGACTGTTGAATCACGAATGAAATATAAATGGTGATTGACAATAGATCAGTCATGTGATTTTGTGGAGTCCATTCAAACTATGGATCACATAGTTACAGAATGCCCCCTTCACTCTATTATATAGGAATTAGCCAGCATAAATAGAATCAGTGAGGCAGGTCTAAAATGGCTTGGTGGTTCATATATTTATTAATATCACATGGCTTTTATGTTTTTCAAATTAATGAATGATAGTTTTTATACATAGTATAAACAAAATAAACAAATGCTATATATATAGTAAATTATACATGTAGATCAAGGCATGTAAATAACTTGCTCCTTTAAGAATATCCAAAGTATAAAATCTATATTAGATTCAGGTTAAAATAAGAAAATTATGTACACAAATCAGATACTTTGGGTTAAATCCAATATTATACAGTCGTTGTATGCAGCAATTTTTCATTCAATACAACCTAAAGAATACAACTAGACTACTTAATATTTAAATGTGAAAAACAATTACAATTATTGGCACTGAATCATCAATAATGTTAATTTTCTACTGCTCTTGTTTTCCCCCATACTCTGACTTAATAAGTTCCTCATACAGATAAATAGTCTATGGGGAATGGGCAAAGTAAAGTTAACAAGGAGATCGGCCTCCCCTAAAAAAAAAAAAAAAAAAAAACCAAACAAAAATAATACAACATTCTTAAGTATCCATGTGCAAGGAAACATTGTTGAGTCATCAATGTCAAAGATGTGTTCTAGTTTGGGCTCCTGTCCACTGACTGCTTCCTCTCAATATGTACACTATTCACTCATCATTTACACTAGTTTTGGCATTTAGCTTCTATCTAGGATATCAACTAAATTTAATAAGCAATCAAACAAACATTCGTCAGTTAAAAAGTTAACTAATGGGTTTAAAGACAAATGATTTTAAATATTAAAACAATTTTAGAGATACAGAATTACTAGACGTCTCATTCGAGTTAGAATTAGATAAATTGATGTGGTTATATGTATAAACGAAGTTCTGTACAGTGTGCGAATCAATTAACACAGAGAGGGGTAGGGTATTTGAAGCCTTGCCCGCGTTTATAGGAAGACTGAACCACGTCTCCAGAGCTGATAGTTTTAATGTGTACTTCTAGAACAAACTGCATTTTAACTTACTAGGATTGAGATATCGTTTTCCAACTTTACATGAAAATAGATCATTTGTTTCTAAAGATAACAGTGGCGTTGTATGTACTAACAATGATTGTGATTTGTGACCTTCATACGTTTTAAATATTCGCTAAACACTTTGATTTTTGAATGAATTTAAAAATGTGTCTTAAAATGTCAGGCAACTACAAAATTGTTTAGTTTTTGGTCAGATATGTGATCAAAGCACTAATATTTGTAAGTGATTACTTCGTGACCCTTAATGTTTTTTTAAAATTCAATTTACGACTAATACTTTGGACTGACTCCTAGGTTTAAGAGAAGAGAGGGGGTCGATATCACCAGCCAACTCTTCGTTTGAGATAATGATAATATGTAGGCTAGTCCTTCTATTGTAAAGTAATGTTATTGTAGCTTTATTTTTTTTAATTATTTGACTTTTTAGAATCTAAATTATTCGTCTAATATGTTCGTTCGTTCAAATATCGTATTATCGGACCATAATATTTGTGAGAGGATGGGATCGAGAATTGGTAATTTAGAAGTAATATTTGATTACCAGGTAGTACAGGTAAGTAAGAATTCTAAGCCCAGTAAGTAAAATATAATAAGTCGATATCCTGGCTGCAGTGGAAAGATGATATTGTGCTTATTTTTGTTGGAATTAACTTAGCATCTTATGTAGACTTAATATTTGTAACATTTTATGACCGTCAAACGTATCAATTTGGCCGACGAAATAACATATAACACTGTCTGTAGAAATAACATCTAACACTGTCTGTAGAAATAACATCTAACACTGTCTGTTGAAATAACATCTAACACTGTCTGTAGAAATAACATCTAACACTGTCTGTTGGTTAAGAAACAGTTTAGCAATTAATATCTCAGAATGATTCGAACACAATAATAATTGTATTATTATGACAACTCTATTTATAATAATACTCTATTTTATACTCTATAAAAAAATATACAAACACAAGAAAAGGATTTATTTTAAATAATTATGTTATAGTTTTATTTTATATTCACTTATTTTACTGCGAATATATTAGGATATTTTAGCACTGGAGGAATGTTTACAATACGCGAATACGGAAATCGTGTAACGGGTTTCCTCGCGGTAAATGTTTAACATTTACTCTTGTAGGTCTAGTCTCCTGAACAAAAAGTCAGCTCTCATGAATAGGAAGAGGAGTTTTTTTTTTTTTTGGAATCTTCGTATTAAAATGAAACGTCAGACTGAGGGAAGGCTTTATTTATATTTTATAGTGTTCCAACGATTCGTCAGATTTAGTAGAGAAGTTGGAGCAACGAACGGGGGAAGATATAGAAATGGAAGAGATCAGTTGGGGCAAAATGCCAGTATATGAAAGATAGATGGTATTTAGGATAGTATAGGAATGGGAGAGGGTGGTTGGAATAACATACGAGGGTATAAAGAGAGGGTATGGTTATTGGGGAAACATAAGACGGAATATATAAGGATGAGGGTAGTTGAGGGAACAATGAAAGGAATAGAAAAAGGAGGGAGATGACGGAGAAACAGAGGAAGATATATAATGGTAGTTGGGGCAACATCCGATGGAATAAAAAGGAAGAGGGCATTAGGGCAGGATTGGATGGTACTGTATATATAGAGAGAGGGAAGTTAGGACAACATAGGATTGTATATGAAGAGAGAGGGCAGTTAGGGCAAAATAGGATGGTATAGAAAGGCCAGTGGCAAGTTGGAGCACCAGATGATGGTATATAAAGGGAGAGGGCAGCTAGGGTAACATAGAATGGTATATAAAGGAAGAGGATATTGGTGAAACATAGGGTGTATATAAAGATATAGGGCATTGGGATAACTTAGATGGTATATAAATGAAGAGTGCAGTTGCGGCAACATAGGACAGTATTGAAACGGGAGGGGGTAGTTGTGGTAACCTCGGGCGGTATAGAAAAGGAAGGTGTAAGAATTATCCTATTGTAAGCTTGAGGTTGGGTCAATTTCTTTAGTCGAATAAACCAGGTCACATGAATAGTAATTGAAAGTGATTAAACTGAATAATTATCATGTAGCTTGGAATGCGTTTGCGTAGCCTTAATTATCTTAATCGTATCATACGCATGCTATAAAAAAATATAAAATACATAGATACTAAGAAAACATTGTACTTTAAACCCTTTCAAATTATAAAATGTTTCTCACTTGTTATTTGACAAGATTCGTCTTTACAGTTAACGAAACTATACGAGACTTTAATTAAAGAAATGTATTTTTTATATCATCAGTTTGAAGTGTTAATTATGATAATAGAATAGATTGAGCCGATAAAGCGCTACTTTGGCAGGAGGTAATTGAAAACGAGCGATTGGATTGGAAGGAGGTAAAAGACTTGTGTGCCCCGGAATAAAACAGCGATTTCACTCTCAACCCTGTTGTTAGAGTTATTGAGCGCCCGCCACCCCCCGCCATCCCAAAGGACTTGGCGCCGAGCCCGGCAAACTTTTATCATTCAACCAAGTTTGCGAGGGAAACTTTGACAAAGTTTGTCTTATGAAACAGTTAGAAAGTTAAAGCGAGCGATGTCTGGCTGCCAGATATATTACCTACTGGGCCCAGTCTCCGCCAGGTAATACTCCCTGGCTTGTTCAATGTAATCCTATTATTGACTTTTCAACAACCTGTATTTACCTTTAAGATTACGAAATAATAAAATCAAATGCTTTCGTATCTATTAAACTAAAACCTTTTTTTTAAATGATGCTAAAATGCAAAATCTTTTATTAGTTAAAAACCATTAGGAAATTTGTATAAGTGGTACTGTGGCATTATATTTTGATATTGCGCTTGCAGTTAACATTGTACCATCTGTAGAAATATATGTAATTAGACAGTTAAATATTTAATTATGTGAAAAACATACAACAAATATCTATCAAACAATTAAAATATCACTGACTGACCGACTGGTTCGTCACTAGATCTCCAAAACTATATGTAAGATTGACCTGACGTTTTTATAAAATGTAGATTTTATACCATAGAAGTGCGCTAAGATTGTTACACATTTTTACTTGGGGAATTGTTACTTATGAGACGCCGAAACAACGTTGTGCGTATTTTAAGGCGAATATGAATGATGATATGAGTATAGTCAGGTTACTAACTGATTTCAATTGTTCCTCAGATAGGGCAATTTACTAATAGCCCAACAGCCAGGGCACTGAGGGACTTACAACTTTACGTGGAATCCGAACCACGTAGTGTTGGTATGATTTTCGGCTAATTGACAAGCCTGATACTCAGTTACATCCACCACACTATATCCGCACAATGATTACCACCCAACATAGACATCCCAGACATGTCTATACCCAGACCATGCCAATAGCAACCGCTGATCGGACGCTATGTCGGTATTAAGACATCAAACCTATCGCCTACAATCTCCCAAACACTTTGTCACCATGTAGATGGGTTACAGCCCTGCGCCACCAGTGCCGACTGGCTTGTCACTAGATCTCCAAAACCATATGGAAGATTCATGACATTTTTATAAAATGCAGGTTTGATATCATAGATGTGCCCTACGATTTTTATATGTTTACTTGTATAGCCTCTGGTTATTTTCAATACTTTTATAAATTCATTAGAAAAACTTATAAATGATGTTTTTATTTTTGTAATTATAATATTAACACACTTTAATCATATTTAAATGTAACATTCTTTAGACAGATAAAAAAAACTTATATTTACGCTCTTGACATTCTATCCACCTTATTATTTGTAACCATCATTGGAAAAGCATGATTCACTGAAAGAATTAGCAATTTAAATTTGAGTGAATCTTTCTGCAGACTTAAAACAGTTTACCTCTGGAGTAGAGAAACTCTATTGGATCGTTGATGGCATAGTTAAATTATATGGAAATAAATAATATTATAGCTTATAAATATGCCATCTTATATATAACAGCCTTTTATGAATATTTAAGACTATATTTCAGTTATAGTAGAAAATCACTTATTGATATAATATAAAATGAGTTAAAATAACAATTAAGGTTATTTTTACATTTTATGAGACAATATTGTTTTCTTTTATTTATTTTCATGGTCACTGACCAATATTATAAATATAGAACAATAGCCTAGAACAATAAAACAGTTCGAAATACAAACTAATAACAATAATATACAACAAAAGTAAAGATTAACCTATTTACATTCTAAATGATAAAATTAATATTATCAATATACGAAAAAATATATCAATTAATATGGAAAATTCGCTTAGTTTATATGCATGGCAAACGTAGTAGAAAGTGAGGCGACCACTAGCAGTGCATGGATACATGGATACTTAAGGACAGTAGACCTGGTGACAGCTCTTCTGAGGAGAACTACAGGCAAGCCCACTAACTCGGTCACCAGCACGCAGGAGCCTTGTAACAGGACTGTGGAGTAGTTGGTTGTGATATGTCTAACCATAAGGTGCTCTAAGACCATATTCCAGTCGGTACTCTAATGCTGAAATGCTCAAGCAGGCAAGGACAGCGAATAATGTAATTCGGGATTATGTAAAGCTTCATTACGTCAAAAAGCTAACGCCTGACGACAGAAGCAGCAGACCAAGCTCAGAGCAACAGGTAACTCTCTCTATTGGCAAAGACCTCAGTCATTCGTGATCATGTACAGCTGCATTACATCAAACAGCTAGCGCCTGACTGAAACAGGTAGCGGACCAAGCTCAGAGCAACAGGTACTCTGCAGGCAAGCGTACTCTTCAATTACAGGAGTCTAACAAATATTTTTCAGTCAGGTTGGAGAAAGTCAATATATCACAGTTGGTATGGGAACCAAATCTCAAAAGATTATAAGAGATTCTGCCTCACCAACGCATTGTACCAAAACGTGCTGTGGAAGGTATAACTACCACACGCAATACTTTAGAGCAGAAACTATCAATATGTTGGTAGAAGGACAAATCCACTAACACTCCTAGATCCCTCACAAGTACATTTTTCAACCTGATTACTATTCAAAAACTAGTTATATGATAAAGGGGGTTTCTATAAAATGAGTTCAGTTTATTTTAATATTAATACATTTTAATTAATTTTAAGTAAAATATTTCTCAAATTTATTATTTGAATAACCTTTTTTGTAGACACCCTGCATTATCTTGGCAGTCTAAATAGGGAACGCTTCAAGCTGAGAAACTAATTTGAAAACTGTTCAACAAAATGTTTGATGAGATAATAATTGTAACGATACGTAGGAATCGAGTTTTTTATATGTAAGTAAACTTCACTCGCCAGTTGACATGGACATACAGGCCTGTGCGTCAACTTTATTCAACGAGTGAAGTACCGACCGCTGACTCAGTGGGGATTCGAACCTTGGACCATGCTATCGGCAGTCCGAAACCTTAACCACTGAGCCACCACACCGGCTAAGTATATGAGAATTCTTCTCACATGGATGTCAATGAACCTGTACGTCCAATACAACTGTACGTGTATAGGAGGGTGGGTGGGCCAAACCACTTTACGTGTATGGGAGGGTATGTGGTTCAAACCACTGTACGTGTATTAGTTATTAATTCCACACAAAATATTCAATTCATCGAAATGTTGGGAGTACCTTCCATAGCACTTCAAACTGTTCCTTTCACAGTGAAGGGATCGCCCCACCCTCACTCGAGGTTTTCGTATTAAGCATGATAGTCAGTTTTTATTTTTTTTTATTTTAAGAAAAAAAATTATACTGAGGTTATGTTAGATGGATATATCTGAGGTGATGTCGGATTTTCCTTCATAAGAATCATAATAAGAAACATGTCCATAAGAAGCAAAATTCAAGCCTTATAATTACTAGGCACCAAAAAAGGCATGCCATCAAATAACTGTTTCAGTGTTTTTAGAAAGCTGCTATCTAAGGATTTCAGAATTTTTCCTATATTACGCTAAATGTCTCCCTTGAAACCACTAATCTGTGATATATTGAAACTTGGGTCAGCACTTTGAAAACTGTTATCTCATATTAAATAGATTCTACATATATTTTCTAATGTGTTAAAAAAATACTTATAAATATTTAAGACTAAACCATTTTGTTTCCTAGAAAGACATAACTGTTCTAAACCTATAAATACGTAATTTATATAATTGTAGCCCAATTTCTTCTAATACGGTGGTCATGAGAGTAATAAAGTGTTCATGTAGTCTGGTTACTGATTGTCAATGAATTTTCCATCACTAGACACTAGTATTTTTCTATAAATAATTCATTGAACTCTCTGTTATTGTACAATATATTATTTAATCTGACATATTATTGTTGCACATTTTCTCAACTGCCAAATCAATTGACAACTGCCAGCCAGCCTCACCCATGGTGAAAAGAAAGAAGCCTTTTTCCACTAAGTTCTCACAATGCTCATTGAAGTTGAATTCGTATCTTTAGTACTATTTTCTTACTAAACATACAGAAACTATAAATTGTACATAAGTAAACAGTCTATCCAAAAACCAAATCAAAGCAATCACATAACAATCGTGTTTTTCTCTTAAAAGAACATTTATGAAATAAAAACCTCAGCATGAAAGGAAATGAAAAGTGGCTTTATTAGGTGGAGTTAGGACTATTAAGTCCTATCTTCCACTCAATCTTAAATGGTCAGAATGATGTACACAATTTTACTAACAGAATTCATCTCGAAATGTAAAATTATATAAATATGAGCTCTCTTACATTCATATCAGTATTTTTACTGCATTGTAATATCATAAATGTATTACTACCTTACTTTGTTAATGAGAATATTTAAGGAATAATTCATTTTGAAATATCATAAAAACAAACAATGTTACATTGGTTCCATATTGCTAATGAGAAGACTCCAAAAACACTTAATTTTTTTACTACATTACATATACAGTATCACATGTGTAATTGCATAGCTCTCACATGGCACTACTGTACCCACAAACCTTACAAACTTAGTCGATGATCATCAAAAGCCTCTTTTCTATTATTTTATTTGTTGAATTCCCTTATTTTATGATTGCTAACTGAAGACGATCCTTCAGGAATCCTTCACTCTGATAGGATATAGCAGTTAAAATTAATATGCGATTGATTAACAGGGCCTTTGGGAGAGCCGGTGGCCGAGTACCTGAGTTAGAGATGGCGCAGGTGGGAAGCATGGCATTGACTATTAACAGGGCCTTTGGGAGAGCCAGTGGCCGAGTAACTGAGTTAGAGATGGCGCAGGTGAGAAGCATGGCATTGACTATTAACAGGGCCTTTGGGAGAGCCGGTGGCCGAGTACCTGAGTTAGAGATGGCGCAGGTGAGAAGCATGGCATTGACTATTAACAGGGCCTTTGGGAGAGCCGGTGGCCGAGTACCTGAGTTAGAGATGGCGCAGGTGAGAAGCATGGCATTGACTATTAACAGGGCCTTTGGGAGAGCCGGTGGCCGAGTACCTGAGTTAGAGATGGCGCAGGTGGGAAGCATGGCATTGACTATTAACAGGGCCTTTGGGAGAGCCGGTGGCCGAGTACCTGAGTTAGAGATGGCGCAGGTGAGAAGCATGGCATTGACTATTAACAGGGCCTTTGGGAGAGCCGGTGGCCGAGTACCTGAGTTAGAGATGGCGCAGGTGAGAAGCATGGCATTGACTATTAACAGGGCCTTTGGGAGAGCCGGTGGCCGAGTACCTGAGTTAGAGATGGCGCAGGTGAGAAGCATGGCATTGACTATTAACAGGGCCTTTGGGAGAGCCGGTGGCCGAGTACCTGAGTTAGAGATGGCGCAGGTGGGAAGCATGGCATTGACTATTAACAGGGCCTTTGGGAGAGCCGGTGGCCGAGTACCTGAGTTAGAGATGGCGCAGGTGGGAAGCATGGCATTGACTATTAACAGGGCCTTTGGGAGAGCCGGTGGCCGAGTACCTGAGTTAGAGATGGCGCAGGTGAGAAGCATGGCATTGACTATTAACAGGGCTTTTGGGAGAGCCGGTGGCCGAGTACCTGAGTTAGAGATGGCGCAGGTGAGAAGCATGGCATTGACTATTAACAGGGCCTTTGGGAGAGCCGGTGGCCGAGTAACTGAGTTAGAGATGGCGCAGGTGAGAAGCATGGCATTGACTATTAACAGGGCCTTTGGGAGAGCCGGTGGCCGAGTACCTGAGTTAGAGATGGCGCAGGTGGGAAGCATGGCATTGACTATTAACAGGGCCTTTGGGAGAGCCGGTGGCCGAGTACCTGAGTTAGAGATGGCGCAGGTGGGAAGCATGGCATTGACTATTAACTAAGTTTTATCACTAATATTTACCTTGTACTGGTTCTCTCCCTTACTCTGTCCGATAAGTTCCCCACATTATCATATCAGCTCAATCCTAAGAATAGTCGGCAGCTCTTCATGCAGCTCTGTCTAATGCCTTCCTTTTCATCTCCATGCATCTGTATCCGGAGTATCTCACAACTTGACTGATGTAACTTAGGCGCGTTGCTCTTCCCTGCTCTCCTTATCCTTTTCCTTCAATAATTGACACTAGGAATTCGTTGTGTCTATATAAATTACATATCTACTTATGCCTCCTTTCTTCCAGCATTCTCCAAATTTTTCGTTTTTCTCCAACAAGTTCCAGCACTATTTCATTACTCATTTGTTCTGTCCATTTTATCTTTTTCATCCGCCTCCAATAGCACATATCAAATGCTTCGATTCGCTTTCCATCCGCATCTCTTATTACCTTGGTGTCTGAACCATATAATGCCACACTCCAGACTAAAGTCTTGATGAGCTGTTCTATCCGCATCTCTTATTACCTTGGTTTCTGAACCATATAATGCCACACTCCAGACTTAAGTCTTGATGAGCTGTTTCTGAACCATATAATGCCACACTCCAGACTAAAGTCTTGATGAGCTGTTCTATCCGCATCTCTTATTACCTTGGTTTCTGAACCATATAATGCCACACTCCAGACTAAAGTCTTGATGAGCTGTTTCTAAACCATATAATGCCACACTCCAGACTAAAGTCTTGATGAGCTGTTCTATCCGCATCTCTTATTACCTTGGTTTCTGAACCATATAATGCCACACTCCAGACTAAAGTCTTGATGAGCTGTTCTATCCGCATCTCTTATTACCTTGGTTTCTGAACCATATAATGCCACACTCCAAACTAAAGTCTTGATGAGCTGTTTCTGAACCATATAATGCCACACTCCAGACTAAAGTCTTGATGAGCTGTTTTCTAAGTTGCAGGTTGATATTTTTAGAGTAAAACAATGCCTTTCTATTGATAAAAACAACCTTAGCTTGTGTTATTCTTTGCTTTATGTCATTTTTATTTTGACAATTTTTCGTTATGCTGCTTTCTATATATTTAAATGATTTTGCTTGATCGATTGTTGTACTATTTACTTGGATGTTAATTTCTTATGTTTTTCTGGAGCACATCAATATCTCTGTTTCGGTTATATTTATTTTCATTTTATACTCTTCTATTATTTAATTCATACTTTTAAGCGTACGTTTCATGTTGCATTCATCTGGTGGTAGTACAGCAATAATAAACTAGTACAACAAAAGTCTCTGCACTGATCAATAACAGTATATTGGGAATGGGCAGGGTAAGGTCAAAATGGAGATTGTCATGGAAAAAATGTATTGCAGACAGAACCCTATCCTGTTTTGTCGATTGTTTTCTGTAAATATCCGATTTTTTAAATTTATCGATTCCAGCTTACAATTTAACAAATTTTGTCTTTGGAAAAAATGTTGTTAACTAAGTACAGTCTACAATATTGTAGCTGTCAAACTATTAAATACCATATAAGGCAAGATATGATTAGTATTATGAGTTGTGTTTTAGAAGTGATGATTGGATCGACCTGTATGTTAAGTATGCCATCGTTACCTCTCCCAGCTCAACTGGACGTCTTACACAGTGAAGCTGGACAAGTACTCATCCTGTATCCATGTTACGCCAACTTCACTTAAGAACACATTATTCTAGATCATATTAGGGGGTAGTCAAAATTCAAAATTCAAAATATTGTATTGTAGAAATGACAATGTAAATTGTATTACAAACGTCAGAATATGTAATATAAAACATGTTCAGAAGATAAAATAAAATAAAACTATTCTATCGTAGTAGGCCTAGTTAGAAATTATTATATTACCCATAGAGCAAAATTAACATTATTAAATTAAATTAAACATTAACAGTAATGAACTCATCGACCGACAGTCAGTTATTCCCTAATATTATAAGTGAATGAAGAAAGGATGTGCTTGATTCTTGTAGCCGGATTACTATTACTAGATAATTAGAAAGAGGAGATACGCATTGGACCACACACACTGTACGTGTATGGGTGGGTGGATGGGTCAATACCATTGTACGTGTATGGGAGGGTGGATGGGTCAATACCACTGTACTAGAATGTGTAGGCCATGTGCGTGTGTATAGAGGTGGGTCAAAGTAACTGGAACTGTCTCGTTGGTACTGTTTCACGCTCGTAACCGCGACAATTCCGCTACAAAATTTGGAACTCCCAGTTCCAACTTCCAACAGTTCCAACTCCACAGCGCCAGCGATACAGTCCCGGCAATGTCAACAGTAGAGGTGTGCCAAACAGTACCAATGCAACTACGACGGTGCCGGCCGTGAGACAGTACCGCGAGACAGTTCCAGACGTCAACAGTAGACTACGTGGTGGAGGACCCATGGCCAATTATACCCATCACTAAGTACTCTGGCTAAACAATACTTATGTTTCATTGCCACATCTGTTCCATGTGAACGTATTTTTTCGAAGACAGGTTTAATAATTAATGAAAGACGAACTCAGTTGAAACCTGCAACAGTTGGGGAACTGGTATATTTAAATACGAATTATAACTATGTCAAAAAGTAGGCCATATTTAAAATTTTGTTCATATATAGGCCTAAAAATGTTACCCGTAACTGTATTTTTTGAAAAATAAATCTTACTATCCTCTTTATTTTTTTAATCTTATTATTCCTGAGATTATTTATTTTTAATATTCACGATCATATGCATTTTATCGATATATCCATAAAAATGGACCTTGTAGATGAATATTTATGTAGTATTAAATCAAACATGTGTTTAACAGAGTAAATAGTAGTAACTGTTTATCTTATAAGTACCAATCTGGAACTGAAATTACGATTAAAAATCTACAACCATTGTGGTACTAGTACTATGTAGAACTGAAACTACCAAAGCTAAAAGTACCACAGAGAGTGGCTCATGAGTCATGGAACTGTTTGGAACTGGAACTGTCTCGCGGTACTGTCTCACGGCCGGCACCGTCGCAGTTGCAGCTGGTTCCCTCATTGGTACTGTTTGGCACACCTATATGTGTGTGTGTGTGCGCGCGCGCACGCATGTGTGTGTGTGTGTGTGTGTGTGTGCGCGCGCGCGCGCCGAAATATCAGCTAGGAGATTGAGGTCGGGGAGGGGGAAGGCCGCGGCCTTGATTTTAGTAGTACGCAAAAGATAGGCAAAAGTAGATTGCAGAAAGTGGTAAGATAAGAACAATGGAAATTTCAAAGCATGGTTATAACTATATACCTTTAAGGGAATAAACAGAATTCTTGATATTTGTATTTAACGATGCGTATTCAGATTGCAAACACCTCCAGACAGCGCTGACAGACCGATATGTCGTTGACAGACAATATCAGTTTTACCGGAAATCTCAAAGAACTTTGAATGTGAACACTTAGTTGTTAAAGTTACATATTAGTTACATTTAAAAATGAGCCTTATAACTAATTGCAAACCAAAGGCAACAGAGTGTTTTCATGGATGATAATCATCAGTTTACTCTGTGGGAACTAAGTCTAGTCATCATTTTCGAAGAGGTGGATCCTGTTAATACAATAAACTTTAATTAGACCTCAAATCGCTGTATTTTTGTGTTTTTAATTTGACCGAAGTTGAAGTGTTTTATTTATTACCACGAATAAAATGTTTTATGAATAAATACCCACGATATTAATACGGTAAATAAATTTGGTTAATACGTTGTTTTATGGATGATTCAAAGATATGTAATAGGACCCACACCAAATTTCATAAGTATAAATATATAAAGAGAAAAGGGTTACATTTCTTTCATAAAAGTCTAGAATTCGTTTACTTTAAATTATGTAGTCAATGGGCAAACTTTTAATTAAACTTCGAGCGTGGAGCTTATAAGATTAATTTATTATCCATCACAAAGTTTTGAACTTCTTAAAAGGCTTAGAAACAACAAACTTTTATAGTATTATTGTTTTTACCAAGAAAATGTCGTGACATTTTAACTTCAACCTAGCTAGACTTACATTGTTATTATATTGTGATGATGGCTTTATTTAAAATGTTATGAGCAAATTACTGGCCAGTTAATCTTTATTCAGCTTTTTAATACTTTTGTTTGCTATTATTACGCCGAATAAAATTTTTATTACATTATAATTGTAAAATTTTCATACTTAATACGTACTAAAACATTGTCCTCTCTTTTCTTACCAAATATTTACTTTAACGGTTTAAGCATGCATTTATTTATTATAAGTATTATTTTTTGTCTACATATAGGTATTTAAGCTATTTATTTATTTACAAACATATGGGTAAATAAATAAAGTTGATAGATCTTGCTTAAGTACAATTGAAATGTAGTGTTCTCAATGAACAAGATTACCATACTACAACTAGTATACATATCTTGTGTTAGTAATTTGATTTTATGTACATTGTAGGCACATAATGTAGACATACAATCGGCCAACTTGGCTTATTAACAGGCCGTTAAGATTACGATATAAAAGTAGAATTTAAACAAGTTTCAATGCTGTATTTTGTTTTACTGATGAGAATGATGACAAAAATGAAGTTCCATCGTTGCTGAGAAACACTTCCGTTTAGCCCATCGAGCAGCCTCTCCCACCCGCCACCCCACTTGGCATGACGCGGACGCCAAACTTTTCCCCAACAAAGTACTTATCAAAACCGTGTTAAAAGTTTGTCTTGAGTAACAACAGTAGCTGCTTCTTCTGAGACGGTGAACATCTGAACAGTGCTTGGTTCTTCCTTCAAACTAACACATTCCCTTCCTTCCTGAGTGCAATCTTTATCGAGCTAAGGGTTGGGTATCTCAAGTTTTTATTATAATTGTTACCAATAACATTTTGTATTATTATAACAACTTTTCAAGTGAAGTATGCTTGTGATAATTTATAGATCAATAAATACTGTATTCAATTTTTGTAAAATACTAGCACCCCCGTTGCGGCTTCGCCCTCAAACGTTCAAGTTGTATTCAAAATGTATGGAATTCAATTTATTTTTTCAATTCGAATTATAAGTATTTGTAAAAATTAACGCATTTTGGTTTATGAACTTAGGTTAAAAAGCTTTGTAAGAAGCAGAAGATATGCCTATTTATTTTTCCATTTATTTTTTACTATCTTTACTAAAAGCGTAAATTGTAATAATTGTTAAGAGTATGTGAATTTTTCAGATGGGTTTTTACTCTTACGAAAATAAAAAACGTAATTAAACTAACAATAGACGACTATTACATTTTATTTTAAGTTACAGATTCGCAATACAACAATTGCCTATCATATTAATGCACATTTAAGAATTTTAAAAATAACTTACTGAAAAACTTCTTTGTAAACGTTACGTTCTTTGTTATTTGTCTTTCCTTTTGGTGCTAAAATAACAACACTTGATGGACTGCTTACTCTAAAATTACTCTAAAATAAAAGACGGATAGCTACATGAAATTTTCCGTGGGAAAAGCACACTTATACATATAAATCTATACCTGCAAATGTTTAGAACTGTCCTTAAGATTTATTGATTGTCATATAAAAAAACATATTAATAGGGAATTGTAATATTTTGTATTGTAATGGATAGTCTTTAGGGATTACTTTTACTCAGGATCAAGCAGCTCTGCAGCTTGATTTGCTGATCAACAGAGAAACTACCTCTTAATATCTTGAAGTCATATGAAAATATAAGGTAAGAAACATCAAGAACACTGCCAATATAATAAGCTAGTAATAATAATTGCTTCAATAAATTTTGTCTGTGGAACTCGTAAACCTGTAACATTGCATAATTTTGGTGGAAAAGGTTTCTGACTGGTGTTCTTATTTTTAAAGTGAGTCTATGTGGTTGGAACCTAGGTGGACTGAGAGTATGCAAATATTCAGTTGGCAATTATACATCAGTGTCTACTTGAACAGTTGAATCTATCGATAAGTAAGTTATTCAACTTTTGTTTCATGAAAGAGTTTAGTAAAATATCGTTAATTTATTTATTCAGCTGTCTAATTTTTGGAGTCAATATTGGTATTTCCCAAAGCCACTCAGTATATTTATGCTTAATATTTGTAATATTAGGATATATTCTGTCTATTCATTCCCTTAGAGTAATTACCATCTTTCCTAGTGCTGGGGGCAAGTTCATCTTCCTCAAGATTCAGGATACTTACCTCATATTCTCAAAGGTAGATCAGAAAAGATTCCAGCAGTTTCATCACGATGAACTCTCATAATTTTTTATTGTAACAGATACATCAGAATCAATCATAATATTAAAGACTGACAGAGAGGCTTGAGAAATTGTAGGATGAGTGTAGAATGAACAGGATGGTTGATGGTCCATAGAATCAGAGGAGCTACAGAGTGGAGATGTTCTCATAGGTGAAGAAGATATTGTCACAGCGAGAATGACGTCGAAAAGGCCTTCTAAATGGTTTCTTCTGAACCGGAGACGTCGTTTATACCTTTCATTCTCTACATATTTAGCCAGCATTTTGCCATCACGATATATTTCAAACTCGAATGGGAAAATCTCCCGCTGCCTTGAGCTCACAAGAAGTACAGTTAGACACCTGGCGAAAAAAAGGAAAACTGTCTCGTCTTTGTTACAATTACAAAGAGAGCACTTGTAACACATTTGGAAATGTCTAATACGTATTGTAGCTAATTAGAGTATTGTTGGCCTACCCGGATCATAATGAGCGGTTTGAACTTCTACCAGTTGTTAGACACGTGATTTACGATAGCTACCCGTACCTCAGACGCTCGAGACGCTAAACCGCGTGCAGTATAAGACGGGGAATAAAATAGGCATTCACCATTCCCTTAAACCTCTATCACACGGCTAAGAACATCCTAGCTATCGCCATCTACGACTATATTTACAACCTCAACCATATCATGAAAAGGGCAAGAAAAAAATCTAAATTACATAAAAATGAAAATGATAAAACCTCTCTTCCAGAGAATTAATATGTTTACGTTAACTTCAATTACACAAACTTTAGGAAGAATTATTTCCATAAAACTAAACACAATTTAAATCAAAATCAATTTAATCAAACAAATAAAAAATAATATATTAATTAATAACAAAAGTAACACATTTCTCTCATGTTTATGTTTTTCTTTTATCGGCTGTTTTAAATAAATTAATTAAATTAATGACAATGTTATTCTTATGAAAAAAAATTTTACGTTATGGGATTGGACTGTTTACACCCCTTAGGAATGGAATTCCGAAAGATCCTTTTTTAGCGCGCACTAAGACCATAAAAAGAAGGCACCGTAAAAATTTCAAGTTGCTATCTTTTACGGATTGATTTTAGATCGGCCTTTATGAACGTTTGGGGGTGTTTCTACCCCTTAGGAATGGAATTTCGAAAAATATTTTTTTAGCAGGCACTAAGAACATATAAAGAAGGTACTGTAAACAATTTCAAATAGATATATTTTACTGTTTACACTAAACGTCGATTTTTAAATATGCCTCTATGTATTTCTTATTGAGAGGTGTACATATTTTATAAAAACTTATGATTTTAGAATCTCAATATTAAAATTTCAAAAATATTTCTTAGCACGAACCTAGACTCTGAAATGAAGGTACTGTTAAAATTTCAAGACCTTACCTATTGTAGTTAATGCTCTGCATTGATTTTGAACATTTTCCTTCTTTTTTTATAAATCTAGAACAATCACAATACCATTTGATCCCAACCACGTGGCGTACACTATAGCTGACTCGACAATTGTTGTGAGGAAATCACCTCTGCAGCTAAACAATCACAATACCGTTTAATCCCAACAACGTGGCGTACACTATAGCTGACTCGACAATCGTTGTGAGGAAATCCCCTCTGCAGCTAAACAATCACAATACCGTTTAATCCCAACCACATGGCGTACACTATAGCTGACTCGACAATTGTGAGGAAATTACTTCTGCAGCTAAACAATCTCAATACCGTTTAGTCCCAGCCACTTCGTGTACACTCTATCTGACTCGACAATTGTTGTGAGGAAATCACCTCTGCAGCTAAACAATCACAATACCGTTTAATACCAGCCACGTGGCGTACACTATAGCTGACTCGACAATTTTGAGGAAATTACCTCTGCAGCAAAACAATCACAATACCGTTTAAACCCAGCTACGTGGCGTACACTATAACTGTCTCGACAATTGTTGTGAGGAAATCACCTCTGCAGCTAACCAATCACATTACCGTTTAATCTCAACTACGTGACGTACACTATAGCTGACTCACCTATGCAGCGAAACAATCACAATAACGTTTAATCCCAACCACGTGGCGTACACTATAGCTGACTTGACAATTGTTGTGAGGAAATCACCTCTGCTGCTAAACAATCACAATACCGTTTAACCCCAACCACGTGGTTGTACACTATAGCTGACTCGACAGTTCAAATTCAAATTCAAATTCAAAATTCTTTATTCATAATATTTTGTACACATATACAAAGAATAGCGTCTTAATACTTAAATGCTTAAACTAAAATAAAACTACGGGATACATGACTATAAAAAATAAAACAAATAATAACAATAATGGGACTTATTGCATTTATTGGAAGACCAGGCTCTCAGTACTCAAGAACAAAAATATTCATTAATTGAATAGAGTGCTTTTTCAGTTAGATATCTTTTTATTTTGATTTCAAAACTTTTCGCATTATTTTCAAGCTTAATCTCAGTTGGTAACTGCATAAAGAAATATTTTCCAATGTAGCTTGTTTTCTTTTTATAGAATTCCAAGCTGTGTCGATCTAAGGATATTTTATTACGTGTGTCATAATTGTGTTGGGATTGTATTAGAGATTCACTGCAGTTTGACTTAAAAAATTTAATGCATTCAATAATGTATAGGCTGTATACTGTCGGTATGTTTTGTTCGGAAAAAATTTGCTTTACATGATCTATTATATTCAGTTTGAACATTATTCTGAGTGCCTTTTTTGTAATATCAAGATTTTATCTAAATTCTGTTTAGTTGTTGCGCCATATATACTAATACCGTAAGATATATGGGAAAGATATATGGGGTGCAGTTGTTGTGAGGAAATCACCTTTGCAGCTAAACAATCACAATACCGTTTAATCCCATCCACGTGGCGTACACTATAGCTGACTCGACTGTTGTGAGGAAATCACCTCTGCAGCTAAACAATCACAATACCGTTTAATACCAGTCACGTGGGGTACATTATAACTGACTCGACAATTTTGAGGAAATTACCTCTGCAGCTAAACAATCACAATACCGTTTAATCCCAACCACATGGCGTACACTATAGCTGACTCGACTGTTGTGAGGAAATCACCTCTGCAGCTAAACAATCACAATACCAATTAATATCAGCCACGTGGCGTACATTATAACTGACTCGACAATTTTGAGAAAATTACTTCTGCAGCTAAACAATCACAATACCGTTTAGTCCCAAAAACGTGGCGTACACTATAGCTGACTCGACAGTTGTTGTGAGGAAATCACCTTTGCAGCTAAACAATCACAATACCGTTTAATACCAGCCACGTGGCGTACACTATAGCTGACTCAACAAATGTGAGGAAATCACCTCTGCAGCTAAACCATCACAATACTACCGAATGCAGTGTAAAAAAATTAGTCAATTATTTCGTAAAATTAAACTAACTCATTTTTAGTGCTTTAAGAAATACTAAGCTTCTCTCTATTAGTTTCCTATACCTTTTATTTTTAGAATTTGCCTACAATAGATTTACTAACAATGTTGATATGAGAAATGCCTATAGAGCTCTATTTTGGCACTACTAAGACTTCCTTCACTACCGATAATTATGTCTTTGGTTGATTATGTACTTCACTACTAAAGCTAAGGCTTTGGCTTAACATAAACGTCTTTGCCTTCCTATACTACTAGCTGTCAATGCCTTGGCTTATTTTGTACTGCTAAGATTCCTTAACTCCTACTACTTACTACTACTACTTGTTCTAGTAGCCTTAACTTTGGCTTATAATGTATAGCTTTTCCTTCCTTTGCTACTAGCTGTTAACGCTTTGTCTTATTATGCTGCTAAGCTCCCTCACTACTAGCTGTCATGGCTTTGTTTTATTACTCATTATTATGTCTTCCTTTACTACTAGCAGTCATGGCTTTGGGTTATAATATACACCTTGCCTTCCTTTGCTACAAGTTGTCAACGCTTTGGCTTATTATGTACTGCTAAGATCCCTTACTACTACCAGTCATAACTTTGGCTACACTGCACAGCTTTCCTCCCTTTGCTTCTAGCAGTCATGGCTTTGTTTATAATGTACGGTTTTACTTTCCTTTGCCTCTAGCTGTAAAAGCTTTGGTATATTACATACTAATTAGCTCCCTCATTTCCCTGAGGCCTTCGGGCAGAACACTTCTCTTTGTTTTGGAGATTTACCATTAGAGAGTTTCCTTAAAAGTGACCATGCTTTTCTACTTCTGTGGGTAAAGTTTATATCCTCAACAGTTTTAACCCATTTTTGTCTCCTGGCACTGTCTAGAGAGTGCAGCAGCAGATTAGCTGTGTTGGAGTTTTCGGTATCATTGACTCTTTGCAGAGATCATCTGATTACTCTATCCTGGTATATACTTCTTTTATGTATCCTCTCGCTATGTAAGCTTTAGCAATGGACGAGATTTGTAAAACGAATGTAATTTCTTATTGTAGGAGGAATTAACCTGATTCTATCAAGCCTGGTGTTAAAGACCTCCCAGTGTGCTTTATTACATTTCAAGCTAGGCCATGTTAGAGATCGAATTATGGAAATTCTGATCCCCAATGAAACCAGTGCTAGCCTGTGTTGAGAGTGGGAGAACATCAATAACTTTCCTCCTAATTTTCCTTGTTCTTATTGATCGTTCACATGAGCAAAATTTAAATCAGGTGAGTAACTCAACACCAACGAGCTGAATAAAAAGTGAATCTTTAACATCAAACAACAGGAAAAGGTAATTCCTGAAAATGGCAGAAAACTCGCCCAGTCAGCGAGTGTTCTGCCATTTTCATCTTCCGGGTTGCAGCTCCATAGGTTATGGTGACTGTTAAAGTCCCACAAAAGAGGTTAAGTTGTTCAAAACTTGGCAAAATCCTATCACCAGGCCAGGGGATGTTAGGAGGCTTTTAAAAATTGACTATAGAAATGTCTGATACGAAGACAAAGATGTTACCATCAGAGCTCTTATGGGTAGCTGACACATTGTCTATGTTCTGCTTCTCGTAAGTTGCAATACCATACACCCTATACCCAATAGAATCTACTTGTCTGTATCCAGGAATATTATCTCTTGCACTATTATTATCTTCTTCATGGGTCTCTTTGAGGGCAAGAATATCAACATTGTTTTCATGAAGGACTTATATGCGTGGGAAGGAACATGCACTCAATATTAAGAGTGACCCAAATCTGAAGCCCATAAATTTCTGGAAATTAATCTTCTTCAATACCAACAGTAATAATCTATGATAAGGTTTTCACTGACGCCACTGTTTTGGTACACTTCTTCAACTGCGGCAGTGGGTCCATCTGAACATGATCGATACTGTGAATTTTCACGTCAGGATCAAGATTAACCCACTGTCATCCGGCATTATTCGTTAGTGGCATCAGTGGGCGATGCTGCGATAGACTGTTTAAATCATTACAGAACTTATGAAACTTCATTTTTCCTTGGTGAGTCACCTAATTTTGAGATTAGGTGACTCACCAATCTCCTTGATAATAGGTTTGATAAAGTATTTCCCGATCATACTTTATCAAGATATAATTCATAAAATACAATTAATTTACTTAGACGTAATAAATTATGTAGACATGTTTATATAGAACAATATTTGGTGGGACATAAACCATCATACGACTTTAGAGAGAAAGAGAGAGAGATATCTACTTTGCAATTCACCCTGTCTCGTATGATATAACAGTCAAATACATTAAGAAGCAGAAGAATTATATTTATATTTTACAGTTTAATTATATATAAACTGATTATCTCACAAAATATTATTTACCATATATATAACTATACTGATCTCGTGGCCATCGTATCAGTTAAATTCGTATACAACTAGCTGTGTGAGACAGTTGCTACTTATTTCAAGATTGCTACTTATGGCAGCACACCTAAGATATTTACATAAAATATAATAATCGAGTTTTAACTATTGGAGCTTTAAATTTATAACGGATTTAGCGTGCAGAAGTAAGTTGGATTAAATAAACCAAACGAACTGTCAAGTACAAAAGAAGTTCCCGTTGAATTTGACACATTTCCGGTTCAGTCTATCAAGAAGTCATACAACTTCAAGCTAACTTGACATAGACGTCAAGCTTTTTCCAACGAGTATAACCGCAATAAACTTTTGCTTTTGTACAAATATTAAATTCTTAAGAATACTGTGAAGCCTAAGGAATGTTTTTGAAGTGATATTGTTACTTTTATTCATTGTAATTTATATAATGTTTTCTATTAGTTTTATCTGCTCGTGAAAAACTGCATGAACCTGAAACCTGGAATATTGAGTGTTTAAATGGAAACTTTTTATTTCATTGTGTTTACATATCAGACAGAATTTATTCTTTGAATTTCATCCTTATTACATTTGAGGATACTCCTGGAATTCAATTTGAAATAATCATTTATAGTTCGAGGTGGATCGAATACTAAAGTCAACTAAGCACATGGTGAGAATATCTGGAATTTTAAAGGTTTTCTATTCATGAATCTGTTCTACCGCGTGTTTCCGCAGTGGAAGGGAGCATAACTATCATCTCATGGAGATAAATGTCTTCAGAAGTTAACAGACAAGGCCACTTAATAACTTTAACATCAATAGACGTGTGAAATATTCACCTAATGAATCCCCTACATTATGAATGAACCCTCTACATTATGAATGAACCCCTACATTATGAATGAACCCCTGCATTATGAATAAACCCCTACATTAAGAATGAACCCCCTACGTTATGAATGAACCCTCTACACTATGAATGAACCCCCTACATTATGAATGAATCCCCTACATTATGAATGAACCCTCTATATTATGAATGAACCCCCTACATTATGAATAAACCCTCTATATTATGAATGAACTCCCTACATTATGAATAAATCCTCTATATTATGAATGAACCCCCTACATTATGAATGAACCCACTACATTATGAATGAACCCCCTACATTATGAATAAACCCTATATATTATGAATGAACTCCCTACATTATGAATAAATCCTCTATATTATGAATGAACCCCCTACATTATGAATGAACCCACTACATTATGAATGAACCCCCTACATTATGAATAAACCCTATATATTATGAATGAACCCCCTACATTATGAATAAATCCTCTATATTATGAATGAACCCCCTACATTATGAATGAACCCCCTACATTATGAATAAACCCTATATATTATGAATGAACTCCCTACATTATGAATAAATCCTCTATATTATGAATGAACCCCCTACATTATGAATAAACCCTATATATTATGAATGAACTCCCTACATTATGAATAAATCCTCTATATTATGAATGAACCCCCTACATTATGAATGAACCCACTACATTATGAATGAACCCCCTACATTATGAATAAACCCTATATATTATGAATGAACTCCCTACATTATGAATAAACCCTCTATATTATGAATGAACCCTCTATATTATGAATGAACCCCCTACATTATGAATAAACCCTCTATATTATGAATGAACTCCCTAAATTATGAATAAATCCTCTATATTATGAATGAACCCCCTACATTATGAATGAACCCACTACATTATGAATGAACCCCCTACATTATGAATGAACCCCCTACATTATGAATAAACCCTATATATTATGAATGAACCCCTACATTATAAATGAACCCAACCCGTATAACAGAATACATTTTCGGTTGTATACTCCTTTGAATTTAAGCTTTAAAAGGTGGTTTTAGTACCTAAAGCGTATCAAATGACTGTTCCTTTCCTGGTTGTAAGTCAAATGGATACTCTTATCTAGAAATCCAGATGATTACATAAACAATTTAGATAGTAAACGTTAATGTTTCTAATTAATGGTTAGTATGTGCAGGATAAATATTCAAATAACTGTCGGGAAAAAATAACCCAGCAAGACACTTGAAATCGTCCTATAAAAATATTTTTTTAAAAATATATTTTGTATTTTAAAGATATATTCGGAGCAAATATTTCTAACCAGATAAAATATATTGGGCTTGAAACTATATATTTCATGTTCAGTTGGAAGTTGAAGAATGTTTTAAATGAAAATTTAAATTTTTTTTATTAAAAGACAAAAATAGCTCAATGTTGTGGTACAACGTCCTAAAAAACGTAGATTTCTGTAGTATTTTACATTATTACATTCCATAAAATCATAATTAAATTCAATTATAAAACCTACAGTAAAATCCCCATATTATAACCAATAACTATGGCTTACCAAAGACGATTGTAGCAACATTTGTCTGTATATTTATAATGTAGCATATTAAACCGATGAAATAATTGATCAATCCTAAATTGGTTTCACGCGGTTCTAAATAATAGGACAAATTCACTACGTGACAACTACTATAATTTTTTTATATACGCATACAAAATAAATCACACGATATGAGATATTTTAAAATGTAAATTACAAGCCAATATTTCAGTACTTGAAATAAACTACTATTTGCAATTTTCATTGTACTTTATCACTCACCAGTTTATGTTCATTCAATATCTGCAATCCTCGTGATCTGTAACTGTTCAGTACTAATCATTTTCATATCACAGTTTAAATTCAAATTAAAATTGTTTACTAACTAATCAGCTGAGAGGCGTCTTTTTAAAAGTGTGTAGCAGTATAGGCCCAAAAGTAGAAGAATATAACACATCCTAGGAACCAATAGACCAATAATCCAGAGGATTCATATTGTATCTAGACCTGCTCGATAGTCTATAAAACCAGAAGTGGCTCATAACACCCCGCCGCACTGACAGAGCTTTCCCAAAGTGGCATGACCCGTAAAACAGGCATCATCTCCTGGAGTTACACCTATGGATGATGTTGAAAGCCAATGAAAAGATAAGGTATTCCAGGGTGTATCAAACAGCCATAATTTCCTGGAGTTAACGGCTGTAATATTCTACATTATAATCTAAGCTAATTAAACGTTTGAAAGGTTAATCCAAGATATGTGGCAACGCAGCATCATCTCCTGGGATTAAACACTGTAAAATTCTGGATGATGCTCAAAGTCAATGAAACTGCTGATGGAGGATCAAATATTTGCTAAAGCGACATCATTCCTGGAGTTAACGTCTTACACCTCTCGATCATGTTCAAAGCCAATGAAATACTAAAGGATGATCCAGTATGTTCCAAAGTGGTATAATATCCTGGAGATAACGTCTTACACCTCTAGATTATGTTCAAAGTCAATGAAACACTAAAGCATGATCCAGTATGTTCCAAAGCGGTATACTAACCTGGAGTTAACGTCTTACACCTCTGGATCATGTTCAAAGCCAATGAAATACTAAAGGATGATCCAGTATGTTCCAAAGTGGTAAAATATCCTGGAGTAAACGTCTTACACCTTTGGATTATGTTCAAAGCCAATGAAACACTAAAAGATGATCCAGTATGTTCCAAAGTGGTATATTATCCTAGAGTTAACGTCTTACACCTTTGGATCATGTTCAAAGCCAATGAAACACTAAAGGATGATCCAGTATGTTTCAAAGCGGTATAATATCCTGGAGTTAATGTCTTAAACCTCTGGATCATGTTCAAAGCCAATGAAACACTAAAGGATGATACAGTATGTTCCAAAGCAGTATAATATCCTGGAGTTAACGTCTTACACCTCTGGATCATGTTCAAAGCCAATGAAACACTAAAGGATGATACAGTATGTTCCAAAGCAGTATAATATCCTGGAGTTAACGTCTTACACCTCTGGATCATGTTCAAAGCCAATGAAACACTAAAGGATGATACAGTATGTTCCAAAGCAGTATAATATCCTGGAGTTAACGTCTTACACCTCTGGATCATGTTCAAAGCCAATGAAACACTAAAGGATGATACAGTATGTTCCAAAGCGGTACAATATCCTGGAGTTAACGTCTTACACCTCTGAATCATGTTTAAAGCCAATGAAACACTACAGGATGATCCAGTATGTTCCAAAGCGGTACAATATCCTGGAGTTAACGTCTTACACCTCTGAATCATGTTTAAAGCCAATGAAACACTACAGGATGATCCAGTATGTTCCAAAGCGGTACAATATCCCGGAGTTAACGTCTTACACCTCTGGATCATGTTCAAAGCCAATGAAATACTAAAGGATGATCCAGTATGTTCCAAAGCGGTACAATATCCTGGAGTTAACGTCTTACACCTCTGAATCATGTTTAAAGCCAATGAAACACTACAGGATGATCCAGTATGTTCCAAAGCGGTACAATATCCTGGAGTTAACGTCTTACACCTCTGAATCATGTTTAAAGCCAATGAAACACTACAGGATGATCCAGTATGTTCCAAAGCGGTACAATATCCCGGAGTTAACGTCTTACACCTCTGGATCATGTTTAAAGCCAATGAAACACTACAGGATGATACAGTATGTTCCAAAGCGGTATAATATCCCGGAGTTATCGTATTTACACCCCTGAATGATGTTCAAATTCAATTAAACAGCTGAAGGATGATTCAATATTGACCAAAGAAGCATTGTCTCCTGAAGTTAAGAGTTTTACAATTCTGGATGATGTTCAAAGTCAATTGAAAAGTTGAAGGTTGAGCCAGGGTATGTGCCAAAGAGATAATGCTTCCTGGAGTTAAAGGATACTCAACATTGGGCGATATTTAAAGATAAAAGAAATATTCAATTTCCTCCTCATTTACTAGGTGGATTACGAAATAACCATATATTTTGAGGTGAAAAGAACGTCATCTAGGTAACTTAAAGTCGCCTTACTTTTCTGCTCAATTCCTAAATTAATTACAACACTGACGTCACAACTAAGGGTGGGGTACTTTTCTAGAGATTTCAGCTGTTTGTTCATTTTTAAACTATTAAATGGTATATTATTATCAGTGAATGATATTACGTAATGCATTAAGATAATAATGCAAGAATTAGGACCATACTGGGTGGAATTGTGCTGACTGACAAAGTACCTCCTACGAAATCGAAGAACAAATTGATATTTAACACACACAAAATTTGCATAGGTTATTTGATTATAATCTATTCTATTATATCTAAAAAATTCATGCCATATGTTAAGAAATGTTTAAGCTAAGCGTAATCGAGTTTGATATTGTAATATTAAGTAAGTAAATAAATGTTCAACGGGCAGAAGTATGCGTGTTAAATTGTTTTGTATACATGTAGCCTGAAGATTGTTTGTTTGTTTGTTTGTTTTTTTTTTTTTTTTTTTTTAGCAAGAGAGTCGTTGCAATTGATTTATAAACTCATAAAAAACAACAATGTGTTCATTTTAAATCAAACCTAGGTACAATATAAAAAGATATCCGATATTTACGAAATTTTTTGTTTGGGAAAAGATTTCCTATCACTTTTTTGATAAATTCTGTAGCCATGCTGATTCGGTGTTTGACGTGTACGGTTCCTTACGTCCTTACCTAATTTGTAATAAAAATGTAAACTGATATGTTTGTAACTGTATTTTTATATAGTAATGTCGTGTGTATGATAGCCTATGTATTTCATGAGTATAACAACTAAAAACGTAGTTTACTGACTATCTTGAATAAAATAAACGTCTCTTGATAATAAAAAAAATTTATAATTGTTATAACTGTAAAATTCTGAAAGTAAAAAATATTTAATAGAATGTATTTGACTCTGTATAAAACTTGTGTCGTTATCGAATAAATAGTTAAATGGTAAATACATGAAGATGACGCATTGCTAAAAAACACTACAAACTCGGTACGACGAGTTCCGTTTTCTATCTCACTGTACAAAATATTAATCCGTATGATTCACATTTAATATTGAAATTAATTTATGTAGTAGATTTCTACCCACATTTTTTAAGTGTCTAGATGTTTCTAGACTTTCAAAACTACAGTACACAACCACTAAAATAAATAAATACACAGTAAAACACAGTAAACAGTAGTGTTCAGATGCCTGCAACTTGGCTGCGGCAATCTCAAGGCTAAGCCAGACTGTGGGGTACTTGTACAGGGGCTACCTTTCCACCCCGTAAACAGTAGTGTTCAGATGCCTGCAACTTGGCTGCGGCAATCTCAAGGCTAAGCCAGACTGTGGGGTACTTGTACAGGGGCTACCTTTCCACCCAGTAAACAGTAGCGTTCAGATGCCTGCAACTTGGCTGCGGCAATCTCAAGGCTAAGCCGGACTGTGGGGTACTTGTACAGGGGCTACCTTTCCACACAGTAAACAGTAGTGTTCAGATGCCTGCAACTTGGCTGCGGCAATCTCAAGGCTAAGCCGGACTGTGGGGTACTTGTACAGGGGCTACCTTTCCACCCCGTAAACAGTAGTGTTCAGATGCCCTAGATTACTTATGTGTCGTAAAAATTACGACTCGCCGTTTCCAAAAATGCTTTATCTAGACAAATAGTGCGCCCCCAGCCCCCCCACTCCCAGTACCTTCCTCCCGCCATTAGACAACACCAGTCGCGGAGTGGCACGCCTACCAGTCAGTTCTATCATTACGCATTCCTGTCTGTCTCGTCAATTTGACGACACATAAGTAGTAAAGTAACTTTTTTCCGTGAAAGTTGTTGATTGTTTTTATGCTGTTAGATTGGTTTTATTTCATAGTATAAGTGTTTTAGCAGTTATTATTTGTAGTTAGTTTTCAAGTTGTAAATATCAATTTTTATACATCATGGGTGTTGAAAATGACCGTGTAAGTGTACAAATAAGGAAATATTTAGAAGAGGATAGTGATCCTGACAGTGAAAATAGTGGTAGTGAACAAGAAGATGTTTTAGAGACCGATGATGTGGAAAGCACTGACGCAGACGACACAGATGCTGATGAAACTTACCAACCTCCAGTACGTGACCGGAAGCGAGTTTACGTGAGTGAATCGTCTGATAGTGACATTGAGGTTCAGTCGGTTACAAGTAAAAAACGACGTAGGCCTGAAAGTTTGACTTAACGTCAACCTGTGCCTGATAAACCTACGCCTGATCAACCTATGCCTGATCAACCTACGACTGATCAACCTACGCCTGATCAACCTACGCCTGATCAACCTATGCCTGATCAACCTATGCCTGACCAACCTATGCCTGATCAACCTACGCCTGATCAACCTACGCCTGATCAACCTAGGCCTGATCCACATCTGTTCATCCCCAATGCCAGACGTATCCGAGCTAAAAATGGTCATGTGTGGAACACTCGGCCTCAGCCTACCAATACTCGAACACCAATGAGAAACCTCGTTTTCTCAAGACGAGAGGTTGTTGGTAACGCCCGTAACTCTATTTTACCCTTGTCATGTTTTATGGAAATTTTTGATGAACATATGTTCAATACAGTTGTCAGATATACTAACGAAGAAATCGAGCGGGTAAAAAACAACTACAATGACCCTACAATAAATACTATTCAACCTACTAACTTAGATGAAATGAAAGCTTTTGTCGGACTCCTTGTTAACTCTGCATGGAGCAAAGACAACCATCTTGCTGCAAGAGAGATGTTCGACAGCGAATGGAGTGGCTCCAGGTACAAGTGTGTAATGACTTGCGATCGTTTTCAGTTTCTAATACTTTGTCTTAGATTTGATGACAAAGCAACACGAAATGAGCGCAAACGTACTGACCCTTTTGCTCCAATACGAGATGTGTGGGAAGCATTTATTTTGAACTGCCGAACAAAGTATAAGCCAGGCAGTTACGTAACTGTTGATGAGCAGCTCCTTGCATTTCGTGGGAAATGTCCTTTTAGGATGTACATTCCTAACAAGCCCGCAAAATATGGGGTCAAACTTGTTTGTTGCTGTGACAACACTACAAACTACATGATTGATATTGAACCATATTTGGGAAAGAAAACTGCAACAGGAGGCCAGCCGGCAGCTGATTACTTTGTAAAAAAGTTGACTACAAGCATCCAGGGCTCTAACAGAAGTGTAACCACTGACAACTGGTTCACGAACATCAAGCTGGCAGAGGACCTATTGCAGGAACCCTTCAAGTTGACTACTGTCGGTACAATCCGTCTAAACAGAAAAGGTGTCCCAATTGAGCTTGGAAATCGAAAAGAAAAGCCTGTAGAGTCATCGATGTTTCTCTTTGACCGAGAGACAACTTTGGTTTCTTACAAACCTAAACCTAACAAGGTAGTAGTACTTTTATCTACCATGCACAGTGGTCTGGCACTTAATTCCGACACAAATAAACCTGAAATTATCCACACATACAATTCTACAAAAGGAGCAGTTGATACACTAGACAAAATGTGTGGAGACATGTCGTGCAGCAGAAAAACCCGTCGATGGCCCCTCTGCATTTTTTATGGCATATTGAACATTGCCTTTGTGAACTCTTACGTTATTTACTGCATGAACAATCTTCGGCTGGGAATCAAACCACTACAAAGAAAAGCCTACATGAAACAGTTGTGTAAGGAGCTGACAGAACCACATATGAGATCGCGCCTTGAAATACCTCAACTGAGAAGGAACACTCGAACCGAAATTTGTGAGCTGCTTGGAATTCCAGTAGCACCACAAGCCCCAAGAGCTCAAGGAGCCAGAAAAACATGTTTTTATTGTCCAGCTGCCCTCAGAAGAATGACTACTACATATTGTGTTCACTGCGGCCATCCAATATGTGGACAGCACCGGGCCGTATGCTGCTTTGACTGTGACAAATAAGTCCTCAATGAACTGAAAACCTAATGTTTATCAATCTACCTAAACAATAAATACAAGTGTAAAACTTTTTCTAATACCAAAAAAGTAGTCTCCAGCTTGTATATTTTTATATAAATGTGTGTTTAATTCAATAAAAAATTTTTATTGTACACTACAATTTTTTTTAAAAAACCTGTATTTTGAAAATGTTTGTAAAATCTAGGTACGAATTTTATTTTTTTTTACAGGATGTGTCAATGATAGACCTTTAAATTTTTTTCCCCCAAAGCTTAAAGAGTTGTAAAACAACAAGGGAATATATATTTCATTGAAAAAAATGTTAAAGGCCTTATAAAAAAAAAAAAATATATGCGAGTCGTCAAAATTACTACACTTAAGTAATAGTGTAACAAAAAAAAGACTTAAGTAATCTAGGGTTTTAATAGAATGTATTTGACTCTGTATAAAACTTGTGTCGTTATCGAATAAATAGTTAAATGGTAAATACATGAAGATGACGCATTGCTAAAAAACACTACAAACTCGGTACGACGAGTTCCGTTTTCTATCTCACTGTACAAAATATTAATCCGTATGATTCACATTTAATATTGAAATTAATTTATGTAGATTTTTACCCACATTTTTTAAGTGTCTAGATGTTTCTAGACTTTCAAAACTACAGTACACAACCACTAAAATAAATAAATACACAGTAAAACACAGTAAACAGTAGTGTTCAGATGCCTGCAACTTGGCTGCGGCAATCTCAAGGCTAAGCCAGACTGTGGGGTACTTGTACAGGGGCTACCTTTCCACCCCGTAAACAGTAGTGTTCAGATGCCTGCAACTTGGCTGCGGCAATCTCAAGGCTAAGCCAGACTGTGGGGTACTTGTACAGGGGCTACCTTTCCACCCCGTAAACAGTAGCGTTCAGATGCCTGCAACTTGGCTGCGGCAATCTCAAGGCTAAGCCAGACTGTGGGGTACTTGTACAGGGGCTACCTTTCCACCCAGTAAACAGTAGTGTTCAGATGCCTGCAACTTGGCTGCGGCAATCTCAAGGCTAAGCCAGACTGTGGGGTACTTGTACAGGGGCTACCTTTCCACCCCGTAAACAGTAGTGTTCAGATGCCTGCAACTTGGCTGCGGCAATCTCAAGGCTAAGCCAGACTGTGGGGTACTTGTACAGGGGCTACCTTTCCACCCCGTAAACAGTAGTGTTCAGATGCCTGCAACTTGGCTGCGGCAATCTCAAGGCTAAGCCAGACTGTGGGGTACTTGTACAGGGGCTACCTTTCCACCCCGTAAACAGTAGCGTTCAGATGCCTGCAACTTGGCTGCGGCAATCTCAAGGCTAAGCCGGACTGTGGGGTACTTGTACAGGGGCTACCTTTCCACACAGTAAACAGTAGTGTTCAGATGCCTGCAACTTGGCTGCGGCAATCTCAAGGCTAAGCCGGACTGTGGGGTACTTGTACAGGGGCTACCTTTCCACCCCGTAAACAGTAGTGTTCAGATGCCCTAGATTACTTATGTGTCGTAAAAATTACGACTCGCCGTTTCCAAAAATGCTTTATCTAGACAAATAGTGCGCCCCCAGCCCCCCCACTCCCAGTACCTTCCTCCCGCCATTAGACAACACCAGTCGCGGAGTGGCACGCCTACCAGTCAGTTCTATCATTACGCATTCCTGTCTGTCTCGTCAATTTGACGACACATAAGTAGTAAAGTAACTTTTTTCCGTGAAAGTTGTTGATTGTTTTTATGCTGTTAGATTGGTTTTATTTCATAGTATAAGTGTTTTAGCAGTTATTATTTGTAGTTAGTTTTCAAGTTGTAAATATCAATTTTTATACATCATGGGTGTTGAAAATGACCGTGTAAGTGTACAAATAAGGAAATATTTAGAAGAGGATAGTGATCCTGACAGTGAAAATAGTGGTAGTGAACAAGAAGATGTTTTAGAGACCGATGATGTGGAAAGCACTGACGCAGACGACACAGATGCTGATGAAACTTACCAACCTCCAGTACGTGACCGGAAGCGAGTTTACGTGAGTGAATCGTCTGATAGTGACATTGAGGTTCAGTCGGTTACAAGTAAAAAACGACGTAGGCCTGAAAGTTTGACTTAACGTCAACCTGTGCCTGATAAACCTACGCCTGATCAACCTATGCCTGATCAACCTACGACTGATCAACCTACGCCTGATCAACCTACGCCTGATCAACCTATGCCTGATCAACCTATGCCTGACCAACCTATGCCTGATCAACCTACGCCTGATCAACCTACGCCTGATCAACCTAGGCCTGATCCACATCTGTTCATCCCCAATGCCAGACGTATCCGAGCTAAAAATGGTCATGTGTGGAACACTCGGCCTCAGCCTACCAATACTCGAACACCAATGAGAAACCTCGTTTTCTCAAGACGAGAGGTTGTTGGTAACGCCCGTAACTCTATTTTACCCTTGTCATGTTTTATGGAAATTTTTGATGAACATATGTTCAATACAGTTGTCAGATATACTAACGAAGAAATCGAGCGGGTAAAAAACAACTACAATGACCCTACAATAAATACTATTCAACCTACTAACTTAGATGAAATGAAAGCTTTTGTCGGACTCCTTGTTAACTCTGCATGGAGCAAAGACAACCATCTTGCTGCAAGAGAGATGTTCGACAGCGAATGGAGTGGCTCCAGGTACAAGTGTGTAATGACTTGCGATCGTTTTCAGTTTCTAATACTTTGTCTTAGATTTGATGACAAAGCAACACGAAATGAGCGCAAACGTACTGACCCTTTTGCTCCAATACGAGATGTGTGGGAAGCATTTATTTTGAACTGCCGAACAAAGTATAAGCCAGGCAGTTACGTAACTGTTGATGAGCAGCTCCTTGCATTTCGTGGGAAATGTCCTTTTAGGATGTACATTCCTAACAAGCCCGCAAAATATGGGGTCAAACTTGTTTGTTGCTGTGACAACACTACAAACTACATGATTGATATTGAACCATATTTGGGAAAGAAAACTGCAACAGGAGGCCAGCCGGCAGCTGATTACTTTGTAAAAAAGTTGACTACAAGCATCCAGGGCTCTAACAGAAGTGTAACCACTGACAACTGGTTCACGAACATCAAGCTGGCAGAGGACCTATTGCAGGAACCCTTCAAGTTGACTACTGTCGGTACAATCCGTCTAAACAGAAAAGGTGTCCCAATTGAGCTTGGAAATCGAAAAGAAAAGCCTGTAGAGTCATCGATGTTTCTCTTTGACCGAGAGACAACTTTGGTTTCTTACAAACCTAAACCTAACAAGGTAGTAGTACTTTTATCTACCATGCACAGTGGTCTGGCACTTAATTCCGACACAAATAAACCTGAAATTATCCACACATACAATTCTACAAAAGGAGCAGTTGATACACTAGACAAAATGTGTGGAGACATGTCGTGCAGCAGAAAAACCCGTCGATGGCCCCTCTGCATTTTTTATGGCATATTGAACATTGCCTTTGTGAACTCTTACGTTATTTACTGCATGAACAATCTTCGGCTGGGAATCAAACCACTACAAAGAAAAGCCTACATGAAACAGTTGTGTAAGGAGCTGACAGAACCACATATGAGATCGCGCCTTGAAATACCTCAACTGAGAAGGAACACTCGAACCGAAATTTGTGAGCTGCTTGGAATTCCAGTAGCACCACAAGCCCCAAGAGCTCAAGGAGCCAGAAAAACATGTTTTTATTGTCCAGCTGCCCTCAGAAGAATGACTACTACATATTGTGTTCACTGCGGCCATCCAATATGTGGACAGCACCGGGCCGTATGCTGCTTTGACTGTGACAAATAAGTCCTCAATGAACTGAAAACCTAATGTTTATCAATCTACCTAAACAATAAATACAAGTGTAAAACTTTTTCTAATACCAAAAAAGTAGTCTCCAGCTTGTATATTTTTATATAAATGTGTGTTTAATTCAATAAAAAATTTTTATTGTACACTACAATTTTTTTTTAAAAACCTGTATTTTGAAAATGTTTGTAAAATCTAGGTACGAATTTTATTTTTTTTTACAGGATGTGTCAATGATAGACCTTTAAATTTTTTTCCCCCAAAGCTTAAAGAGTTGTAAAACAACAAGGGAATATATATTTCATTGAAAAAAATGTTAAAGGCCTTATAAAAAAAAAAAAATATATGCGAGTCGTCAAAATTACTACACTTAAGTAATAGTGTAACAAAAAAAAGACTTAAGTAATCTAGGGTTTTAATAGAATGTATTTGACTCTGTATAAAACTTGTGTCGTTATCGAATAAATAGTTAAATGGTAAATACATGAAGATGACGCATTGCTAAAAAACACTACAAACTCGGTACGACGAGTTCCGTTTTCTATCTCACTGTACAAAATATTAATCCGTATGATTCACATTTAATATTGAAATTAATTTATGTAGATTTTTACCCACATTTTTTAAGTGTCTAGATGTTTCTAGACTTTCAAAACTACAGTACACAACCACTAAAATAAATAAATACACAGTAAAACACAGTAAACAGTAGTGTTCAGATGCCTGCAACTTGGCTGCGGCAATCTCAAGGCTAAGCCAGACTGTGGGGTACTTGTACAGGGGCTACCTTTCCACCCCGTAAACAGTAGTGTTCAGATGCCTGCAACTTGGCTGCGGCAATCTCAAGGCTAAGCCAGACTGTGGGGTACTTGTACAGGGGCTACCTTTCCACCCCGTAAACAGTAGCGTTCAGATGCCTGCAACTTGGCTGCGGCAATCTCAAGGCTAAGCCAGACTGTGGGGTACTTGTACAGGGGCTACCTTTCCACCCAGTAAACAGTAGTGTTCAGATGCCTGCAACTTGGCTGCGGCAATCTCAAGGCTAAGCCAGACTGTGGGGTACTTGTACAGGGGCTACCTTTCCACCCCGTAAACAGTAGTGTTCAGATGCCTGCAACTTGGCTGCGGCAATCTCAAGGCTAAGCCAGACTGTGGGGTACTTGTACAGGGGCTACCTTTCCACCCCGTAAACAGTAGTGTTCAGATGCCTGCAACTTGGCTGCGGCAATCTCAAGGCTAAGCCAGACTGTGGGGTACTTGTACAGGGGCTACCTTTCCACCCCGTAAACAGTAGCGTTCAGATGCCTGCAACTTGGCTGCGGCAATCTCAAGGCTAAGCCGGACTGTGGGGTACTTGTACAGGGGCTACCTTTCCACACAGTAAACAGTAGTGTTCAGATGCCTGCAACTTGGCTGCGGCAATCTCAAGGCTAAGCCGGACTGTGGGGTACTTGTACAGGGGCTACCTTTCCACCCCGTAAACAGTAGTGTTCAGATGCCCTAGATTACTTATGTGTCGTAAAAATTACGACTCGCCGTTTCCAAAAATGCTTTATCTAGACAAATAGTGCGCCCCCAGCCCCCCCACTCCCAGTACCTTCCTCCCGCCATTAGACAACACCAGTCGCGGAGTGGCACGCCTACCAGTCAGTTCTATCATTACGCATTCCTGTCTGTCTCGTCAATTTGACGACACATAAGTAGTAAAGTAACTTTTTTCCGTGAAAGTTGTTGATTGTTTTTATGCTGTTAGATTGGTTTTATTTCATAGTATAAGTGTTTTAGCAGTTATTATTTGTAGTTAGTTTTCAAGTTGTAAATATCAATTTTTATACATCATGGGTGTTGAAAATGACCGTGTAAGTGTACAAATAAGGAAATATTTAGAAGAGGATAGTGATCCTGACAGTGAAAATAGTGGTAGTGAACAAGAAGATGTTTTAGAGACCGATGATGTGGAAAGCACTGACGCAGACGACACAGATGCTGATGAAACTTACCAACCTCCAGTACGTGACCGGAAGCGAGTTTACGTGAGTGAATCGTCTGATAGTGACATTGAGGTTCAGTCGGTTACAAGTAAAAAACGACGTAGGCCTGAAAGTTTGACTTAACGTCAACCTGTGCCTGATAAACCTACGCCTGATCAACCTATGCCTGATCAACCTACGACTGATCAACCTACGCCTGATCAACCTACGCCTGATCAACCTATGCCTGATCAACCTATGCCTGACCAACCTATGCCTGATCAACCTACGCCTGATCAACCTACGCCTGATCAACCTAGGCCTGATCCACATCTGTTCATCCCCAATGCCAGACGTATCCGAGCTAAAAATGGTCATGTGTGGAACACTCGGCCTCAGCCTACCAATACTCGAACACCAATGAGAAACCTCGTTTTCTCAAGACGAGAGGTTGTTGGTAACGCCCGTAACTCTATTTTACCCTTGTCATGTTTTATGGAAATTTTTGATGAACATATGTTCAATACAGTTGTCAGATATACTAACGAAGAAATCGAGCGGGTAAAAAACAACTACAATGACCCTACAATAAATACTATTCAACCTACTAACTTAGATGAAATGAAAGCTTTTGTCGGACTCCTTGTTAACTCTGCATGGAGCAAAGACAACCATCTTGCTGCAAGAGAGATGTTCGACAGCGAATGGAGTGGCTCCAGGTACAAGTGTGTAATGACTTGCGATCGTTTTCAGTTTCTAATACTTTGTCTTAGATTTGATGACAAAGCAACACGAAATGAGCGCAAACGTACTGACCCTTTTGCTCCAATACGAGATGTGTGGGAAGCATTTATTTTGAACTGCCGAACAAAGTATAAGCCAGGCAGTTACGTAACTGTTGATGAGCAGCTCCTTGCATTTCGTGGGAAATGTCCTTTTAGGATGTACATTCCTAACAAGCCCGCAAAATATGGGGTCAAACTTGTTTGTTGCTGTGACAACACTACAAACTACATGATTGATATTGAACCATATTTGGGAAAGAAAACTGCAACAGGAGGCCAGCCGGCAGCTGATTACTTTGTAAAAAAGTTGACTACAAGCATCCAGGGCTCTAACAGAAGTGTAACCACTGACAACTGGTTCACGAACATCAAGCTGGCAGAGGACCTATTGCAGGAACCCTTCAAGTTGACTACTGTCGGTACAATCCGTCTAAACAGAAAAGGTGTCCCAATTGAGCTTGGAAATCGAAAAGAAAAGCCTGTAGAGTCATCGATGTTTCTCTTTGACCGAGAGACAACTTTGGTTTCTTACAAACCTAAACCTAACAAGGTAGTAGTACTTTTATCTACCATGCACAGTGGTCTGGCACTTAATTCCGACACAAATAAACCTGAAATTATCCACACATACAATTCTACAAAAGGAGCAGTTGATACACTAGACAAAATGTGTGGAGACATGTCGTGCAGCAGAAAAACCCGTCGATGGCCCCTCTGCATTTTTTATGGCATATTGAACATTGCCTTTGTGAACTCTTACGTTATTTACTGCATGAACAATCTTCGGCTGGGAATCAAACCACTACAAAGAAAAGCCTACATGAAACAGTTGTGTAAGGAGCTGACAGAACCACATATGAGATCGCGCCTTGAAATACCTCAACTGAGAAGGAACACTCGAACCGAAATTTGTGAGCTGCTTGGAATTCCAGTAGCACCACAAGCCCCAAGAGCTCAAGGAGCCAGAAAAACATGTTTTTATTGTCCAGCTGCACTCAGAAGAATGACTACTACATATTGTGTTCACTGCGGCCATCCAATATGTGGACAGCACCGGGCCGTATGCTGCTTTGACTGTGACAAATAAGTCCTCAATGAACTGAAAACCTAATGTTTATCAATCTACCTAAACAATAAATACAAGTGTAAAACTTTTTCTAATACCAAAAAAGTAGTCTCCAGCTTGTATATTTTTATATAAATGTGTGTTTAATTCAATAAAAAATTTTTATTGTACACTACAATTTTTTTTTAAAAACCTGTATTTTGAAAATGTTTGTAAAATCTAGGTACGAATTTTATTTTTTTTTACAGGATGTGTCAATGATAGACCTTTAAATTTTTTTCCCCCAAAGCTTAAAGAGTTGTAAAACAACAAGGGAATATATATTTCATTGAAAAAAATGTTAAAGGCCTTATAAAAAAAAAATATATATGCGAGTCGTCAAAATTACTACACTTAAGTAATAGTGTAACAAAAAAAAGACTTAAGTAATCTAGGGTTTTAATAGAATGTATTTGACTCTGTATAAAACTTGTGTCGTTATCGAATAAATAGTTAAATGGTAAATACATGAAGATGACGCATTGCTAAAAAACACTACAAACTCGGTACGACGAGTTCCGTTTTCTATCTCACTGTACAAAATATTAATCCGTATGATTCACATTTAATATTGAAATTAATTTATGTAGATTTTTACCCACATTTTTTAAGTGTCTAGATGTTTCTAGACTTTCAAAACTACAGTACACAACCACTAAAATAAATAAATACACAGTAAAACACAGTAAACAGTAGTGTTCAGATGCCTGCAACTTGGCTGCGGCAATCTCAAGGCTAAGCCAGACTGTGGGGTACTTGTACAGGGGCTACCTTTCCACCCCGTAAACAGTAGTGTTCAGATGCCTGCAACTTGGCTGCGGCAATCTCAAGGCTAAGCCAGACTGTGGGGTACTTGTACAGGGGCTACCTTTCCACCCCGTAAACAGTAGCGTTCAGATGCCTGCAACTTGGCTGCGGCAATCTCAAGGCTAAGCCAGACTGTGGGGTACTTGTACAGGGGCTACCTTTCCACCCAGTAAACAGTAGTGTTCAGATGCCTGCAACTTGGCTGCGGCAATCTCAAGGCTAAGCCAGACTGTGGGGTACTTGTACAGGGGCTACCTTTCCACCCCGTAAACAGTAGTGTTCAGATGCCTGCAACTTGGCTGCGGCAATCTCAAGGCTAAGCCAGACTGTGGGGTACTTGTACAGGGGCTACCTTTCCACCCAGTAAACAGTAGCGTTCAGATGCCTGCAACTTGGCTGCGGCAATCTCAAGGCTAAGCCAGACTGTGGGGTACTTGTACAGGGGCTACCTTTCCACACAGTAAACAGTAGTGTTCAGATGCCTGCAACTTGGCTGCGGCAATCTCAAGGCTAAGCCAGACTGTGGGGTACTTGTACAGGGGCTACCTTTCCACCCCGTAAACAGTAGTGTTCAGATGCCTGCAACTTGGCTGCGGCAATCTCAAGGCTAAGCCAGACTGTGGGGTACTTGTACAGGGGCTAACTTTCCACCCCGTAAACAGCCTTCCGGGAGAGCACTTTTCCAAAGGCTATAAATCCGATCAAAACTCACCGTATTTGATTAAAAATGTATATTAGACTATATCATTACATTGAGCGAGTTCCATGTAAAATGATACGTTTGTCAAGCACGTCGTTATGTGTTTATAGTGGGTAGACAATTTACTATTACGGCAGATGTTGTAAATAATTCATAACTAAGTATGATATTTTGAATATAAAAAACTTCCCTTTTTAGTGGATGCTGTGTTTCAAGCATGTTTTTTGTTGATTTGCGTCTTATTAATAGCTATAAATTCATAGTGAATTTTAGGTTATATTACTGAAACAAGTTTATCAGAGCTTCCGCTGTCAAAACTATTTATCGATACTGTAAATAGCTGTATTCATGTTGAACTGACTTTGTACCCGACCGTCGGCAGCACAAGACAGGACACTTGCTGATTAGCCACCGGTGGACACTGGAAGTTGCTGAATGACCTGCAGCTCGCTTATCAGTGACTCCAACTCCTCCATTCCACCTTCATGCAAACTCTTTGTAGACATACGCATCGATTATACCTCACCCATATAATGTCTTTTACATTGGAAACTTCAAACATTAGGAAGGATGCCATTATTTTTAAGTACAAATATCGCGAGTCTTACTCTGTTAAAAATGGAGTTATTGTGTGGAAGTGCTTGGGTAGAACTTACAAAGCTTCCATAACATCAAACAGTGAAAAGACTGGCATTTTTTCTTCGAAGGAATGCCACACTGTGCAACATCCAGTTAATTTGAGAAGCCTGACACCTACTTTTCCGGAATCTAGACGTAAGCTTAGTGCTTCCTCCGGACATGAAGTTGAAAATCCCCAAACACCTTACGCAACTATCAGAACACCTGTATCTTCAATGTTACCTGTTGCTTCACCGACCATCCAGGTGAAGGAGAGTAAAGCAACTATTGACAACAATATTGACATTCAAAGTGAAAATTACACTCTCAGAGAAGAGTTAACAAATTTGCGGAAAGAAAAGAAGGCTATACTGGACCACTCCATAGTCTGACCAGCGACTACTTCAGTATACAGAAGACATTTTTCCTAATCCGTACTCAATGGCAATTATTGATCCAACGCAGACGGAGCCTCTCACAGCATTTCACAAGAAAATATAAACTGATTCATATTACAATGATTTACATCTAGCCAATAGAATCCAGCACTTTCAACAACAAATTGAAAGCTAAGACATCCATGTGAATTGTGTTCTATCTTTAGAGTAGAAGCAATAAACATGATTAACAGTATTCGATGCTTAGAGGCTGAGAACAACATTCTGAAAGATAGTTTACAATCTACACCTCAAACTGTGATTGCTTCAAGTAATCGAACTGATACTCCTCAGATTCTCTTAAAAAATGGATTTTAATTATTATATACCAATAATAATAACGATGATGAGTGCGTCATTGAAGAAAATGATTGCTTCACTATTGTAAAGAAAACTAAGAGAAATAATCAACGTCGAAGATAAAATTTAATAAACAAGGCACAGTGATTCCTAAAAAAAGAACAACTTGTACCAGAGGAGACCACACATGTTCCGTTCAAGAACGTTACAGTGATTGCAGACAGGCACGTACGAAATATAGCCAAATTAATCGGAAACAAGGTTACAGGAAACACTGTTGTAAGCGGGTTTTGTGAGCCAGGAGCTGGTTTACTAAGTTTCAAACCTACCAGTGAACCCTCGCCTGAACACTGCTTCGTGTTGAGGGCTGGGACAAATGATGTCGACTCTGGGAAAGCGAGTGTCATTTTCCAACATCTCGATTAAATCCTGCTGACGTACAGCAAGCCATCCAGTCTACTAGTGGTACCACTAACATCAAGGTACGACCCCCCCCCCTGGTAGCAAGATCCACCAGATCGTCAACCATGTAAATACCTTCATGGCCGAGATGTGTCAACAACATGAGAATGTGGAGCTGCTTGACATAAGGAGTATCAGAAGATATCATCATACTTCTCATGGTCTACACCTCCGAAGAAGTCCGAAATTACTTGCTGGACTAATTGCGGGAAGACTGGCCACCTTTCGAGCTATCCGCGCTCCAGATTTACATACGTTGGAGGTTCAGAAGGTTACCGACTTCCAGCTCCAACCCTCTATTCAAGTATACGGGAACAGAGGGCTCTCTTCAAGTGACAAGAAACAGGCTGCTGTTGAATATTCGAATATCGAGCCAATCACCTTGTCTTACAACACGTATGCTGAGGCTTCGAAGCAGATGTCACCTCCAAAGACTTTTAATTCGTATTTTTAGGCGTAATGCAGGAGGTGCAGAGGAATTAGTGTCAGATGTCTAAACTTCAAAAAATTTGCATAATTTACAACACTAAAAAAATGAACATTTCAAAATTCCAAAATTTCCGTTAAAACAATGTCTATAATCCATCAGAATTCTCAAAGTGCTACAAAAGAGTTTGACGACCTGTCACTTATGTGCTATTATGTTAAGAGCTCAAACCACATGTTTTTGCTGTCTCATATCATAGCTTTACTCAAGATGCTATAAGTATCTTCAAAATACTGAACTATCAATTGGCCAACTACTTTCATCATACAAAACATAAGGGGGTGGTGTGGCAAATGTTGTGAAAGAAAACATCAAATTTGATCAATTCATATTTAATAATGCCGATGAAATTGACTTTGAAGTCAGTAGTGTGAACATTTTTAAAAATTAAGCTGGGAAAATATGTATAATTGGATTGTACAGGTCTCCTAGGGGATGCACACACACATTTTTTGCAAAATTGGAATCTCTTTTGTTTTTATTTTAAACCAAACTCTAAACAAATCATCATAATTGGCGATTTCAATATCAATGCTTTAGACCACACCAACCCTCTTACCCAGCGGCTGCGGGCCATTCTAGATTTTTATGGTTTGGAATAGGCAGTGAACTCGCCGACAAGGGTAACTGCTACGTCGAGCACAGCCATTGATAATGTCATCACTAACATACAGACCGCTTCAACTTCTGTTATTGAAACTGCCATATCCGACCATTTTGCACAGGAGGTGGTTGTTCTGGGGACAGTATTGGATTATGAACATGCAGCCATAACACGGAGAGTCACACGACCAAGAAATATCAGCCATCTTAATCAGAGTTTTATCAACAGTCCTGGTCTTTTTAAAATAACATGCACTCCTTAGACGAAGCTTTTAGTGCTTTTGATCAGTGTATAACACCTCATTCGGATGCCAGTTGCCCTTACCTGGACCAGAGCAAGACCAGAGTAAAAACCAGAGCAGTACCTGGATTACCAAGGGAATTCTTATATCAAGGCAAAGAATAATGTTCTATTTGTCTATATACAGACAATCAAACAATTACCGTTTTAATCTATTTTTAAAAAATTACAAAAGAATGTATCGTAAAGTCATAATGGCAGCAAAAGCCCATGAGGTTGAGCGTAAATTAAAAGAATCTGAAATTTTTCGAAAACGGGATAGAACATAATAAACACAACAATAAACACAGTCTTCAAAAATGTCAAAGCCAATTAAAATCCGATTAAACAACAAGGTTTTGCAAACCCCAGAAGAATTGACTAAGGAGTTCAGTAACTTCTTTTCTTCTGTAACCATCTTAAATTCATCTTTCACAACCACCAACTCCCAGAGTAATCTTTCATATCCAGTGATGTCCTCCATGGTGCTAAGTCCTGTTGCTAAGGCGGCAATCTTTTGAACTTTGTATATTTCTGTCAAAAATTAAAACAGCTAAAGTTATCCCAATCTTTAAAAAAGGCGATCCTTGTCTCATCAGCAATTATCGGCCAATCTCAATACTACTTGTTCTAAGTAAAGTATTTGAGAAACTTTACTACGAAAAACTAGTAAGTTTTCTGGATAGATGAAATATATTATTCTCATATCAGGTTGTTTTCCGACAAAACAAATCAACCATTGACGCAGTCACTAATATTTTTGAGGACATTGTTGGGGGTTTGGAGGGTCGGGAACATGCTTTAAGCGTATTTATTGACCTCTCTAAGGCTTTTTATTGTGTCCACCACGGATCTTTATAACATAAGCTTGAAAAATGTGGGTAATATATTATTCTTTATTTTAGAAAAAGTAAAATAAAAATTACAACATTTTTGCTAAGAAAAAAGCTTCATTTTTGTAATATAATTTTTTTACGAGTTATTTTGAAAAGAAAAAAAACCATTTTAAAATAAATTAAAAACATTGTTGTAAATGTAAATCGAACTTTATTTATTTTAATGCTTTATAAATTGACCAAACACCTAAAACTTCTTTACACTAAATTGACAAAGTAAATTATAGATGGACCAAGGTTAGTTTCATAATTTGCATAAATGTCAGTAGTTACTAAGTAATAGTTTTCGTTAACCAAAATGAATAAAACGTTTTCTTTTAACTCAGTTAATTTTAACGATATTGACTTGGCCAAAAACTCATTTTAAAGGTCCTTTTCCGTACTATAAAAAAGATCGGATAAGTTGTTGTTGACTTACTTTTTCTATTATTCGGCGTTTAATGTTTCTGGTTCGATAGTCGGCAAAACTCGTGGCGAACCGTAAATCTGTAAGAATTGCACCTACGAAAAAACAAAAGAGAATCCTTACAGTATTTTATAAGCCTTCTATTCGATAGCAACATATGTCTTGATAAAATCGAAACTTTTTAAGCTATCCGTGAAAATCCGTTAGGAAATATGCATATTTGAGTCTTAAATCGACTCTTTCAATCAGGAACAACTCCGAAAATATTAACTTCTCGAAAAAAAATGTTCTTCTATATTATAAGCTTAAATAAGACTTTGCATTGATTTCTGCAACTTAAATGCATGTCAGTATTTACAACCCTAATAAGGGGTGGTTTCTATCCCCAAGGTGAGAACGCCTATCAGCACCAGGTCACGATTGTTTTTTTCGCTCTTACCCTAGATACTACCAAAGTTTTAAGTGAATTAGTATTATCCCAATGAATGTCTTCCCTAAAACGTCCAGGTACTGGACTAATTAGGCTATAGGTCTAAACCCTCTGCATCTATAACTTCAAGCAAGACTTCAGTGAGACTCTGTATCATATATTTATACAGTAATCCTTATGGCATGATGGCAATTCTAAATTCCAAGCCATCTGAGCTGCAGTCAAGCTAACTCAAACATTTCCAGCATTGCAATGTTATCAGAGCTGAACTTGTCAATCTTACTAGATATACGTCCAACCTACCATTACTATCAGAGCTGAACTTGCCAAGCTGACAAAAGAGACATACAGCCATTGGTATCTTAGCTGATGTTGCTAAGCTGACTAGAGAACTGTGTAGCCTCCTATTGGTACCATCGAAGATGGCCATGCCAAGCTTACTAGAGATATATCGTGCATTGGCTTCATACCTGTCCTTGCTAAACAGACTAGAGACATGTACACTAGTACAGTCTTCCTTTGGTATCAAGGTAATGTTGCTAAGCTTTTACTAGAGCTCAACCTCCCTTTCGTATCAGAGCTGACCTTGCCAAGCTGACTAGAGACTTTTTCAGCCTCCTATTCGTATAAATGTTCCATTGGTATCGCCGCTGATCTTACCAAGGTGGCCAAATACTTGTCCAGCCTACCATTCTATCAGAGATAAACTTATCAAGCTGACTTCATATTTGTACAGCCTTCCATGGGTATCATAACTGGCCTTGCCTTACTAAGCTAAATGGGAATTTTCACAACCTCGCACTAGAAACACCCTGCTAAGTAGACTACTGTCTTTTTCAGCATACACCCTGCTAAGTAGACTAGTGTCTTTTTCAGCATACTGTTGTTATCGGATCTTCTCTTGTCAAGCTGACTAGAGACTTTTCACCCTCCCATTAGTATCAAAACTGATTTTTCTAATCTCACTTAGAGACTTGTTCAGCCTCCCTTTGGTATCAAAACTGATTTTTTTTTAATATCACTACAGACTTATACAACCTCCAATAGGTATCAAAACAGATTTTTGCAATCTCATTAGAGACCTGTTCAACCTCCCCTTGGTATCAAAAGCTGTTTTTCCAATAATCTTATTACATACTTGTTCATTCTCCCATTGGTACCATAAACTAATTTTCTAATTTCAACCTATAGTGAGTGACTTGCCCATTCTCACATTGGTATACAAACAGATTTTTACAATCTTACTACAGTCTTGGTTAGCTCCATTTGGTATAAAAAGCTGATATTTTTCGCTTTCACTGTGGAATTTTTCAGCCTTCCAATCGTATCAAAACTGGTTTGCCCATTCTCACTACAGAATTGGTATCAGATTTGAATTTTCTAATCTGACTACAGATTTGTTCAGCTTACCATTGGTATCTGAGCTGACCTTGCAAAAGTAACTAGAGACTTGTCCAGCCTCCCATTGATATCAAAGCTGACCTTGACAAGCTGACAAGAGACTTGTCCAGCCTCCCATTTGAATCAGAGCTGACCTTGCCAAGATTTGACAAGAACCTTTTAAAAACATTACTAGATAAAATAAAACAAACTGAACGTAAAATACTCTGATAGTGATCTCAAAATTGTGATACTGCACTTATACTGAAATAATTTATAGTTAATGGAGAATTTTCCATCCTCCTATTGATATCAGAGCTGACCTTGCTGATCAGTTGCCAACAGCAACGTGCATTGTCAAAAGATTACTGATAGATTAAGAACTGAACGTATAATACTCTGATAGTGAGCTCAAAATTTTGCTACTACACTAATACAGATAAAATGTATAGTTGATATAGTTATGTTGTCACATCAGAGGTAATGTAAGGAGGATGGGTGGGGAGTTAGTCGTGGTCTTCAAGGCTCAAGTCTGGCCTTATCCATGATAAACGAATGTATGTGTGTTTGTCTTCTATGCATTACTAAACCACTCGTATGATTGCTATGAATCTTCGGGAAGTTGTAGAATTCACTACCGGGAAGGTTTCTGGCATGGCCCCATTCTCTTCCAACTCAAGGCCTCCACCCCATTGGCCTTTAAAGTTTCAATGATAATTTAATGGAGATACTTTATTTCTTTTACACCATCAGCTGTTAGATAAAAACAAATAACATGAACACTTTTAAGATTGTCTTAGTCATGCTAATTGAAATTTAACATTTAAAATAAACTAAAACATTATTTTTTATGCTAATCCCAAAGCAAGGCACGGGATTACTAGTATAACATATATTTCCTATATCTTGATGAATTTTTTTTCAAAAAGGGCACAATTTAAGCCTACCACCTGGCGTAAAATATGCTGAAGCTGAATGCCAGTATATTGTTGGTATATTTTGCAACACACGAGTTCAAACAGTTCCCTTATTGACTTTGATTTGTATTGATGACTCGCATGATTTATACTCAAAGAATGAATATGATTTTTAACCATTTGCTTAACGCAAATTGTTAAAAAGAAGTTTTCCGAAAACCTCATAGAAATTGTTTTTATTTGTTATACAACCATAATAATCCTCCCATTATTAAGAGTGAAACTTTAATGATAATGTATGTATTTAGCGTTAAAAGGCTCAGTCCGATTATTGATTTATCACTTTGAGAAAAACAATCATAAAATAATTAAGTTGTTTATATTAGTTTGTGCTACATTTTCACGTGTGATATTATCAGTATTCATAAATAAATGTGTAATGATAACAGTGCACTCTTCAAGAATAATTTGATATTCATCTACAGATGTTATAAAGTTTGTTGTTGGCAATTTACGCTACTCTACCATACAGAATGAGTTTTACATGTGAACCACACATCATATCATTCAAACATAATTTAGTTCTATCATGAGAATCTGTTTTTGTTTTACCAGATCATAAGTATTTGTATCTGTAACCATCATTCACACTATTCAATTTTTAGTAATTGGATTTTGATGATATTATACATTAACTCATGAATAACATTTAATTTAATACACGTAATATCTTGAAAATATTAATTATAATTTAGAAAACACAATACCGGTAAGCCTATACCCCAAGCAAGCCTTCTAAAATGCACACGTATCGTATTATATAATGAATCTGTTATGTTAGCTTAGCATAATAAACAATAATAAACTTTCTCTGACATTAGCAGTCATTATTTATGAATTTTTTTAATGCAAAAACTATAGAGCATTAAAATATTTATAAAGTTTAGTTAAAGAGTTTAAATAACATATCTTTTATAATGTCTTATTATCATAACTTGCTAATTATTTATTTATTACTATTTTATTGAGAAATACATTATAACCATACAATTTTTATTTATTGGCCGATACAATCAATATGTATATAAACTATAAAATAATAAAGTATGAAATCATATCCAAATTAAAGTGTTATTACAGTTGCCTTTATATTGGAATGTTATTTATAACGAATTTATTAATTATATATTGATAAAAATTAAAATAAATACATTATAAATTAAACCTAAAGGTATTCAAACAGTTGCTACTTCAATGTATCTAAGAACTCAATTATAGACTGACTTCACCAAGGTAAGGAGATGTAATGTGGCCATCAGCTGATTTCCTTAAGCAATAGAAACATTGATCGCATTGCAAGGTGGAAGTACAAACGATAATTGTGGGACAAGATTGTTTGTCATGCCCTAAGCTTAGAAGTGTAAACATGCGCAAGTCACATGGCAGTGATAAATATCACATGGTGAGTCTATCACATGTCCTACCCAACAACAATGCTAAACCAAGGTTCAGATGCCTACTTCCAATATAACCTAAAAATATGCACTTAGTGAGGTTATATTTTATTATATACATGATAGCCATGATTTGGTTATTATTCGATTCAATTATTTATATTTAATGTTTAAAATATGATTTATAAAGCCTTAACAAGATTGATATTAAATAACTGCTTTCCATATAAAATAAAATATTGGGTCACTAAAGTCAGGATATGTATTTATATTTTTAAAATTTTCCCGCCTTTATTAGTAGTAGGTGTTATCGTAAGGAAACATTTCTAGGTTATGATCTTAAAAGAATAAACTTACGTGGAAGTTTTAATCCTTCAAATACGAGCACAGTTCACACAGGTCCGCACGGCGCGGCTCACAATCTTCACTGGCAATTTTTCAAACATTCTGAGGCAAAAGAAAATAAAAGAATAAAAGCGGAGAGGAAAACTTTATCAATATAGACAATGTTTATTCCCGGGTATAATCGAAGAATTAAACTCTGCGGGGTCTGGTGGGGGGAGGCTGAAGTGGGGAAGATTCATGGACGCTATTCCAAAATGAAGTGTAAAAAGTTTTAGCGCACGCAAGAATCTTTTTATCGAAAATACTTTAGTGTTATGTAAAGAGGTTTGAGCGTGCGTCGGCCGGGCCCCTCCAGAGCGGCGCGCGTCCTGAAGCGCATGCGCGGACAGACGCTCACAGCTAGGAGGAGAAGAAGTGGGAAAATCAATAACTCACGGCAATAGACACAATTGTGCACTTCTTGACGTTGTTATACTGATCGCTACTTAACTGGCCACTTCGTCGCCCCAACAGCAAAGTTTGCTCGAGCAAGGTACACGCACTTTACCTTCGTGAGAAAGTTTGATGTCCTTTTAGAGCGCACAAGCACGAGCGTCAGCCGCGAGCAACAAGCGCAGCAAACTTTTCTGTTTGTGTGGGTGGTTGGGAGGGGGGGGCAAAGTAAAGCTCAAGAGAAAGAGTGGGAACTGTCAACTTATTGTGTTATTGTATTGAATAACACCCGGCTGTTAATATCTCGTGCTCTCTGTCTCTCTCTCTCTCTCTCTCTTTCCCCCTTGCCCTTTTCTCTCTCTCTTTACACCCCTCTATTCCCGGACACTGTTGCAGATAAACTCTTGCAAATTGCTTAACCTGCTGCTTTCTTTTCCTTGAAAGCAAGAGAGAATGTTAAGAGCTCACCCTTTTCTAATTAACTTTTATTCCCAAGTAATTGCGTAACTTTTCTTAATAGTAGATTAAAATTAACGATCCCGAAACTTTATCTTGGCAAGAAAATTATTTACTCTATTAAGACTAAGTTTAAAATTATTATTTTAACTGGTTTAAGTGTCCTTATTTTGCATTGGTTACTAACAAAGAAGATGTGGTTTTAAAATAATAATAACAACATAGAACTATATTGCGATAACAATTAACAGATTGGAAGCAGAACATTTATTCAATTTTAAAATAAAAGACCTGCACCTAATTTTTCTTTTTCTTTTCTAAACATTTACAAATAATAATACATCATTTATTATGTTTTAGTCAAAATTTTTCCTTTTTGACCACAAATATTGTAATTCTTAGCCAAAGGAAGTGAATTAGGTCTTAAAGTCGTTGATTACAATTTAACGAGCTCAATTTGGCAGTATTGAGAAAATAAGCATGAATTATAAATTCCTACATCGTTTCCTTAGTGTTTTTACCGTACGTTTTGACAAGTTATGTGAATAAATTGCATATGCCCATGGTTTATGCACCAACGAATCCAGAACGAGCATATCTCAATTACTTTATGTGTGTTTGAAACGCTAAAGGACGTTTTTTATTCCCTTCTCTCGGATAACGAAGTGAACGCACTTTAGAATACTGTGGCCTATTAGGATCACAATTATTACTCTAAAACACGACCCAGATCTCCATATTTGTTCTTACTATAGAAATTTGTATTGATATAAATTCATGTTATCTCATTGATTGTTTTGTTTTTTCATGTTATTTGTATTTTGTTTTGACTAATAACGTCAGATCTGGGTTCCGTGCATTACTCGACCTTCACGTTTGAAATAAAGATGGATGTAGATTTTACGTCAGTTGAGGTTACAATATAATTTGCGCTCCCTCCCCATATTTTGCTAATTTCAATTTTTCATAATTATACTGTTCAAATTTATAGTAATTTCTTAGTACAATGGCCTTATTGCTTTTATTATGTTCTATAAAGTTCATTTAAAATTATTTCAAAATGTAACAACGCAAATTTTAAGTTTAAAATAACTAAAAGTTGAATAACGGCTGTATTTTATTTTTCATACAGTTTCGATACTTTTTTGAAACGAAACACTAACTTTAAATACTTAAAAATTTTAAAAAAACTAAATACTTGAAATCAGAATTAATACGAGTACTTGAAGTGTAAGGTAAGTGCGACAGATATTCCCAGAATCCGTGTCAAACAGTTCAGGATCGTAATATAGTACATCAAAATTCACTTTTAAAAATACGAAATAATACCCATATGACGGATTCTTTACATACTGTGTTCGTTCACTAACGTTTCTCGCCTTGTCTTGATGAGGTTGGTAACTTAGTGTGGGAGATGGTTGTTTGAATGTTTATGTATATTTGCAAAGCTTTTTATATTGTGTCTCACAAAACATTGTAGGAAGTTTTAATGGAGCTTGGAATATCTGGTATTAGCATTAAATAGTTCAGGTCTTATCTGTTGAACAGACAACAATATGTGGGACTGACATACTTTACAACGAACAATCAATTAGCTTCACCAAATTCATCGATACAAGATATTAGATATGAAGTGCCCCAGGGGACCATACTTGGATCTATATTATTTATTTGCTATATCAAATTCTTGTTATTACAAACACTAAATAACAATAGCAAATTATGTTTATGCACTGATGAATTTAGTTTAATTGTGAAAAAAATCTGCAAGATATATAAAAAAAAAAAAAAAAACAAAGTGAGAGAAAGCATCCTTAATATAAAAAACTATTTAAATAATAAACATTTATTGCTTAAATTTGATAAAACAAATTTTATTTCATTTCATACAAGACAGAACTACCATAAATTGAAATGTAATATCAAGATCGATAGTTACAACATTAATTAATTACATGACACATTCTCGGTTTGATGACGCAAATTTGTTGGAATAAGCATACAGAGAATGTTCAAAAAAGATATCGTCCGGTTTGTTTATTTTGAGGTCAATGGCTAAATTCTGCTCTGAAATATAGCGCCAATATATTTATTGCTACCATAATCACTAACACATATTTTTGGAATTGATTTGTATGGTGCAAAAAGTAGTGAAAATCTACAAAGTATTTTACGTATGCAAAAAAGTCAATTCGTTTAATTAAAAATCTTGATAAGAATGAATCTGTAAATGCATTTAAATGTATTATTAAGACACCGATACGGATTTCGAATGAGTGTAAATGACCAAATGTTTATTTAATATAATTTAATATGTTTATGATCACAACTGAGGCGTTGGCTGCAGCTTAAGAAAGCGACATCTGTTCCCTTTTCTCTGTGGTTTAGTCCACAAAACCTCGACTGCAAAGTTGGCAGTCCACGAGCTACAGAAGATAGTGTGACACTGTTAAGCATAGAGACGAGCAATCTGTCTGTAGTTAGTTAAATAGTGATGAGCACTGTGCGATACTGTTTATCACAGATACGAGCAATCTACATGTAGTTAGTTTAACAGTGATGAGAACTATTTAAAAACCATTAACAAATCTTTGGATCCACTAAGACGTCTTGTAACCGTTAGGGCTTATGTATAGTTGTAGCAAACATCTACTCTCTTTTTTCCAAAATCAAAATTGTTGTAACATGCCACTATGAAGCAAACCTAAATGTAATGTAAACAGAACTTTTAGATTTAAAAAAAATAATAAAAAAGCCACATATAAGATTTAGGATTTTATGTATTTTTAATCATAATCAAATACCCTTTCAGCTAGTTTTGATTTTACTAATCTTGCCCCTAGAAATACTATATATTATTCTATCTAGATGTCAGCTATCAAAAAATAAAAAAATGTTGTATTTCATGACTAAGATTTGTTAACCTCTAAGCTCTTTTGTTTCACAACTTCCTTGCCCTAGGGTTTACATTGATTATTTGAAATATATCCTTGTAAACAATTCTTTATTTACATATCATTAGTTATGAGAACATGTCTCTTAATGACTTTAACCACTTACAAGTTGAATGCTTGTTTAGAACCAAAAACAAAATAATAAAGGGTTACGTTTTTGTGTGCTGACTACGCATATATCTCGTTTTAAGCTGTCTTGGCTCAGTAACATTAAACCCAGAATTAAATAATTATCCCAGCTTTAACAAGCATTTTAACGTCAGTGAATAAACGTATCAACAAATAGCTAAACACAAAACTAGTAAAGTGTTTCTTCATTTGTAACTTAAAAGGCAGAGCCACTGTTACCAGAACACAATTATTAATTTACCACCAATCATATTAATTGTCTTCCATACGACGACAACGTGTACGATGCAAATATTGAAGTAAACAAAGTGCAATATTAATCACTCATAGATTCTATATTTTAATGGAGACCAAGTTCATACATTTGGTGAAGTAGTTAGCTGAAGCTAGTTTGAGCAAGTTGGAAGTGGGTGGATCATAGACAAGTCGCTGCTTCAAGAGAGTCGATAATTAGACGACCAGTGAGAACAGCATGACATGCCGAGTTGTCTAATGCTGTTCCCAGACAATTCGGACAGTAGGTCCTGGCCTTAACTTGCCCAAGTATAGACTCCATTGGACAGACAGTGAGAACAACAAGACGCCGTGTTAATTGATGCTCTCCTAGTTAACTAGAACAGTTTGTCCTGGCCTTAACTTGGCCAGGAGTAGATGAGATTGGTTGGACAGACAGTGAGAACAACAAGACTTGCCATGTTGTCTGATGCTCTTTCTAGTTAACTAGAACAGTATGTCCTGGCCTTAACTTGCCCAGGAGAAGATGAGATTGGTTGAATAGACAGTGAGAAAAACAAGACTTGCCGTGTTGTCTGATGCTCTTTCTAGTTAACTAGAACAGTATGTCCTGGCCTTAACTTGCCCAGGTGTAGATGAGATTGGTTGGATAGACAGTGAGAACAACAAGACTTGCCATGTTGTCTGATGCTCTTTGTAGTTAACTCGGACAGTATGTCCTGGCCTTAACTTGCCCAGCAGTAGATGAGATTGGTTGGACAGACAGTGAGAACAACAAGACTTGCCGTGTTGCTTGATGCTCTTTCTAGTTAACTCGGACAGTATGTCCTGGCCTTAACTTGCCCAGGTATAGATGAGATAGGTTGGACAGACAGTGAGAACAACGAGAATTGTGTTGTCTGATACTCTTCCAAGTTAACTCAGACAGTACGTCCTGGCCTTAACTTGCCCAGGTATAAATGAGATAGGTTGGACAGAGAGTGAGAACAACAAGACTTGCCATGTTGTCTGATGCTCTTTCTAGTTAACTCGGACAGTATGTCCTGGCCTTAACTTGCCCAGGAGTAGATGAGATTGGTTGGATAGACAGTGAGAACAACAAGACTTGCCATGTTGTCTGATGCTCTTTCTAGTTAACTCGGACAGTATGTCCTGGCCTTAACTTGCCCAGGTATAGATGAGATAGATTGGACAGACAGTGAGAGCAACGATAATTGTGTTGTCTGATACTCTTCCAAGTTAACTCAGACAGTACGTCCTGGCCTTAAATTGCCCAGGAGTAGATGAGATAGATTGGACAGACAGTGAGAGCAACGATAATTGTGTTGTCTGATACTCTTCCAAGTTAACTAAGACAGTAGGTCCTGGCCTTAACTTTCCCAGGTATAAATGAGATAGGTTGGACAGAGAGTGAGAACAACAATACTTGCCGTGTTGTCTGATGCTCTTCCTAGTTAACTCTGACAGTATGTCCTGGCCTTAACTTGCCCAGGTATAAATGAGATAGATTGGACAGACAGTGAGAGCAACGATAATTGTGTTTTCTGATACTCTTCCAAGTTAACTCAGACAGTACGTCCTGGCATTAAATTGCCCAGGAGTAGATGAGATAGATTGGACAGACAGTGAGAGCAACGATAATTGTGTTGTCTGATACTCTTCCAAGTTAACTAAGACAGTAGGTCCTGGCCTTAACTTTCCCAGGTATAAATGAGATAGGTTGGACAGAGAGTGAGAACAACAATACTTGCCGTGTTGTCTGATGCTCTTCCTAGTTAACTCTGACAGTATGTCCTGGCCTTAACTTGCCCAGGTATAAATGAGATAGATTGGACAGACAGTGAGAGCACCGATAATAATTGTGTTGTCTGATACTCTTCCAAGTTAACTCAGACAGTAGGTCCTGGCCTTAACTTGCCCAGGTATAGATGAGATAGATTGGACAGACAGTGAGAGCAACGATAATTGTGTTGTCTGATACTCTTCCAAGTTAACTCAGACAGTAGGTCCTGGCCTTAACTTGCCCAGGTATAAATGAGATAGATTGGACAGAGAGTGAGAACAACAATACTTGCCGTGTTGTCTGATGTTCTTCCTAGTTAACTCTGACAGTATGTCCTGGCCTTAACTTGCCCAGGTATAAATGAGATAGGTTGGACAGAGAGTGAGAACAACAATACTTGCCGTGTGTTCTGATACTCTTCCAAGTTAACTCAGACAGTAGGTCCTGGCCTTAACTTGCCCAGGTATAAATGAGAGAGGTTGGACAGAGAGTGAGAACAACAATACTTGCCGTGTTGTCTGATGCTCTTCCTAGTTAACTCAGACAGTAGGTCCTGGCCTTAACTTGCCCAGGTATAAATGAGATAGGTTGGACAGAGAGTGAGAACAACAATACTTGCCGTGTTGTCTGATGCTCTTCCTAGTTAACTCTGACAGTAGGTCCTGGCCTTAACTTGCCCAGGAGTAGATGAGATAGATTGGACAGACAGTGAGAACAACAATACTTGCCGTGTTGTCTGATGCTCTTCCTAGTTAACTCAGACAGTAGGTCCTGGCCTTAACTTGCCCAGGTAAAGATGAGATAGATTGGACAGACAGTGAGAGCAACGATAATTGTGTTGTCTGATACTCTTCCAAGTTAACTCAGACAGTAGGTCCTGGCCTTAACTTGCCCAGGTATAGATGAGATAGATTGGACAGACAGTGAGAGCAACGATAATTGTGTTGTCTGATACTCTTCCAAGTTAACTCAGACAGTACGTCCTGGCCTTAAATTGCCCAGGAGTAGATGAGATAGATTGGACAGACAGTGAGAGCAACGATAATTGTGTTGTCTGATACTCTTCCAAGTTAACTAAGACAGTAGGTCCTGGCCTTAACTTTCTCAGGTATAAATGAGATAGGTTGGACAGAGAGTGAGAACAACAATACTTGCCGTGTTGTCTGATGCTCTTCCTAGTTAACTCTGACAGTATGTCCTGGCCTTAACTTGCCCAGGAGTAGATGAGATTGGTTGGATAGACAGTGAGAACAACAAGACTTGCCATGTTGTCTGATGCTCTTTCTAGTTAACTCGGACAGTATGTCCTGGCCTTAACTTGCCCAGGTATAGATGAGATAGATTGGACAGACAGTGAGAGCAACGATAATTGTGTTGTCTGATACTCTTCCAAGTTAACTCAGACAGTACGTCCTGGCCTTAAATTGCCCAGGAGTAGATGAGATAGATTGGACAGACAGTGAGAGCAACGATAATTGTGTTGTCTGATACTCTTCCAAGTTAACTAAGACAGTAGGTCCTGGCCTTAACTTTCTCAGGTATAAATGAGATAGGTTGGACAGAGAGTGAGAACAACAATACTTGCCGTGTTGTCTGATGCTCTTCCTAGTTAACTCTGACAGTATGTCCTGGCCTTAACTTGCCCAGGTATAAATGAGATAGATTGGACAGACAGTGAGAGCAACGATAATTGTGTTTTCTGATACTCTTCCAAGTTAACTCAGACAGTACGTCCTGGCATTAAATTGCCCAGGAGTAGATGAGATAGATTGGACAGACAGTGAGAGCAACGATAATTGTGTTGTCTGATACTCTTCCAAGTTAACTAAGACAGTAGGTCCTGGCCTTAACTTTCCCAGGTATAAATGAGATAGGTTGGACAGAGAGTGAGAACAACAATACTTGCCGTGTTGTCTGATGCTCTTCCTAGTTAACTCTGACAGTATGTCCTGGCCTTAACTTGCCCAGGTATAAATGAGATAGATTGGACAGACAGTGAGAGCACCGATAATAATTGTGTTGTCTGATACTCTTCCAAGTTAACTCAGACAGTAGGTCCTGGCCTTAACTTGCCCAGGTATAGATGAGATAGATTGGACAGACAGTGAGAGCAACGATAATTGTGTTGTCTGATACTCTTCCAAGTTAACTCAGACAGTAGGTCCTGGCCTTAACTTGCCCAGGTATAAATGAGATAGATTGGACAGAGAGTGAGAACAACAATACTTGCCGTGTTGTCTGATGTTCTTCCTAGTTAACTCTGACAGTATGTCCTGGCCTTAACTTGCCCAGGTATAAATGAGATAGGTTGGACAGAGAGTGAGAACAACAATACTTGCCGTGTGTTCTGATACTCTTCCAAGTTAACTCAGACAGTAGGTCCTGGCCTTAACTTGCCCAGGTATAAATGAGAGAGGTTGGACAGAGAGTGAGAACAACATTACTTGCCGGGTGTTCTGATACTCTTCCAAGTTAACTCAGACAGTAGGTCCTGGCCTTAACTTGCCCAGGTATAAATGAGAGAGGTTGGACAGAGAGTGAGAACAACAATACTTGCCGTGTTGTCTGATGCTCTTCCTAGTTAACTCAGACAGTAGGTCCTGGCCTTAACTTGCCCAGGTATAAATGAGATAGGTTGGACAGAGAGTGAGAACAACAATACTTGCCGTGTTGTCTGATGCTCTTCCTAGTTAACTCTGACAGTAGGTCCTGGCCTTAACTTGCCCAGGAGTAGATGAGATAGATTGGACAGACAGTGAGAACAACAATACTTGCCGTGTTGTCTGATGCTCTTCCTAGTTAACTCAGACAGTAGGTCCTGGCCTTAACTTGCCCAGGTAAAGATGAGATAGATTGGACAGACAGTGAGAGCAACGATAATTGTGTTGTCTGATACTCTTCCAAGTTAACTCAGACAGTAGGTCCTGGCCTTAACTTGCCCAGGTATAGATGAGATAGGTTGGACAGACAGTGAGAGCAACGATAATTGTGTTGTCTGATACTCTTCCAAGTTAACTCAGACAGTACGTCCTGGCCTTAAATTGCCCAGGAGTAGATGAGATAGATTGGACAGACAGTGAGAGCAACGATAATTGTGTTGTCTGATACTCTTCCAAGTTAACTAAGACAGTAGGTCCTGGCCTTAACTTTCTCAGGTATAAATGAGATAGGTTGGACAGAGAGTGAGAACAACAATACTTGCCGTGTTGTCTGATGCTCTTCCTAGTTAACTCTGACAGTATGTCCTGGCCTTAACTTGCCCAGGTATAAATGAGATAGATTGGACAGACAGTGAGAGCAACGATAATTGTGTTTTCTGATACTCTTCCAAGTTAACTCAGACAGTACGTCCTGGCATTAAATTGCCCAGGAGTAGATGAGATAGATTGGACAGACAGTGAGAGCAACGATAATTGTGTTGTCTGATACTCTTCCAAGTTAACTAAGACAGTAGGTCCTGGCCTTAACTTGCCCAGGTATAAATGAGATAGGTTGGACAGAGAGTGAGAACAACAATACTTGCCGTGTTGTCTGATGCTCTTCCTAGTTAACTCTGACAGTATGTCCTGGCCTTAACTTGCCCAGGTATAAATGAGATAGATTGGACAGACAGTGAGAGCACCGATAATAATTGTGTTGTCTGATACTCTTCCAAGTTAACTCAGACAGTAGGTCCTGGCCTTAACTTGCCCAGGTATAGATGAGATAGATTGGACAGACAGTGAGAGCAACGATAATTGTGTTGTCTGATACTCTTCCAAGTTAACTCAGACAGTAGGTCCTGGCCTTAACTTGCCCAGGTATAAATGAGATAGGTTGGACAGAGAGTGAGAACAACAATACTTGCCGTGTTGTCTGATGTTCTTCCTAGTTAACTCTGACAGTATGTCCTGGCCTTAACTTGCCCAGGTATAAATGAGATAGGTTGGACAGAGAGTGAGAACAACAATACTTGCCGTGTGTTCTGATACTCTTCCAAGTTAACTCAGACAGTAGGTCCTGGCCTTAACTTGCCCAGGTATAAATGAGAGAGGTTGGACAGAGAGTGAGAACAACAATACTTGCCGTGTTGTCTGATGCTCTTCCTAGTTAACTCGGACAGTATGTCCTGGCCTTAACTTGCCTAGGTATAAATGAGATAGGTTGGACAGAGAGTGAGAACAACAATACTTGCCGTGTTGTCTGATGCTCTTCCTAGTTAACTCTGACAGTAGGTCCTGGCCTTAACTTGCCCAGGAGTAGATGAGATAGATTGGACAGACAGTGAGAACAACAATACTTGCCGTGTTGTCTGATGCTCTTCCTAGTTAACTCAGACAGTAGGTCCTGGCCTTAACTTGCCCAGGTAAAGATGAGATAGATTTGACAGACAGTGAGAGCAACGATAATTGTGTTGTCTGATACTCTTCCAAGTTAACTCAGACAGTAGGTCCTGGCCTTAACTTGCCCAGGTATAAATGAGATAGGTTGGACAGAGAGTGAGAACAATACTTGCCGTGTTGTCTGATGCTCTTCCTAGTTGACTCGGACAGGACAGTATGTCCTGGCCTTAACTTGGCCAGGAGTAGATGAGATTGGTTGGACAGACAGTGAGAACAACAAGCCGTGTTGTCTGATGCTCTTTCTAGTTAACTCGGACAGTAGGTCCTGGCTTTAACTTGCCCAGGAGTAGATGAGATTGGTTGGACAGACAGTGAGAACAACAAGACTTGTCGTGTTGTCTGATGCTCCTTCTAGTTAACTCGGACAGTAGGTCCTGGCTTTAACTTTCCCAGGTGTAGATGAGATTGGTTGGACAGATAGTGAGAACAACAAGACTTGCCATGTTGTCTGATGCTCTTCCTAGTTAACTCAGACAGTATGTCCTGGCCTTAACTTGCCCAGGTATAGATGAGATAGGTTGGACAGACAGTGAGAACAACGAGAATTGTGTTGTCTGATACTCTTCCAAGTTAACTCAGACAGTAGGTCCTGGCCTTAACTTGCCCAGGTATAAATGAGATAGGTTGGACAGAGAGTGAGAACAACAATACTTGCCGTGTTGTCTGATGCTCTTCCTAGTTAACTCTGACAGTATGTCCTGGCCTTAACTTGCCTAGGTATAAATGAGATAGATTGGACAGACACTGAGAGCAACGATAATTGTGTTTTCTGATACTCTTCCAAGTTAACTCAGACAGTACGTCCTGGCATTAAATTGCCCAGGAGTAGATGAGATAGATTGGACAGACAGTGAGAGCAACGATAATTGTGTTGTCTGATACTCTTCCAAGTTAACTAAGACAGTAGGTCCTGGCCTTAACTTTCCCAGGTATAAATGAGATAGGTTGGACAGAGAGTGAGAACAACAATACTTGCCGTGTTGTCTGATGCTCTTCCTAGTTAACTCTGACAGTATGTCCTGGCCTTAACTTGCCCAGGTATAAATGAGATAGAATGGACAGACAGTGAGAGCACCGATAATAATTGTGTTGTCTGATACTCTTCCAAGTTAACTCAGACAGTAGGTCCTGGCCTTAACTTGCCCAGGTATAGATGAGATAGATTGGACAGACAGTGAGAGCAACGATAATTGTGTTGTCTGATACTCTTCCAAGTTAACTCAGACAGTAGGTCCTGGCCTTAACTTGCCCAGGTATAAATGAGATAGATTGGACAGAGAGTGAGAACAACAATACTTGCCGTGTTGTCTGATGTTCTTCCTAGTTAACTCTGACAGTATGTCCTGGCCTTAACTTGCCCAGGTATAAATGAGATAGGTTGGACAGAGAGTGAGAACAACAATACTTGCCGTGTGTTCTGATACTCTTCCAAGTTAACTCAGACAGTAGGTCCTGGCCTTAACTTGCCCAGGTATAAATGAGAGAGGTTGGACAGAGAGTGAGAACAACAATACTTGCCGTGTTGTCTGATGCTCTTCCTAGTTAACTCAGACAGTAGGTCCTGGCCTTAACTTGCCCAGGTATAAATGAGATAGGTTGGACAGAGAGTGAGAACAACAATACTTGCCGTGTTGTCTGATGCTCTTCCTAGTTAACTCTGACAGTAGGTCCTGGCCTTAACTTGCCCAGGAGTAGATGAGATAGATTGGACAGACAGTGAGAACAACAATACTTGCCGTGTTGTCTGATGCTCTTCCTAGTTAACTCAGACAGTAGGTCCTGGCCTTAACTTGCCCAGGTAAAGATGAGATAGATTGGACAGACAGTGAGAGCAACGATAATTGTGTTGTCTGATACTCTTCCAAGTTAACTCAGACAGTAGGTCCTGGCCTTAACTTGCCCAGGTATAGATGAGATAGATTGGACAGACAGTGAGAGCAACGATAATTGTGTTGTCTGATACTCTTCCAAGTTAACTCAGACAGTACGTCCTGGCCTTAAATTGCCCAGGAGTAGATGAGATAGATTGGACAGACAGTGAGAGCAACGATAATTGTGTTGTCTGATACTCTTCCAAGTTAACTAAGACAGTAGGTCCTGGCCTTAACTTTCTCAGGTATAAATGAGATAGGTTGGACAGAGAGTGAGAACAACAATACTTGCCGTGTTGTCTGATGCTCTTCCTAGTTAACTCTGACAGTATGTCCTGGCCTTAACTTGCCCAGGAGTAGATGAGATTGGTTGGATAGACAGTGAGAACAACAAGACTTGCCATGTTGTCTGATGCTCTTTCTAGTTAACTCGGACAGTATGTCCTGGCCTTAACTTGCCCAGGTATAGATGAGATAGATTGGACAGACAGTGAGAGCAACGATAATTGTGTTGTCTGATACTCTTCCAAGTTAACTCAGACAGTACGTCCTGGCCTTAAATTGCCCAGGAGTAGATGAGATAGATTGGACAGACAGTGAGAGCAACGATAATTGTGTTGTCTGATACTCTTCCAAGTTAACTAAGACAGTAGGTCCTGGCCTTAACTTTCTCAGGTATAAATGAGATAGGTTGGACAGAGAGTGAGAACAACAATACTTGCCGTGTTGTCTGATGCTCTTCCTAGTTAACTCTGACAGTATGTCCTGGCCTTAACTTGCCCAGGTATAAATGAGATAGATTGGACAGACAGTGAGAGCAACGATAATTGTGTTTTCTGATACTCTTCCAAGTTAACTCAGACAGTACGTCCTGGCATTAAATTGCCCAGGAGTAGATGAGATAGATTGGACAGACAGTGAGAGCAACGATAATTGTGTTGTCTGATACTCTTCCAAGTTAACTAAGACAGTAGGTCCTGGCCTTAACTTTCCCAGGTATAAATGAGATAGGTTGGACAGAGAGTGAGAACAACAATACTTGCCGTGTTGTCTGATGCTCTTCCTAGTTAACTCTGACAGTATGTCCTGGCCTTAACTTGCCCAGGTATAAATGAGATAGATTGGACAGACAGTGAGAGCACCGATAATAATTGTGTTGTCTGATACTCTTCCAAGTTAACTCAGACAGTAGGTCCTGGCCTTAACTTGCCCAGGTATAGATGAGATAGATTGGACAGACAGTGAGAGCAACGATAATTGTGTTGTCTGATACTCTTCCAAGTTAACTCAGACAGTAGGTCCTGGCCTTAACTTGCCCAGGTATAAATGAGATAGATTGGACAGAGAGTGAGAACAACAATACTTGCCGTGTTGTCTGATGTTCTTCCTAGTTAACTCTGACAGTATGTCCTGGCCTTAACTTGCCCAGGTATAAATGAGATAGGTTGGACAGAGAGTGAGAACAACAATACTTGCCGTGTGTTCTGATACTCTTCCAAGTTAACTCAGACAGTAGGTCCTGGCCTTAACTTGCCCAGGTATAAATGAGAGAGGTTGGACAGAGAGTGAGAACAACAATACTTGCCGTGTTGTCTGATGCTCTTCCTAGTTAACTCAGACAGTAGGTCCTGGCCTTAACTTGCCCAGGTATAAATGAGATAGGTTGGACAGAGAGTGAGAACAACAATACTTGCCGTGTTGTCTGATGCTCTTCCTAGTTAACTCTGACAGTAGGTCCTGGCCTTAACTTGCCCAGGAGTAGATGAGATAGATTGGACAGACAGTGAGAACAACAATACTTGCCGTGTTGTCTGATGCTCTTCCTAGTTAACTCAGACAGTAGGTCCTGGCCTTAACTTGCCCAGGTAAAGATGAGATAGATTGGACAGACAGTGAGAGCAACGATAATTGTGTTGTCTGATACTCTTCCAAGTTAACTCAGACAGTAGGTCCTGGCCTTAACTTGCCCAGGTATAGATGAGATTGATTGGACAGACAGTGAGAGCAACGATAATTGTGTTGTCTGATACTCTTCCAAGTTAACTCAGACAGTACGTCCTGGCCTTAAATTGCCCAGGAGTAGATGAGATAGATTGGACAGACAGTGAGAGCAACGATAATTGTGTTGTCTGATACTCTTCCAAGTTAACTAAGACAGTAGGTCCTGGCCTTAACTTTCCCAGGTATAAATGAGATAGGTTGGACAGAGAGTGAGAACAACAATACTTGCCGTGTTGTCTGATGCTCTTCCTAGTTAACTCTGACAGTATGTCCTGGCCTTAACTTGCCCAGGTATAAATGAGATAGATTGGACAGACAGTGAGAGCAACGATAATTGTGTTTTCTGATACTCTTCCAAGTTAACTCAGACAGTACGTCCTGGCATTAAATTGCCCAGGAGTAGATGAGATAGATTGGACAGACAGTGAGAGCAACGATAATTGTGTTGTCTGATACTCTTCCAAGTTAACTAAGACAGTAGGTCCTGGCCTTAACTTTCCCAGGTATAAATGAGATAGGTTGGACAGAGAGTGAGAACAACAATACTTGCCGTGTTGTCTGATGCTCTTCCTAGTTAACTCTGACAGTATGTCCTGGCCTTAACTTGCCCAGGTATAAATGAGATAGATTGGACAGACAGTGAGAGCACCGATAATAATTGTGTTGTCTGATGCTCTTCCTAGTTAACTCTGACAGTATGTCCTGGCCTTAACTTGCCCAGGTATAAATGAGATAGATTGGACAGACAGTGAGAGCACCGATAATAATTGTGTTGTCTGATACTCTTCCAAGTTAACTCAGACAGTAGGTCCTGGCCTTAACTTGCCCAAGTATAGATGAGATAGATTGGACAGACAGTGAGAGCAACGATAATTGTGTTGTCTGATGCTCTTCCAAGTTAACTCAGACAGTAGGTCCTGGCCTTAACTTGCCCAGGTATAAATGAGATAGGTTGGACAGAGAGTGAGAACAACAATACTTGCCGTGTTGTCTGATGTTCTTCCTAGTTAACTCTGACAGTATGTCCTGGCCTTAACTTGCCCAGGTATAAATGAGATAGGTTGGACAGAGAGTGAGAACAACAATACTTGCCGTGTGTTCTGATACTCTTCCAAGTTAACTCAGACAGTAGGTCCTGGCCTTAACTTGCCCAGGTATAAATGAGAGAGGTTGGACAGAGAGTGAGAACAACAATACTTGCCGTGTTGTCTGATGCTCTTCCTAGTTAACTCTGACAGTAGGTCCTGGCCTTAACTTGCCCAGGAGTAGATGAGATAGATTGGACAGACAGTGAGAACAACAATACTTGCCGTGTTGTCTGATGCTCTTCCTAGTTAACTCAGACAGTAGGTCCTGGCCTTAACTTGCCCAGGTAAAGATGAGATAGATTGGACAGACAGTGAGAGCAACGATAATTGTGTTGTCTGATACTCTTCCAAGTTAACTCAGACAGTAGGTCCTGGCCTTAACTTGCCCAGGTATAAATGAGATAGGTTGGACAGAGAGTGAGAACAATACTTGCCGTGTTGTCTGATGCTCTTCCTAGTTGACTCGGACAGGACAGTATGTCCTGGCCTTAACTTGGCCAGGAGTAGATGAGATTGGTTGGACAGACAGTGAGAACAACAAGCCGTGTTGTCTGATGCTCTTTCTAGTTAACTCGGACAGTAGGTCCTGGCCTTAACTTGCCCAGGAGTAGATGAGATTGGTTGGACAGACAGTGAGAACAACAAGACTTGTCGTGTTGTCTGATGCTCCTTCTAGTTAACTCGGACAGTAGGTCCTGGCTTTAACTTTTACAAGTGTAGATGAGATTGGTTGGACAGATATTGAGAACAACAAGACTTGCCATGTTGTCTGATGCTCTTCCTAGTTAACTCAGACAGTATGTCCTGGCCTTAACTTGCCCAGGTATAGATGAGATAGGTTGGACAGAGAGTGAGAACAACGAGAATTGTGTTTTCTGATACTCTTCCAAGTTAACTCAGACAGTAGGTCCTGGCCTTAACTTGCCCAGGTATAAATGAGATAGGTTGGACAGAGAGTGAGAACAACAAGACTTGCCGTGTTGTCTGATGCTCTTCCTAGTTAACTCTGACAGTATGTCCTGGCCTTAACTTGCCCAGGTATAGATGAGATAGTTTGGACAGACAGTGAGAACAACGAGAATTGTGTTGTCTGATACTCTTCCAAGTTAACTCAGACAGTAGGTCCTGGCCTTAACTTGCCCAGGTATAGATGAGATAGGTTGGACAGAGAGTGAGAACAACAAGACTTGCCATGTTGTCTGTTGCTCTTCCAAGTTAACTCAGACAGTATGTCCTGGCCTTAACTTGCCCAGGTATAGATGAGATAGGTTGGACAGACAGTGAGAACAACGAGAATTGTGTTGTCTGAAGCTCTTCCAAGTTAGCTCAGACAGTAGGTCCTGGCCTTAACTTTCCCAGGTTTAGATGATATTGGTTGGACAGACAGTGAGAACGAGACTTGCCGTGTTGTCTGATGCTCTGAGGTGTCGCAGAAATTTACATTTTTGCTGATAAACTGCTGAAGGTTCTATTTGGCTTATAGTGTGTGTCCTCTTGTACTGCTCTCATCTGCCCCTCCCCCCAAATTGTGCCACTAGCAAAACATTTTACTGGGGGGATTATAGAAGTGTAGTATAGATTTATGAAGTTTAATATTAACTTTTAAGGATTACTTTGTCTTCACAATTGTCTTAATCATGTAAAAATAAACATAAATGGACGTCTTGAAAGTTCAATAAAGTTTTACAAATAGACCAGGGCGGACCTGTTTACAAGGTAGACACGAGAGGTGGCACGCTTAATTTTTGGTTAAAACCCTCTAAAACAATATAAATAAGAATAATTAAAATATGCTCCATCTGAAAAATTTTTTATTAAAAATGTGAAAAAAATTGAAAATATAAATTTTGTCGTCTATTCTCTTATATAACTTTGGAAGTACTGACTTTGGAGGAAAGCTGAAGAGCGATAGTTTTGTAATTAAATTTTGTGTACGGTATAGTTGGTTAGAATACTTGAAATTAATTACTCTTGTTGCAAAACAACAATAACTTTAAAAAAGTAGAAAATAGGTACTTTTTGAAAAATTTTTTCAACCACTTACATTTATCTGTGGACCTTTGTGTTCCCAAAGATAACACTTCATACTATTATAAGTCAACCCACCAAATTTCGTTAAATTCTGTTGGATAGTTTTTTCCATAATAGTTTTGCAATTTAATTTGCTCTTGAAAGACAAGCAAATGTTTAAATGTTTTCCAAATTTAAAATACGCTGTTGAGGCACTTGCTAAGCAAACTAAAGAGCGCGATTGGAATAAAGAAGCCATATTTAATACTGAAAACAAAAGCTATTTCACCTTCTTACTATTCATAAAGTATAATTCAAAATAAGAAAATAATTCCATATACACTATTTACAAAAATCTTACAAATAATAATAAGGTGAAAAAGCTTTGTTTTCTGTATTAAACATGGTTTCTTTATTCCAATTGCGCTCTTTTGTTTGCTAGACTGCTTGAATTTTGCAAATCTTCTAATTTGTGCAACTTTATGAATAAAAGAACAGAAAAATAATTTTTTGTCTCATTCTTTAAACATTGTTAGAGGTCAAAATTAAACATATTTATATTCAGTAGGTTTCAGTGTATTAGTCAATAAAGATTTTCTTAAAAAAATTACAAATCATAGATTACAATGTGCATTAAGTATAATGTGCAAATGCTATAATTTGTTTATAACAAAATGTATGCATGTTAAACCCTTGTCACTACCATATTTGAAATTCTCTAATTGCGAAACATCAATTTAAAAAATAATTATCAAAACTGGTCCAATAGAAGCTGAGAAAATGAAAAATTTTTTCGCCTAAGCAATTTGAACCTTTGAATTCAGTTTCTAGAAGACCTCCTTTAGTCATTTTTCATGCGAGTCACGACTTACTTTTTAATTTTAATTAATGTTGCCGATAATTCACGCTTATGAAAATTTGTACTCGAAAAGAACTTGGTATGATGAACTTATTGATTCTTTAATCAACTCCGTATTGTTGAAACATTTGCCGCAAACGCTTGTTAACTTTGACATCTTGTATCTTGGAAACCAGACGATGGATTTGGACGAAATTTGTACCAGTTAAGCATCTTTCGGAGTACTTTTCAACCAAGTTAAAAAAATGTTGTCATAAATTTGCAAAGATGCTGAAATTGTTTATAAGCAAAAAAAAATAATTATTGACTTTAAAAGATTTCCGGGGGCATCAAAATCGTCCGATATTTATTTTACAAAAAGCATATGAGAGTTTGAGTAGGTTGATTCATAATAGTATGAAGTGTTCTGTCTGGGAATACAAAGGTCCTCAGATAAATCTAAGTGCTCGAGAAACATTTTTCAAAATGTACCTTTTTCAGTTTTTTTAAGTTATTTTGCAACAAGGGTACTAATTTCAAATGTTCTAACCAAATATAAGTTACCAAAAATTTTATTACAAAACTTGTTTCGCTCTTCAAGTTTCCTCCAAAGTTTTATAAGAGAATAGACGGAAAAAATGTATTTTTTACATTTTTTAGTTAATAAAAAATTTTGCATACCTTTTGAGCTGGAGCATATTTCAATTATTGTTATTTGTATTGTTTCAGATGGTTTAAAGCAACAATTGGCGTGCCAACTCTCGTATCCACAAAATCATAGATTTTGTCGGATAAGCCCTGGTCTAGAAGCTTTCACCACAATTTTGCCACGGCAGTACGTTGTGCGCCTATTTGACCACAGACAAACCCAGTACTTACTCCGTTTTGTGCTCCGGAATATCACAGAATTCCAGGCCCACTGTGACTCATCCTTTCCATATGACAATAATCCCCTACACCAGCCTCGCTCGAAATTTACAGTATTGTTGCCTTGTCAACATCTACCCGTTACACCGTAATCAGAAAGCAGTCTACGTAGGTGTGAGGTGCTCATTTTCAGTAGTTGCTCGTTTGATTCATATTTTGATGGTAAATAATAAAACTAGAGGAATAACATTTGGAGACAGTTTAGAGGTTTTTTTTAATTAGCTAGTTAGTTAAAGCAAAAATAGTTCTATAATCTTTGGTTTAAGTTGTACGCTAACTTTAGTAATTGAGAGGAACTTTTTTCTTGATTAATATTTTGCCATACAGTTTTTCTAAATTTGAATTTCAGTATCGGTTTTGTCCAATTTACATAACATTTAAAATCATGAAACATTTATTAGTTGTATTAAGCCAACAACATCTTTTGATTTTAAGAAGAACTGATTTATTTGTACTGCAATAATATCTGTTGTGTATTTTTAATTATAAATTTCACATTGATAATCAAATGGAAAATAACACACTTTTTAAGCTTTTGGCTGCATTGAATTTCAATTTCTAAAATCACTATATTAATTCCAATTGCCGACAAAATAAAAAGCAGCACAATTCATCCAGTATGTAAAAATATGGAAACGCTTTCACAACTTTTTAATATTCAACATTATTTTGTTCATCCATGAGGAACTTTCATTATTTGGATATTACAGGTTGATTATTACAATAGTAATCTTGTATGGCTTAGAATAGTGCGAACGTCCAAAACTTCTGCAAATTAACTTATGCATGTCTTTAAATAACGTATAGGCTAGATAATCGGAAACAAGCATTTCTCGAAATGTCCGTGTTAATTGGTAAAAGTAGCATTTTTGTGTTTTGCGGAGTAAATACTACCTTTTTAAAAATTCAGTCTCCAAAGCTACAATGCTATTCTAATGGAAGATGTTTTATTTTGATTGTTTTTTCTTATACTCTCAGCTAGTTTAGGACATTTTTAAATTAATAGTTAGGATACGAGATTTAAATGTGAACAGAAATAATATGAAATTGATATTTTTAGACAGAACTGTCTAAACATTACTTGAGATTATATTTTGATAATATTGTGAGGCAAGGGTGATCAGCTAGTTAAAAATAAAATTGCTATGTTATTCTATAATTGATCTTTTAATTACATAATTTTTATTGATCTTAGCAAAATAAAACAATAACTTCCCATAAACTATTAGAAGTAGGCCTAAATAACGAGTGTTTTTTAAAGTCACATTGATTACTAGTGACTTTTATAATTATGCTCAACATACAACTGTTTATTTAGTTTTGGTTTGAAAAGTTTATTTTGTTATTTATACAGGGTGGGGCTGAAAAGTAACTTGCAACCCCCTTTACTAACAATATTTTATTTAAGTTTGTGGCAACTCTCTTGTGTTTAAGGGGCTACATTAATGAAGGCATTTTAAAATGTTCTTCCTTCAAGAGGGCTAGGGGGCAACTCCTACCGTGAGACAACTCTGATATATGAGCTTGTTGAGAAGATAAAGTTAATATAAAGGAAAAGTGAAATCAGACCAACTGAACAAAATGCCAGTCAATTAAAATAAATGGCTAAAAAGTTATTTACATCTTCCTATAATGTTTTACTATTAGAGGGGTTTGATTTCAGTTGAGGCAATAGTTTTGCGTGATTAAAGGTTTGGTTACTCATATTAAGATTTGTAAACACCCTTTTATTTGGGAGGGGTTGAGAACAGCCCTTAACATTTGAAAAAAATCATCATGTGATACCTCATTTTGCAGATTTAGTTTAGAAGAGAAGCTGTCATTCATGAAATATTTTTCACCATTCTTTCCGAAATGGCAGCTCAACAAGATAAGTAGTTAAAAAATTGTGCAGGATAACCGTTTAATATGCCCATAACATTAATAATAATGTTTTTTTTTTATCGTACTGGTTTTAACAAGTTTGCTAAATAAATAGAAGCTGTCACTGTATTTCCCAGATGTTTATTTACTTTCCTTTTGAGTTCATATCCTTGGAAAGGGAGGGAACAATGTTCACTTATCACAACTGTTTAGTCAAGTGCTGCAGTTTATTTCCTTTGGTGGTTTATCGTGTATTTTGTGAATATATTTTTTTCCTACCTACCTTTGATTAATTTTTCTGTTACTCTTCCATTAGAGAAAAATGGTGTTTATTTTAAATGAAAGAACTTATCAACTGACAGGGAGTTTATTCAGGTTCATCCTGAACATCCAGTTTCAAGAACTGTAGTGGCTAACTTGATTGAATTTTCATTGTACTGGAAATGTCATGGATAACCATAGATCAGACCAGCCTCCGATAGAAGTAGTAGTAGAAGAAGGTGTTTTGGCGCAATAAAATGTGAATCCTCAGCAGTCAGTAAAAGCTGTGGCACAGATCCACAATTTAACAAGATGGTCAGTACAGAAGACTTTAAAACACAAATTTCCAAAAGTTTGTTTTTGTTGAAAATAGTAATATGAATGTATTTAATCCATTTTTACTCTAAGAAAATATAGCTACTTACTCTTCCAGCTGTCTAAGGGCATCTAAAAAGTTTTAGTGAATGTTATTTCTCGTATAACCTAGACCTTCATAATAAGGTATTGCATAATAATGTTGATAATACTGTAGCCAAGAATTGCCCCTACCTCACCCCATCAAAAAGACTCGAAACACACAATTATAGAGTGAAGGTAGCTTTGGTTAAAAAAAATCTACAAACAATACCTCAGACATAAATTAAATATTTTTTACATAAAAAACGTAACAGAGGGTTAACCCTAGATCGCTAATCCTTGTGCTTCACGAGCAAATTTTAGATGAAAGTAGGCACGTTGCGTGCTCTTTTGTAAAACTCAAAAATGGTGTTTATTTTAAATGAAAGAACTTATCAACTGACAGGGAGTTTATTCAGGTTCATCCTGAACATCCAGTTTCAAAAACTGTAGTGGCTAACTTGATTGAATTTTCATTGTACTGGAAATGTCATGGATGACCATAGATCAGACCAGCCTCCGATAGAAGTAGTAGTAGAAGGTGTTTTGGCGCAATAAAATGTGAATCCTCAGCAGTCAGTAAAAGCTGTGGCACAAATCCACAATTTAACAAGATGGTCAGTACAGAAGACTTTAAAACACAAATTTCCAAAAGTTTGTTTTTGTTGAAAATAATAATATGAATGTATTTAATCCATTTTTACTCTAAGAAAATATAGCTACTTACTCTTCCAGCTGTCTAAGGGCATCTAAAAAGTTTTAGTGAATGTTATTTCTCGTATAACCTAGACCTTCATAATAAGGTATTGCATAATAATGTTGATAAAACTGTAGCCAAGAATTGCCCCTACCTCACCCCATCAAAAAGACTCGAAACACACAATTATAGAGTAAAGGTAGCTTTGGTTAAAAAAAATCTACAAACAATACCTCAGACATAAATTAAATATTTTTTACATAAAAAACGTCACAGAGGGTTAACCCTAGATCGCTAATCCTTGTGCTTCACGAGCAAATTTTAGATGAAAGTAGGCACGTTGCGTGCTCTTTTGTAAAACTCAATAAAACATATGTTTATCATAAAGCAAGCGCGACAAACTTGGTATCAATCAAAGCAGAATGTTCTGTTCTGTACATTTCCCATTTGTTATACAATTTTATAAATGTAAGAACAAAATTAAAACATGCAATTTGAAATTCCTGATCAACAGGGGGGGGGGGTTCAGGAGTGGGAAAAATGGCCCATGTTTGTCGTATAACTGTACAATAAACAATAGTCAGAATCAGGTGTCTAAACTGTAAGCCTGGAGTGAATGAAATACTCTAGCCAAAGAAACAAATTGCAATGTTGTAGGTGTTTTACAATAAATGTGTTTGTATAACCTTGTTTGCGTGTTCTTTCAAAAGTCAGTATTGGTGCGTTACAGGTTGTTTTAAAGTCGTAATAAATAAATTATTTATTGCAATATAAACAAATAAAAAATTGGGTAGAAAGTGGAAAGCCAGAAAGTTCTTGCATTGGTTGAACCGTCTCGAGGAAAATTTGTGCTATACGTTGGCAATGGTCACGTGACAATGATGATGTAAATTAGTGGCCGTCACGTTTAGCCATCTTTGTTTATACACAATCGACCGACCGCTCTTATCTAACATAATAAGTGAAGTGAATTGAAATGAAAGTGTAGTGTAGTGAATAGTAGTTCATGTATATTTTAGTGGAAGTGACAGTGCATAAAAGGAAATTAGTTTTAGGCATTGTTAAACAAGTCCTACCACTAATCAACATTACATTATATTTATATAAAAGCACTAGCACTTCAATATCATAATAATAACAATCCTACATACAAATAATACAATATAGGGCTAAAAGCAGGCTGGAGAACTTAGAGTGAGTAAAATATTTCATTTTTTTCAGTGTATTTTAATTTTACAACCATGTATATATATTTATGTAGATACTAGCCTAAACACTTATTTCTCCGATTTGATCAAATAAGACATGCAAAAATATGGTATTAGTTTATCATTCACATAATATAAGATCTTGAAAAAAATAATAATATGTATTATTTGTGTTCATATAATAAATAAAATAAAATGACACTTCTCTTTTATTTGTTAACAACAATATAACCTAGTATGTTATTATCCTACGTCAAAACTTTATTTTTGTCACAAATATAATTATTTTTTTTTTAATTTGTATTCAGAAATATCTGTTTTATAAGTTTTTGTTCTCAGAAAAAATTCTAAAAATGTGTTAACATTTTATACTATGATTACAATATGCACACTTTTCTTGAGCCGTTTTAAAAATGTGTGCACACTGACTTTTGATGTTATAAATTTTATACTTTTTGGAATATATTCATATATTTTACATTTTCTTGTAGCTAATAGATTGTATTAATAAAGTACATGTAGCAAAAAATTATACATACCTCTTATTTATGGATTGTTATGTAATTTTTCCCAAATTTTTTTGTTTCCATGATAACATTTTTATTTTCCAGAACAAACTAAAAATATAAAACTTTGTATATGGGTACAATATGACAATTTTTCCTGAACAACTTTTTCTTTTCTATTCAATGGAAATTTTTTAGAATTTTTACATGTACTATTTGATTACCTACAATAATCATAAAAATGTGTTAACATTTTATACTATGATTACAATATGCACACTTTTCTTGAGCCGTTTTAAAAATGTGTGCACACTGACTTTTGATGTTATAAATTTTATACTTTTTGGAATATATTCATATATTTTACATTTTCTTGTAGCTAATAGATTGTATTAATAAAGTACATGTAGCAAAAAATTATACATACCTCTTATTTATGGATTGTTATGTAATTTTTCCCAAAATTTTTTGTTTCCATGATAACATTTTTATTTTCCAGAACAAACTAAAAATATAAAACTTTGTATATGGGTACAATATGACAATTTTTCCTGAACAACTTTTTCTTTTCTATTCAATGGAAATTTTTTAGAATTTTTACATGTACTATTTGATTACCTACAATAATCATACTGCAACTTTGAAAATTTCTTCATTTTTGCGTTTTACGTAAACAAACAATTAAAAAAAATAAAAGAAACTAGTAGTTTATATAAAATGTAACAACATATTACTTTAGTGCACAAAATAATAAATTATTTGGCTATCTTGGAATTATTTACAACACTTTTTTAAGCTCCTAAGGAGGGTTGTAAGTTATAATTTACGTACAAAATTTTAAAAATCTTTTCTAGACAATAATTATTTACGTTTTTTTGTAAGTTTTGAAGTTTTTTGTAAGTATGTGAAAGTACAGTTCTTGAGAAGAAAAACGAAATTGTAAAATTGACATTTTGAGCATATTTAGTATTTTTTATGATTTTTACAAAAAAACTTGCAAAGCGCTGAAAAGAAGCACTTTGCAGTTGGGAGTTCATAATGGGCCACCTAGTATTCACCATCTAGGATTAATATTGAGTCACGTTCCTTTATTGTGGTCATTTTATGTTGGGTGGTTCGATTTCACTTTTCTTTATGTTAACTTTCTCATATCACCAAGCTCTTTTATCAGATGGGACACAAGGTAGGGGTTCCTAATTCCAAATTTTGAGTTGCTCCCCCCCCAACGCAGGTTTAATATTTCTGACCATCAAATAAAAACGTCTCACTTAATGACTTGTAGTGTTTTGACTAGCTAGGAATATTTTGCATATTGTTTATCATATATAATTTGTACTGTAAGAATCGGTGGTTTATGGCAATAAAAATTATGGTATAAGGAAATTTATACGTTTAAATACAACCACTGGAGTGACTGATATTTATATGTTACACTCTGTAGCGTTGACGTAACAAATAGTCTAATTTGTGTATACGTATGAAAATTCAACTCAGCCAAGCTCCTCTTTACTAGTCTTGTGCAACAACGGCAGACCTACGGCTGACCACACCCCTCACCATTTCCTAAGGGCTGAGGGTAAGGGCGACCATGACAGATGGCCGTGCCTTGACACTAAAGACAAACACTACGTTTCAGGTCGGCAACTTTACAGCTTCTAAGTAGAGTTTGTACAATGTTTCAATGTACAGGTGATTTCATTATTTGAGTATACACAAAAATGAAGTGCAAATAATTAGGATAATGTAATAATTACATATACTGTATTGTAAAAATTCCAAAAACTAAATATGTCAAAGTGAACTTTTAATTATTGTATATAAATATATAAAGTACATCATACAGTGCGATAAGTACTAACCAGTAATAAATCAGTATGATTTACTGAATTACAACGTTTTTACCTATTTTACTGATGGGAATTTGAATCTTATTGGAGGTAAAGATTTAGTTTTAGGTAGACTAGGTCTAGTAGAAAGATTTTTTTTAATATTGTTACATGCAGGTCAATTACAATAACTGTTTTACTTAAATGAGTCCTTGATGTGTAGGAGTTTATTAGATTTATTACAGTATGTTGTTCATATTTTTGGACAATGAAATTGTTGATTTTTGCTAAAAATTTAAATATTATATTAAGAGTTAATTTTATTTCTAACCATAAATATGCTAAAATATAAAAGGTAAGCTTTCTTAAGATTTCATCACATTCATTTGTTTAATTCATACAACACCTAATAAATATATGAACTTTATTATCATGTTGAAATATTGATATTTTTTTCAATTGTCATCATACTATTAAAGAGCTTATAAATACTTTTTATTTTGTATGAATTTAATTGTATAGTTATTAATTTAAGTAGATCTGTTACTGATAAGACATTTGTTAATCACTCTACCTTTGCTTTATAAAATGAAATTAATTTTACTCAAAAATAAAAAAAAAAATAATAATTTTTAACTAATATTTTTAACGAACAAAGAATTTTAAGAAAAGAGGTAATTTATATTATCAAACCACGTACTGTGCAATTTCGGCTTTGCAATGAATATTATATATCTGATTAATCAGATTAAAAATAGTGTTTGTATTAAACTAGAAAACATCAGTGGCATTGCTCTTTTATAGAAAATTCTCTAAGTGCAACATCCATGGACCTAAGTTAGGTTAAAATGATTCCTTATGGAATTAAGTCCATATGGTTTGGATACCAATACCATGTAAATGACCGATGGGAATAAGATTGACCCAAACATATGATAAAATGGCAGTTAAGGATAGCTAACCTAATAATATAGTCCATTATGTTCAATTGCAATGTAATGCGTCCATGACGTTACGAGATAGCAACGCTGACGGAATGGCGTCTGTGGCTTCGGCTGGCATTAGGGACAACAAAATTCCACTCGCAGCGCTGGCTGTACGTCTGACCGCCAGTTAATCACACACAGACACTCGACCCCTCCCATTCTATATAATTGTAGGAAGTCATTGAAGTGTGATCCTGCAGGTGCAGTGTCTCGCTGTAAGTGTGCATAGCGATTGGATTGTAACATAACATACGGGTAAAGTACATGCCCCAGTTGAGTATATAAATTTAATTAATTTTGTTAATTGGGTGATATTAAAAAGCATTAGATGCCAAACACAACGTTGTATTTCTTGTCCTAATAAAACTAAAATAACTATGTAAAATTAATTATTTAAAATCAAATTGGCCAATTGGTAGTATAATTATGTAATTTAAAATAACTAAAGAGCAAGACCAGTCCTAAGAGGGTCTGTTTTTAAAATTTGGGAATAATCGGGAAAATAGTTTCTTACTTGGGTACATACCATGAAAGCCCAAATTCGCATCTTTGAGGTGTGCGTCTAAATAAATCGATCCGCAATGGGTCAACTTCAGATTAACAAATCACAGTTTTACTAAGTCTTATATTGGATATTGACAGTTATATAATGTTAAGATAAATTGTATAGCTTATTTTTGTAGCACGGACTACAAAAATGTATAATTTCTCACTTGTACATACAAAAACTTAACAGTTTTCAAATCACAATAATGGTAAAACCAACTTTTCTCATGTGACATTTTTAGTCTTACAAATAAATGGACAAAATATGAAATAAAGTAGACCCCGGTTATGGTTATAACCGGCATTTGAGGTGATAAATACAGACAAGCGTTATAAAGCCGACTGCGGAATAAACATACTGCATATCTGTGCAAGGATGCGTAGACATGACAAACCCCACCTTACACTCGATACCACGATTAATTAGAGCCTGGTATCCCCGTTCACATTATTAAAAATTGTGTGTAGGATCAGCTGATAACCACTGGCTGCTCATTTATTATTGGGCTATTAATTAATGACACTTTTGTGTGGTAGCTGCCATAGCTGGGAGATCACTTAATTTGCGAGTGTCCAGCTACCAAGTTGTTTAGAACTCCTCACGGAATATGTACAGCTTTTTAAGATTTGCTGTAAACGCAAACAACATCATTCCCCAAATTCAAATTAAAAAAAAGGGGTAACTGACAAAAAAACATACGATATACATTAATGACACTTTTTAAGAATAGTCAGCCTTAGTTTGTAACAATTACACTCATTTAATTATAGTTTGATAGTTTGCCCATTTACACTCATTTGTCCATATCTTGAATATCAGCATTTTAAGAATGAATAAATAAAATAAATGGTTACTAATCTTAACTTCAGATTAAAAAAAACACTTAGTTTTATAAGCTATTATATTGGATATCGATAATTATATTATGTTAAGGTAAATAACAGCACAGAATAAAAAAATGTATAATTTCTCACTTGTACATACAAAAACTTTTTCAAATCACAATCACAGTATAACCAACTTTTCCTTATCCGGCATGTTTAGGCCTACAGTAACTATATTTCAGTAACTTAACTATTTCTTGATTACGATTTGCATTAAACAAGATAATTCTCTTAATAAACTTGCACTTGTATTATAAAAATTAAATAAAGGCGAGATATTTTCTAAAACGAAACATCAATTGAGATACAAATATTTATTTTGTTTAAAATGAAATTTGTCAATATTAAAGATAGAGGAATCATCCATAGAAAAGAGCTTGTTATTGCTCAGGGGTGACAGCACAACTACTGATTAAAAGTAATGGAATAGTTTTTGGGGAAGTGCTTATTTTTCACTATCCAGACCAAATACACTTTTTGTTGATAGGTCACCAAAAAAAAAACAATAATATTTCTATTGCAAATCATGTCCTTAACTGTATTATCACTGTCTTAACAATTAACGCATTCTATAATGATTATTTTCATGGACTTCACACAGATCCCCTTTAAATTCTACATCGATGGTGAAATCCAGATCTCTGAAATTTCGCTTGTTAGGCTGCATTGAAAACACTCCATAGATTTCTTCATTTTTCTTGGCGGTCAAGAAGTCCTTCAAGTAAAACACTGTTTGTTTCCAATGAGTGTAAGGAGCCTCGGGAGCAGTGCTGAAGCCAAGTCTCTTGTGACACTTTGTAAACTCAATTGTGAAAAATGTTACCTGAAATAGCATACAAAATAAAGTTCTCAATTATAAGGTAACAACAGTTTGAACAAGCAGTTATCAAAGAATTGTTCCCCAACTAGTAAATTCAAGAATAGGCGATGATTTTGGTTTATAAATTGTTAATTACAATGAAAATTTCAAGAATATGACTTGTTGGATATTTCTTTTAAAAACCAACACATTTAAGGACATAATAATTCTCTCCATTTTCAGTTGTGCTAAAACAAAACTGTGTAGAATGGCATGATAAATACTCCATTTATTCACTGAAACATGTCATAAATAGATTTATGCCTAACAGATAGCAACAACATAAACTACTTTATGACCAACAAAACTAATAACTAAAAATACACACACAACACTAAAAAATTAATTATAAATTAGTAAGGCCAACTAACGAACAAAATTTACTATTTATTTAGATTGAATAAAAATAAACGAGGTATGACACTTTTTAAGTTGCACGGCAGATAGTGCAGGTCAATGTACGCAGCCAATCACCAAACCCCTAAAAATGATTTTATAAGTTAATTAGTTAGTTAAATTAATTTCAATTTATTCAATATTTATTAACTTAGTTAGGATTTATTATTTCTTTGCTAATACAAATCAGGTTTTAACCTTTTCCCCTCGGATGGCCAACCCAGTTGGACATCACGATTTTGCAACCAGCTCGGCGAGTGTTCATCTAAATATGTCCTCTGAGATTGAGAGTCCAGCTCTGGTAGCCACTGCTATGTTCACGCTCAGATCGTGCAAGTTTTAGTTGCGTTGTTCGCTGGGATTGGCTGTCCAACTCTGTTGGACACTTGACATATGTTTTTCTATTTAAGGTATAACTTGTTTGAGAAATGTTTTTAAATGTCTAACAGCTGTTTAAATATGTCGAGATTATATTAAACCAGCTGGTATCATCCGTTTCTGTTTCTGCTTTGTGTAGACATCCTGATTGTATGTCAGAAATTGGATGTGTCTATGCTATCTCTCAATTTTATCCTCATGCATCTTGAGTATTATTAATTATTGTAAATATTCTCTTTTGTTGTAAAATACTGTATGTAATTTTAAATAATAGTTATTTGTTCGCATTTTAGTATCCAGGTCTTTGTCCTGAAATATTTTTTGAAAAGTATCACATTCATTAACATTTCAAAAACTTATTTGTTTCAAAACTAAATATTACATAACTTGTAATTCCAGAATTGTATGTTTCATTAATTTAAACTCTTATTTTAACCAAACTTTTTTTATTTTCATTTAAAACAAGACAATAAATATTTTTTAGATGCATGATACTTGTATATAGAGATTATCAGACTGCTGAGAAGCTGATAATACGACAATTATTTTATATTATAAACTGATTATACTTATATGTCACTTATATAATTTAACTTTAGACATTTCAATTATATCAGTGAAAATTAGAAAAATAGTACCTTAAAGTAAATATTAATAGTGAAAAATATTTAAAAAATTATTTTTCATGACTCAAAATGTATAACGTTTTTCAATAGTATTATAAAAAATATATTATACTAATAATATAATAAAAAAAACTATATCACGTAATGATCCACATTTTAAATTATCAAAACAAATATTTAGACCAACATTTCAATTAAATACGTACTATTTAACCTTTAAAATCCAGGTGCAATCACAATAAAGCTGAATGACCACAAAATGGATTCCGACTTGATGAGAATGGGGAGAGTGACATGGTTGCCAATCTCGTAAACAAAGCAGCCATGGTCAACCCAGGTGGTTATCCGACCTTACGGGTCATTAGCAGGTGTTCCGACTGCCGAGCTGACGTAGAAACAAGTGTGGCCAACTGATCTGAGAGAACATTTTTAACAGACAGTTACGAGGGGAAAGGGTTAAACAATTACTTTTATATTTTCATTCCTGAATGTAACGAAAGCATAGGAAGAGTTTAAGGGAAAATAAATAAGGATGTTTTAACTAATATTCTTATTTTTATTAGGGGAAAAAATTGTATGATAAAATCATTATTAGGGATTAGGTGATTGTCACATTGTTGTTTTGGCTGCGTACATTGACCTGTACCATCTGCCGCGTACCACAAAAAGTTTCATACCTCGTTTATTTTTTATTAAATCTAAATATAAATAGGATAACATTAGATTTTCCTTTAAATTGTCTAACAAAAGTTATTATAGTAAAAGTTATTTTAGTAAATGTTTTATACGAAAATTTTTTTTAAAAGTATTCTTATTTTAACATTTTAGATGGCCGCCATTTTGAATTCCTAATTTAGAAATTTGTTAAGTTGGCCTTACTACTCATTTAATAGCCTACCGTTACACATACGTAACCTTCCCAAACCAACATTTAGATGTATTGTCAAAAATTGGCTCATAAAGAATCCATTTTATAAATGTGGAGAGTTCTTTGAGGCTGTTGCCAATGCATTTGTGACCTAAGTATATTGCTAGCCATTAGTTTAGAGCTCACTGAGGTATGCTTCTTTTTTTGTGCATGGATTTTCAGTGATTGACTTTTGACTTGCATGGTATGCCCATCTTTTGTTATCTTATTTTTTGTGCATGATTTTCTGAGTGCCTAAATTATTTTATTTTACTTGCATGGTGTGTTTAGATTAAGTTTAGTTTTAAAATATTTCACTTAGCCTATTGTACAAGCATGTATTTAATGGCCAAATAAATATCTTGAATCTATAACTTCAAATTAAATTAAAAAAAAAAAAAAAATATGGCGGCTCTGTGAGTAACTGAGGACTTTTGCATGATTTAAATATGATATTTAGCCTCGCAATTAGCCCAGAAAAAATACCTCAAAAGGTTTTGAAACACCCTGTATGTATATATAGTGCACTTAAATCTTAAAATGGTAGGCCTAAATATAATCTTACATACCAAGGCTTGCACATAGTCATTACGTCGCACTTGTAGATGGAATGGTGCATTGAAATCTAGATCTTCTTTTGTCACAGTATAGAGATCAACTTCCTTGATTAGACAAGCGTTGGTAACAACCTGTTCATAAAAAATGTTAGTTGGTGTAGTTAGTTAGAAACTTGGTAAACATTTTTCTTATTTAATTCTTAGTAAACATTACTGTAAAGATTATTATTAATATTTATTTATTTACCAATTGTGTTGATTACCATAGACATTACAATTTCACCAATTGTAAACATCGGAGATTCTTGTCAGTAATACTATGAGTTCAAGAGCTGTTATGTCAGGGTTTCAAAAAAATATATACATACAAATCAAACTTATGTATGTTTTATATCGGGTCTTTTACCGGTACTTTTTTTTGGTTACTTTTCGTTTTGGTTTGCCAGGCTGCCTGAGATCGCTTTTGGGCTGTCGATTTGTTTACTTTCGTGGCCGTTGGCTCAGACTCTGGTCTTTCCGTGATTCCAGCTCTCGGTCTATCTGGTTGTCCGGTACTTGGCTCCTTCAGCTACCCGAACCAGGAGCATGTCTGGCTAATTGTATCTAAGCTTCAGGGTCCTTGAGTTGGACGTTTGACCCACAGCCTGCCGAATTTCTCCCTTCTCAACTTTGCTAGCCTGGCCTGAGGACCATGTTATAGAGCCAAGTTGCGCCTCCGCTGCCCTCCCTATATCTTTGGGTAGGATTCTTTTCTGTATTCAGGTCAGTGCGTTCCATTTTTCCCGGTGGCTGAGCTGGGGTGGTAAATTAAAAAAAAGAAGAAAAAAATTTGTTGTGCAGAACAATTTAATAATAGGCCTAGGCCTACGAACTTAAACCTCTTATCTTTCCCATAGCCAAATGGGAATTAGGTGATATAATCCCTAATGTTATATAGGCTATATTTTTAAAGAGTGTATACCTGTTAATATTGCTTGTTATTTATTAAGTTTTTAGAGGTTTATTTATCTTGTTATTATTATTTTTTAAATATTTATTAATAGCTAAGGAAAAAAATATTTTGGGGCACTAGTTAACTTTGTGATTTATTTATATTTAGACCTAGTTATTAAGTTTGTTTGTGTATCTATTTTTCGGTGTAGCGTTTTTTATTTCATATTTCATAATAAAACGGTACCGTGCTATATTCTGTATTTATTTGCTTACTTTTTAAACTTTTCACCGAAAGGGGATTATTTAATAACATTTTTACTTTTCTTTTATTCGGAGCTCCCCAGGGATTCTGGCTTAATCCCTGGCCTTGGTGGAATAATGGGAGGTGGGCTAAATTGCCGGTTATTTGTTTTGTTCAAATTTCTAAATTATTTTCAATGTAAATTCTCTAAAAATTGTCTTTCTAGTAATTTGCTGATAGGCACATCTATAATGTCATTTTTGGTATTTATAGCTTTTGCTAATTTGTGTATTTTGTACTTCATTGTATATTTATGTGTTTCTTGTTTATATTGTAATTGTGGCCTTCTGTCGGATTTTTGTAAATGATCATTTTTTATTAATAGTTTTGTGCTCAGCTGCCTATCACTTTTTTTTCTATCCTATCGCTTGCCTGGTTTTGAGCCATCCCTCAAGTGTGGCATGACTTCCAGTTTTGGTGGGGGGATGGGTTTCAGTTTTTATTATTTATTTTGCCAAGGCACGACCTAATTTTATTACTATAATTACCTTTTTGGTGATGCCTTTTTATCCTGCAGGGGTTTCTGCAATCAGATGCACATTTAGCCACTAGTGATTATGCATTCTCAGTAATAATAAAAACTAAGTAATATTTATTTACACTATATACAGTTCGTAAATCGGCACTGCACAACACTACGGACACGGGCAAACATGCGCCGCTCGATCAGGTTTTTCACTACTTCCTTCAAATGTTGTTAGTCTCGAAATGGTAGTGAGGTGGAGGTTGGTCGGTGGTGGGAAGGCAGATATAGCCTGTTTGTTTGAAGATATGGCCTATTTTTCAGATATTTTTCCTTTATATCCCAGCATATAAAATAACAAACAACTAATACCAAACCACAAACAGTTCAATAAATCCATTCAGGCCCACTGGAAGGAAAAGGAGTATATAAAATTACATGTATAAATGAACATACACTCTGCAATTTAGAATACATTGCATATACAAACAGAAATTTTTGAACAAGATTCAATGAACACAACACCAGTCTTCAAAAGAACTCAGAATTCTTACTAGCAATACATATAAAGGCCCTTAGTACTCATAAAATATCACTTAACGTTTTAAAAAGAATTTACAACAAAAATGAAGCCCAAGCTAATGAAAGTAATGCCATATACACACATAAAAGATAACGGACAACATTGCCTCCTCAACAAAAAAAAAAGAGGATTTCCACAACAACGTAATTCTTAAAATTATCAAGGAAATAGAAGACAAATATGACAACACCGAGAAACCTGTCAACATCGCCAACTCTTCTTTCTTCAAAACAAAGCTTCCCACTACCGATCAATCTCCACCTCACTACCAATTCGAGACCAATAATATGTGGAGGAAGTTGTGAAAAACCACATTGAGCCGTGTCGGTCTGCCCGCGTCCGTAAAGTTGTGCAGTGCCGATATACGAACCGTATATAGTGTAAATAAATATTCCTAGTTTTTAGTATCACTGAGGATGGCACTCACACTAGTGGCGAAATGTGCATCTGATTGCAGAAACCACTGCAGGATCATAATGTATCACTAAAAAGTAGGGGTGTGCAAGTAGCAATTTTAGGATTTGATTTGAGTCGAGTTTGAGTTTTTTTCGAATGGAGTTGTTTAGTTTTTCAAAGTTACTAACCCTTAATTTTCAAAAATGAAAACACTGAAATGAAGTAAACAACACACTCTAACACTATTTATTTAGATCGCTTAATAATTAATAAAGTTTGTATCACCTCAAATACATATCCTCGAAGCGTTCCGATTGGTGTAGTAGGCCGTAGGTCTAAGTGATTTGATGTTCAAATCACAGTTGGAGTGAAAAGAGCGGAATCAATGTTTGAAATCACAAGTCTTACAAGCGAGCAGGAACAGTTATCACTGTTCACTTTAAAGAATAAGTAATCCCATCACTAACTACGAAGGAAACTTAAGAAACTTGCCTGTTACAGTTAAATTATCGATAACAGAACAAACTTTGAGCGGTAACAACACTGTATGTCAAGCAAAGCCACAACGACCTTGACTCATTATCATAACATAACATACGGCATCATTATATCATTACATACTTAATAACTTTTGGTAACTTGGAACGTTATCTAAACCAGCGGTAACGAGGCTTCGAGCCGTAAGTAATGGCAACACGTCACAGTAATAGGTTACAAAAATAACAGATTATTATAAGACATGACCAGAACATTATAGAATTACGTAACAGGTTATCAAAAAAGTAACTGTAATTAAAATCTCTAATGTTGACACAATCCTAAGCCTATGTTAAGTTTTGCCAGATTCGTAAATACATACATCCAAACTGAACACAGTAATTTTGATTTGTTTGTAACTGTAACATTTGATAAATAAAACTTTTTACTTCCTGCCTTCTGATATTTTTATGTGGTTTTGTTTTGTATAACCTTTTTTCTTTTTTCATAGCTAATAAGACGTAAGAAACTAAGAAAGTATATTATTAATTGAAACAAAGTGGATTATAAAGATTTAATCTGTTTACTCATATCACATCAGATTTTCTATGCAAGCCAATTATACTGTTTCACAGCCCGCCAGTATGTTCATCTGGCGGTTCAGTTCAAAGTGTACCGCGAAAACGTGGTATATGATCAACTGGCGTCATTATCAAATTTTCTTTCAGAATTGCCTCCTCTCAACAAAAAAATGATTGTCTACACGCCAAGAAGAGATGATATGTATTTTGTAGTTATTTAATTCAGTAATAGCAAGGTTACAGCTTACCCAGAAATAAGCTGTGAATTATGTATTCAAATTGGAAAATCTGGATGACAAAGACTGTAGTTCAATCGATTGATAATAATAACTAAGCAGGTTTACTAAGAATAAATTTTAAAATCGCTTAGGATGAATTAGTTTTTAAATTATGATCGGTAATGAAATGTGTGCTACTAGAAACTACTTCGATACATGAGGATATACTGAACAACATACAAATAATTATTTCATTAAGAGAAATTCATGAAAACCTGGCATAATCGAATGAAAACCATAGACTATATAATATACGGCCGATATTGGCGACGAGATGCAGTAAAAATATCAGCTAAGTGCCAACTAGTGACACAATGAAGATTGCGGGCAGCTAAAGTATAAATAAAAAAAACGAGACGTGTGATATGGCTTCAGTTCTATAAAAATTATTTTCCGAGTCTCTAAATTCGTCATATATGTTTAGAAATGTCTTCCGACATGTTTCTCCCTCACTTGGGTTGATTATTTTACAACAGTTTACATCAATGTGAACAGGGAACCGTTCAGTGAGTTTACGAATCAAAATTATCGTACTTTTACACTCCAACTGTGTTATTGTCTAACCTAGTCAGAAAACCGTTCAACAATTTGACAGGAAAAAATATCGTATGTGCAAATGTTACACACAGTTTTGGCGATCTAAGGTGTTTACGGAATAATAATTAATAGATGTTCAGCACGGATATATATATATTTTTTATTTGACGGAAAATAAATCAATAATGTTGTGTCACATGCTGCTAGAACGTCATTACCATGTTTTATATGATACGATATGGTATTTTCTTACGTCAACCATTGGACGATTCCCTGCTCACATAAAAAAACAAAATAGACCTCAATCGACTCGTGAGAAATATACCATAATTTCAGTTCCGAAAAGGAGCTGAACAGTTCCTTGTACGTACGTATACCAAAAGCGAGATGGACTTTCGTCTAGGGAAAGTTTGATTCTTGGGATGTAAAGTGATCCGTTCTCGGGACCCTTTTGATTGAGCAATATTATTGATATGATTGAAAATATGAATAATTTCCACGGCGTACAGACTAATAGATTTATATTGGTAACAGGTCTTTTTAACTGGATCTCACGTCCCCTTTCCTGGGTCATAAAGACACTAACCAGCACTTCTGTTTTATTCACGCTATTTTATGTTAGGTTACAAGTGGCCAGTAAACTCGGACAACCAACATGTGTGACTGCTACTACAGTAACTATTTACAGTGATCACTCCCTTCCCAGCTCTGTAGTTCACTTTGAATTGAACTAGTTCAAATCATAATGGACGAACTCGACTAGTTCATTTGACTGTCGTCATGTACTACCTATTCTTAGGCGTATTGTTTAGTTCATAATTATGCGTACCAAACTGATAACGTATAATTAAGGGTAAAATAAAACATAAGAAAGTGCACTTTTTTACTCATAACTTATAAAACTTTTTAATCTTAAAACTAAATTAAGATGTAAATCTGATATTTCGTGAAATACTCAATCGAACTTCAAGTAGTTTGGGAAGCTTTGAGCTGAGTTTGAGTAGTAATTTACTCGATCAAATACTTGAAGTTTCGAGTACTCACACATCCCTAACAAAAATTCAAATCAAAATGGATAACAAATCGAATCCATGGCTAGCAGTATATTTTATATTGAGACTCATCGAGTTGGCGATGTACTGGTAGTAGCCACAGGTCAGAACTGAACACGGGAAGAAGGCTTTTTCTTATTTCGGACCCCAAGCCTACAATGCCCTTCCAACTGACCTCAAATTGGCAAACCTTTCAGTGTTTAAAGGATTTGAAGGATTTATTTTATGCCAGTAATAATTAGTCAGTTGATCAAAAATGTACCTTCAATATGTTCAATATAAGAACTATTGACAACAGTTATATTGAAAAACAAAGAATTGTACTTAGAATAATGCTGGCTCAATAAAGACATTTTCATTCATTAATCGTTATTTCATTATTTTATAAGTAGCGGTGCCGGAAGGAAACTGTTACTGGCATTCTATCTCAAATTATTATAGCTTTTCATACGTACAATAGTTTACGTTCCATGCTTATATTCTGTTACAGACTGAACGTGATTTAATTAAATCTGTCCGAAATTGTCAGTTTTAGAATGTCATGAAACTTTTAAAGGATGGACCTGAAATAAATGTAACTGGTAATTTCTAATGTTAGTTAAAGTTATGTAATGAAGTTTTGAAACGGTTCAATAACTGACTCTTTGTGATCAGTTATCACGTTTTGTATAAATAGTGACAGCTATTTGGAACAGCTTATTTGGACGTGCCTTCTTTATAAATAACAGGAATACTTTTTGCCGTAATCGCTATGATCGAGAGTTGTGTGCGTGAATCACGAATCTGAATACATCGAGAGAACATCATATTATGATCATATTTTAAATACAATTTTCTACAACAAATTCTTATCTTTATAATCTATTATACACATGGGACTTGTGTTTAGATTATATCGTTTTACCTCAAAGATATAGCAAAACTCAACTCGATTTTTTGAATTTTTTAAAAATCTCGAGTTGTTTGAGTTTTTTAAAAACTCAAAAAAACTTGAATTTCGATCTACTCAAAATAATACCTCGAGCTAAAAAGGTAATTATACTAATAAAATTAGGTCTTGCCCTTGCAAAAGAAATAATAAAAATTAAAATGGTCAGCCAAGCCATGTCAGTAAAGCAAACATTACGTAAGCTCATAAACAAAGAAATTCAAACTTATGAAAACCAATCTCAACATAAATTTCAATAAAGAATGCAAAAAATCTAACATAACATCATCCTACATACCTATCAAGAACTTTTCGGAACAAACGGAACTGAAATTATTGTTTACAGTATTTCTCGATCGAGGTCTATTTTTTTAAATCTGAGCAGGGAACCGTCCAATGATTTGACGTAAGAAAAAACCGTATCATATCATATAGAATATGGCAATGGCGTTCTAGTAGCATGTGACATAACATTATTGATTAATTTTTGGTTGAATAAAAAATAGATTATGTATCAGTGATGAACACCTATTAATTACTATTCCATAGAAACCTTAGATTGCCAAAAATGTGTATAAAATTTGTGCATAGAATATTTTTTCTGTCAAATTGTTGAACGGTTTCCTGACTAGGTTAGACTATAGGACAGTTGGAATGAAAACAGTGGTAAAATATGATAATTGTGATTCCTAAACTCACTGAACGGTTCCCTGTTACTACTATGTCGATGTAAATTCAAAACAAATCAATTCAAGTGAGGGTAAAACATGTTGTTGGAAGACAACAGCCATTTCTAAACAAAATACGATGAATTTAGAAATTCGAAAAATAATTGTTATTGAACTGAATCCTTATCAAACATCTTGTTTTTAATTCATAAGTTTATAATTTAGCTGCCCACAATCTTCATTGTATCACTAGTTGCCAGATATATCAGACGGCTTCTCGTCGCCAAAATCGGCTAGACATATTATATTAGCTGACTACGTCTGTATGGTTTTCATTCGAAAACACCAGGTTTTCATAAATTTCTAGTTATGAAATTACTATTTATCTGTTGTTCAGTATAGCCCTATGTATTGAAGTAGTTTCAAGTAGCACACATTTCATTACCGATCATAATTTAAAAACTAATTCATCCTAAGCGACTTTAAAATTTATTTTTAGTAAACCTGATTAGATATGATCAATCGTTTAAACTACTTTGTTGCCCAGATTTTCAAATTTGTTATATAAATCACAGCTTATTTCCGGTTAATTGAGCCTTGTTATTACTGAATTAAATACCCACTTTTCATGGCATGTATACATTATTTTTTTTTTTTTTTTTTTGAGAGAAGGCAATTTTGAAAACAACTCATTGCATTTGGCGATGACGCCTCAATTTTAGCATCGGTTTTGTTGGACACAATTTTTGCCAACAAGCTTTGCTACTGTACGTTTTCGCGGTAAACTTTGAACGGAATCACCAGTTAAAAGTATCAGCCAGCTGTGAAACAGTATAATTGGCTTGTATTGAAAATCTTATTTGTGATACGAGTGAACAGATGAAATCTTCATAGTCCACTTGTTTCAAATAATATACTTTCTTACATCAATTATTGATTAGTTAAGGAAATAGGTTGAACAAAACAATGCCACATAAAAATGTAGGAAAGCAGGAAGTAAAAAGTTTTATTTATCAAATATTATAGTTACAAACAAATCAAAATGTTTGTGTTCAGTTTAGATGTATATATTTACGAATCTGGCAAAACTTAAAATAGGCTTAAGATGGTGTCTGCCTTTTACAGTTGTTTTGGGTGAACAGAAAATCCTTCTGTAAATACAGTAGACTCTCAGAAATCCGGACTAATGTGGCGGTCGTCCAGTCCGGATTTTAAAAAAATCCGGATTTCCCGGAGTTTGTTGAATGCATCGTCAATTTCGGCTTTTAACGGTCAATTATTACAATACGGGTTCATTCAAGGGCAAATATAACATAAGTGTGGTCGGCACGTAAAGATAAGGCAGTAGGCTAGAGACGGGAGCAGAGGAGTTAGCTTCAAACAAAAATGGGACAAACAATGTCTAATAATTTAGTTAGCCCTTAAGTTCATAATACAGTAGTGTGCTGTAATTAAGTAAAACAGATTTGAGCAAACAGTAAAACAGGACTGAAAAAATCAAGTTTAACAACACAGGACAGTTTGAACAATTTTATTTAAGCATATCGTACACTACTTTATACATTAAAGTGAGAAAATTTACTTTAAATGAACATAAGAAATACAGTCCCAAGTAAATCAAAATTACAAAGAATGACTAATAAATTACAAGAAATGGTAAATAATGCAACATACAATCAACTTCACATAAAACTTATCTCTTGAAAAAGTCCTTAATTGTCGTCTGCTTAACCGTTTTAGCCCGTTGTCTGGCCGCAATGTCCCTCAGTTTCCTCAAACACATAACGTCGGCTGCAGCTATGCCGTCTAGTTGCATGATGTACTCTAGCGCCCCATCTAGCATTTTGAATCCTTCTGAATGAGGGATATTATTCACATGGATTCCGGAAAGTTCTTCTTCTTCTTCCAACGTTTCTTCGTTAACTCCCATTTTAACAATGTCGTCGTCTGTAATTTCATCTTCGTCGTCATTGTTCATCCACTCAGCGACGTCATTTTCATTCGCTGCTTCACAGCCGGGGATTTTGTCTAAGAGTGAAACAACATTTTCTTCGTCCGCTTTATTTTCATTTTTGAGCTCCCCTCCATTGACGTCATCGAACTTGTTTCCCTCATGGTCCAGCAGCACTTTCCACGAAGAAACGATTGCGATTGCGGATATTTCGTCCCACCCTTCAGCTAACCACCTAATTACGTCCAACATGTCAACCTTCTTTAATGCACTAACATAATCCTCTTCATTGTCTATTGCCGATATTAAATAACAAAGAAGCCGTCGGCGGTACTTCAACTTCAGTGCCTGAAGGATTCCCTGGTCCATTGGTTGGCAAAGAGCTGTCACGTTCGGAGGCAAAAACACAGCTTTTATATCTCCGTCTTTCAACTCATCAGCCACTGGGTGTGTTGTTGCGTTATCTAGCAAAATAATGGCTTTTCGTAGCAAGTTGTTTTTAGCCAGATGTTTCTCTACCGTCTTAACAAATTCATCAAAGAACCAAGTTTTAAAAATGGAAGAATTCATCCACGCTTTTTGTTGGTTTGTATACCAAAGTGGCAACACATCGGTTTTCTTTAAATTTTTAAAAGCTCTAGGCTTTTTAGATTTCCCAATCAATGTAAGCCTGAGTTTGTGGCTGCCGATCACATTGCTACAAGCTAGCACAGTTACTCTTTCTTTGCTTTCCTTATAACCCGGGGCTGATGCTTCCTTTTTTGAAGCAAGAGTTTTCGTGGGCAACATTTTATAGTTCAAACCAGTTTCGTCGCAGTTGTACAGCTGGTCGCCGGAAATTCCTTCTCCATCTAAGAGTTTGAAAAGGAAGGTTTTGAATTCAGGAACAACTTCTTTGTTTGCCGATAAAGCCTCCCCACTTACTGAAAGCTGCCGAATACCATAACGCTTTTTCCATCGGTCGAGCCATCCGTCACTAGCTGTGAATTCACCATCTTCTCCTTCAATTGCACGCTTAAAATGTAACGCCTTTTCTTGAAGCATAGGACCATTGACCGGAACACCTTTACCCCTTAAGTGCTGATGCCACAAAAATAATGCCTCTTCAACTTCTACATGTTTACCTTTGTGCATGGTTCTTCTAACTTTTATGTCACTTCCACTGTCTCGAGAGGAACACCACTTTTCGATTTGATCAAGATTTTTTCTCCAGTCCGAAACAGTACTTGTTCCCACTCCTAATTCTAAAGCAATTTTTTTAGCCGATTCACCAGAATCAATACGTTTAATGGCCTGGAGTTTCTCTTCCACCGCCACAAAAACCTTTTTACGTTTTTGACTCATTTCGCTTTAAATACGAGGCAAAAATACTAACAACACAACAACAAAAAGACTACACGCTACAAACTACACAGGTCAAACTGACTTCCGCACTGACCAAGCGCTTGCAGTCAACTGAGCGCGGGTGGGCGGGGCCACTAACAGGTGTGACGCAGAGGTCATTGCTCTGGCCCCGCCCCTCTACCGCACAAAATCTTCCACTGCCTCGAACGTGTCACGCAGCTGACTAAGGCGGTAAAACATGGAGTTTTTCTTCATTTTAAGTAAAAAAAAAAAAAAATTCTGCACGATCTGTGATCCGGACTAGGCCGATCCGGATTTCTAAGAGTGTACTGTACTCACATAAAAATACTCAATATTCGGAAAAAATGCCAACTACTCGACTCAACTCGGCTCGAACTTAAAATTCACACTACTCGCACACCCCTTCTTATTGTACATTTAAACGTGTGAATATCATAAAAAAAGAGTACTTGATAAATCGTATTCTTAACTTAAACAAAAGTATTCTGACTAAAAGATAAATTTCTTACGCAATATGGGCTAAGCAATATCTGCTTCAATGATCTCTCAGAACATCTGAAATTGCGTATTCCAGTTTCAGGTCAATTGGCAGTGAATTGAATTACTTAAATCACATTATACTACTCCATTATGAATCTCTAGCGTGGTTTAGCTTAAAAGTTTCATTACAAATAATTATTTTCAGGGAAGCTGCAAACTCATAAAATGGTATTTGTTAAATTTTTTTAAGATAGAAAAATCAATTGGTGGGAGTATGAATATTTTGTCCTAATTGATAAGGTTACTTTCAGTCTAATATGCAACGATTTTCACATTAAATTCCTATAACTACACACATATTTTAAAAGGAAGAAACAAACATTTCATCATTGACTATTAAATACTCAGATGAATTCCTATTTCAATAGGAATATGGCAGTGTTATGTAACTTGCAAAGTCAATTGTTGTCTGCATTATCTGCTTGTTAAATGGCAGCTATCTTTACATGAGTGAACACAAAGTTTATACCAAATTGTCTCAGTTTATCTAATTTTGGCCTTGCAGCTATCTTCACACACTGGAACACACAATAAACACACTGGTCGGACGTTCACAACCCATGGCGTCATATTATCCAAATTTGATCTGGCAGCTATCTTGATAATTATATAAAACAAGGGCCTTGTTGACTTTTTAGCTGAACATTTTCTTCATAGAATATAACCAAACAAGAATATGATCATATTTTTTAGCGAAAAAGCCAAAAAAATAATGAAAATGAAGAAAATATTTTCTTTGTAAATATGGCGATGTGGGTATTTAAGTTGTGTGAACTTTTCCACTGATTACAAATATGAATAGCTTTTTTCAATCGAAAAATTTTTTCGCAAGTTAGTGCCGGAAATGTGCCGTTTCAGTAAAGTAATATTTTGCTAAGGATGAGGCTGGTTTGGGTTTTGACAGTTTAGGTTTGCATTGGTAAGATTAGGTATGTGACCCTAACATAATCTAACCAAGGCTAACAAAACTTAACCAAACCTAACCTATCAATACCTAACCTAGCCCTATCTAACAAACCGTAACCTTATTCAAAACGGCACATCTGGTACTAACGTGCTTCATAATGATTCAATTGTAAAACCTTAACTTATTCATGATCAGGGCAATGATCCGTACAGTTTGAACTCACATTACTATATTTAAGAAAAGTAGGAATTTTCTATTTTTTCTCATTTCGTAATTTTTCCGGCTTTTCCACTGAAAAAAATCATACTCTTGTTTCTTACATGTATCTAGTATGAAAACAAAATTTAGACGAAAAATCAAAAAGGGCTCTGTTCTATAAAAATACTGCTACCTTTACATATGCAAACACAAAGTTTATAACCCATGGCCTCACAATTTACTCCTGAGCAGTTAGACTAAAGCAGTGCTCTACTGGTGCTATCTACAAAACGATGTCTGCAAAAATTTTTGTGGAGTAATCAAACCTTAGTCATATTCAAAACACTAAATAAAGAAATCACAGATGGGCCTTGTGTTTACTGCTTGAACATTAGTCATGCCACATTTTCAACAATGTTTAAACCTCAATAATACCAAATAGACTAAAATATAAGTCGCCTTTAGTGTGATAGTTTTGGAGGCTTGCCTCTTTTGTAAGTTTCCTGATAACTGATTTTGTTAGAATATACAGCAGTAAAATCTTACTTGTTTAGGATCAACAACATCCACCATAGGCTCACTGACAGCTACTTTTCGAATTGGGCTCATATCAAAACCATAGACATTATCCCACCAGTTAATTTTGTCTTCTTTAAATTGGCGATCTTCAATACCACAGATAAATAGTGTTGTGCGGTCTGGAAACATCAGACCATCCTCTTTTAACCATTTGTCCCTGGCAAATAGCACTGTATCCAACATGCTTTCATAAAATAAGCAGTACCTGGACAAACACAAATTGGGTTACATTATGTTGTAGATTTATCAATGGTAAAATAAATTAAGTTTTTAAATACTTACTTTATTATCAACCCATTAGCAGCAGCTCACGAAAAGTGCTCGTTCGTGTTTATTGTTGAACTAGTGAATAAACACAGCAAACAAACAGTAAGATTGTGGAGAGATAACATTTTTCTAGAGAACACTATCTGTTATAAGCAGAGGTAGTGGCAGAAAGATTATCTACAACCATATAACTTACTTCAAAATCACAGTACAACATCCTCCAGCTAAGAAGTCTACCTGATTTGAACCGGTTTTGGCCCATGTCGCGTCGCGGTAGTCTAGTGGATAAAGCCATCGTTTCCTGTGATCAAGGAGACAGACGGTGGGGCCTGGGTTCAAATCCTAGTCGAGGTACAAAAGGCGACTGCTGTAATAACTTAGAATCATCCTTCTGCAGGTACAGACCTACATGACCCGGTGATCCTCAGGCTCATGTTAGAGAACAGTGTGGTGACAGAGTAGTGGTAGGGTGATTCTAATGTAATGTTGACTGTGTAGTCAATAGCACCAGTCTTGCTCATTTTTAACTTCTTATTCTAGTACTTGCCCTTATAATTTTTTCATTTTAATCGATTACGTAGCCAATGGGTCAATACCACTGTGCGTGTATGAGTGGGCGTGTGGGTCAATACTACTGTGCGTGTATGAGTGGGCGGGTGGGCCAATACTACTGTGCGTGTATGGGTGGGCGAGTGGATCTATCAGTAGTCGTTGTTAAAACACCCTCGTCAGATTGGACCCACACGTGAATAGTAAAAACCAATGACTATCTGTAGTAATTTCAATTCTTTTCCATTTACGGAAAAATTTCCTATGACTCAGTCCTAAGACTGATTCAAGTTTTAAATTACCATTTGTTTCGATAAATATTGATATAACTGCCCTTCGACTGCTGTAGACAACCAGGATATGATGTTAATATTATATTTAATATTCATAAATATTTTTGTATCAAACAGTAAATATTTGTTGGATAATTGTTCACTTTCATGAAGAAAATACTCAGATAGTGGGGCTTTGCTTTACAAGTGAGAGAAAGAGAAACAGAAAGCCCATATTAGTAATTAATCACATAAAGCGTTCCTCTGAAAAATATTAAATGCTATGTTTAAAAATAAATTTGACATGTTCCAAAATTCTTCTCTATTTAGTTATCTCTACTTGCAGGATATTCAACAGAAACAAATTGTTTTCTATTCATATTTTTATACATTGTAATATGAAAATAAAAAGAAAACTGGCTAATTTTTATATTTTTTGTAATTTTTTTAATATTTAAAAAAAGTTGTTTTCTATTGTTGACTTGCTCATATTTATAATAATTACATACTACACTTTTTGTACAAGGTTTAGGCTTACGTACTGAATTCAAGATATATATCTCACTTTCAGTCTGGTTAGTTAACATACACTGGACTAAAAAGGTAAATGTTCATTAAATAACTTAGGCCTATCAGCATTTGGTTAGCATAGACTGCAATGTCTGCAAATTGGACTAATCAAAAAGGTGCACTAAATATTGTTTTGGCGGGTAAATCTTTGTACCCACATTTGTTTCACTTTTTTGGAATGGGTTATTTTTCTATTATTCCAGGTATGTACTAACAGTGGCTGTTAGATATTGTAATAATGAATTTGAACTAATTACCTACTATGCTTGATTAGGCGAAATACCTTTACATACAGTGGTATAACCTATTCAACCATGTACATACAGTGATATTGAACACTTGTGTGCATGTGTCACATTGTATACAGGAACAATACTACCACAAACGCATTCACCCATACACGTACACTTGAATTAGGGTAATTAAAATTTATGGATTACTAGTATTAAAGTTTACTAATATCTACTACTAACAAGTAATAGTACAATTAATTCAAAATATGAGTTGTAAAAAGACTGCACATTTCCCACAGAGTGGTGATGTGGTTAATACTAACAACAGTGGTGTGGTTAATTTTAGAATGTTGTTGCCTTGACACTTTTTGAGCAAGAACAGAATATAAACTTTCCAACTACGGTGATTTTCATTTCAGCCTTGATGTTGGAGTGCACCATTCCTTGTTATTGAAGCTTTTAAGAGTCAATGTTTCAACAGTTTACAATATTGTAAATGGGGTAAAACCATATCAGGATAACATACAGTAATAACGTACAAACTGAAAGATACCAGTGTTTAGACCACATTGCAGAACTCATCTTCAGGGTAACACACTCGCCGCTGATACACTTGTACAGCACTCATATTATGTAACTCTCAATATGAGTGCTGTAATATGCTCAAAACCAGCACCTTGTACAATTTGCATGTAAACTGCCACAGCTCTTTCAGGTTGCGTCTTTGTAAATAGTACATTACCTTAGTACATATACAGTAGAATACTACAGTATATCATAACTGCATCTGGTACTTAATCATGATTTTAATAACAACTAGATCATAGTTGGAAATAGTAGTGCAATTATGATCTAGTTATAAATTGAGAAGCTAGTGAATGGACTGACTAAACCTGCAATTTTTGTACAACCAAGGAAATCTTGCACATAATGTCTGAAATGCTTTGTGATGTGCTTTTTCATATATGAATAATTTATAATTAAGAACTTTTTGAGGAATAGACAGGTGCACAACTATCAAACAAGAGAGGCTCAAGCTTAACATTGACTAGCTCACAGAACCATGCTCTTCACTAAGAAACCATCATTCACTGAAGCAAAACTACTGCATCACCTACTTCCTGAATCCTTTAGGACCAGCAATCTCTCAAGCCTAAATATAAGATTGCGCAACTGATTGATGAGGAAGTCTACATACAGCCTTGACAAGTTCTTATGCTTTCTTGACTCCTAATCATTGTTTGCATTTAAATGCTAATTAACTTTATTTCCAGCAGTCAAAATACACTATTACTTTACTTATGTTTTTTTTTTTAATTTTTCTTATTATTTATTTATTTAATTAAATTCCAATGTGTATTATAGTCAATAGTGTAAGTATATTACTATACTGTGTCTGGGCTGGTGCGGAGATCCTTGGTATGTTGAGCGAGAGTGATGATGAGTCAGATTATTCCATCTCATGCGTTGAGCTGAGCACATTAATTAGTTATAAAGATTTTTATTTTGACCAGAGTTCTGGCAGTTTAAACATTTTTCATTCCAATATCAGGAGTTTTTCAAAAAATTTCAATGATCTATTAATTTATTTAGATTGCTTACTTCCAAAGCTGGACATTATAGTGTTATCTGAATGTTGGTTGAGTGGGAACGGGGAGGGGGTGGAGATGGAGGGATTTGACCTTGTACTGTCTACAACACACAGATAAACCAGAATGACGATGTTATCATTTACGTAAACAACCGACTGAATGCTACTGTTTCACAGATTAATTTAGGTGACTTTCACTTCGATAATAAACAATATAACCTCTTAGCCCTAAACAGAACACATGACAGTGATACGTAACTTTTTATTAATGATTTAGAAAACTATTATGATAATGTGAATAAAAATATTACATGTATTCTTATAGGCTACTTAAAACTTGGAATTAATGAACCCTGATGAAATCACAAACCGATACTTAGACTGTTTATTTGGTAATGGACTAGTACAATGTATTGACAAACCGACGAGAGTGATTGGTGGAAGTGAGATATGCTTAGACCATATATTTTTACGATACGATGACTTGCATAGTGTGAGATCGGCTGTGTTCCACACAAGCATTACCGACCACTACAATGTTGGACTTACTATTGCTACAACTGCTTCTGCTGCCACTACTATTATTCCCACAATAGCTTATTACACTGACCAATCGGTACTCACTAATACTCTCTCTCACCTGAATTGGGACTCTGTTTCGAATAGCCTGAATGTTAATATTTGTGCTTCAAGTTTTATCAATAACATTAACAATGAGCTCTCATCTTCTAAAAAAAAAATCGTTATAAATAAGAGCGTTACAAAAAAATTAAACTATGGATTTCTGCTGATTTAATTAAATTAATTAGAAAAAGAGACAAGTTAAGCAAAAAGTTAAAAAACCAAACCTTTAATAATATAATTAAGCAGCAATTCACAGATCTCAGGTGAAGTCTTAATAGATCTATACACCTAGCCAAGAGACAGTATTATCGAAATAAAATAAATGATTGTTAGAATAACGCTAAGTTATTCTGGGGCGTTATAAATGAACTGGCTGGCAGGACGAAGCGTAAAAACTCATTTGAAATCGAACGGTTTCTACCTGGTACTACAGTTGTGAGCAATTGAGTTAATACAAAATGTTGCCAATCAATTTAATAAATTTTTTGCTTATGTAGGCCAAATCTTGGCTGACATCAATGCAGGAGGAGAACCATTGGTGACAGATTTAGACTTTCAACTTTTTTTACACTTCATACAGTAACAGAACTGGATGTTTTCCACCATGTCACTCAACTGAGGGGAGGGTCTGCTCCGGGTCTAGACGTGTTTCAGCTTTGATCTTAAAAAAACAACATTCACATTCTTGTTCGTCTCCTACTTTATTTTGTAAATTTGAGCTTAGCTGAGGGTGTATTTCCTGATGTTTTCAAATTAGCAAAAATATTTCCATTGCACAAATCAAATAACGTTCACAGACAAAAATAATTTCCGTCCTATTTCCTTGTTGAGTATCTTCTCTAAAGTCTTCAAGCGAATTGTCAAAGATCAACTTGTTTCGTATTTAAATAATAATGATATAATAACTCAATAACAACATGGATTCAGAAAAGATCAAAATATTACTGACTAACTGTTTGATATCAGTAAGGAGATCAATCATTGTATTTCTGCTAATAATCGTCTTATGCTTATATTTTTGGACTTAAAAAGGCATTCGACTAAATTGACAGATATAAGTTATTAATTAAATTAGAAGCAATTGGAGTTACCGGCAATGCTCTTGCCTGGTTCAGAAGCTATCTTTCTGATAGGCGCCAGGTTGTGTCTATTTGTGGAGTAAATAGTGATCCATTGCCAGTGGATTATGTGTAATTCAAGGAAGCACGCTCGGGCTTATTCTATTTTTAATCTATATAAATAAACTGTGTAAATTAACCTCCATAGCAAATTATTCCTATTTGCTGATGACACATTGCTTTTAACGTGCCGAGGGAATTGGCAATATGTTAAATACAACGCTTAAAGTGATCTTATGATTCTAAACAAATGGCTTGACCAAAGTTATCTTTCTTTGAATTTTTCAAAAACCATATGTTTACCAATTGCTTAAAACATTAATTCGGACTATCCCTTTGAAAGCCTATCCATCCATAACTGTGGAAATCATCTGAACTCCACTTGGCAGTGTGAGTCAGTAGAATGTGTTTCACATTATAAATATTTAGGAGTGACTTTCGATTGCAGAATGAAGTGGTCTGAACATATTCTCTTTTTAAAAGAGACTATATACTGATATGTTCCTTAGCAAGTATATATTTGATTTTAAACAACTTAAAGATATATTAAATCAAAATGAAATCAAATTAGCTTATTACATCTACATACAGTCATTGCTCACCTTCAAAAACATATCTTGGGGAGGAGCACATAAATCTCTACTCAAACCCCTATTTGTCTCAAAAGTGTATTTTAAAAGTTGGGGTCAGTAAGCCTAGACATTATTCCACTAATGACCTTTTCAATGAATATGCTTTACTTTCTGTCCACCAACTTTACATTAAAACTCTTCTTATAGATTTATTTAAACATTTTAATTCAATATTTTTCAAAACTAATCATTCTCATAACACTAGATGAGCACCAATAGTGGAACACCAGCAAACACTGGAATAGTCACTCTACAGCCTGAGCAAATCTTTTTAAAAAATAACCCCTTTTTACATATCCCCATGTACTGTATTGTAATGTAACTAAATTTTGTAATAACTACAACATATTTGAATCTCTGTTCATGTCAATTTTTAAAATCCAAGCCAAAAGGTTCTTATTAGATTTAGATATTGATAAGGCTGAGGTGTTGATATCGCCGGATTATGGGTGGGCCTGACCCTTGCCCCACTTCTTACCTACCTCCTACCCCACACTTCATTCTGCTTAGTATCTCATTTTCCTTAATGAAATGTCAAACCTGTTAACTGCTCATAATTGCATTTTTTCTTTTTTTGTTCTCTTACTTATTATTATTTTTCAAAATAACGACACACAGGCCACCAAGCCCATGTAGGCTTATTTCCATTGAGAAAAGAAAAAATGTAGTAGGCCTATATTATTTTATTTATTTATGTTTATTAGCTAACTTCAATCAAGAATATAGACTCTTAAGTATTGTATAGATTATTATTGTATTATTCACTAACACTGCATTGATATGTATTTTGTATATCATGTGGAAATGAAATGATTTATTCATTCATTCATTCTAACCTATTCATGTTTTTCTTTAACTGTTATTATGTATAAAGTTAATTTATCTTATTTATTTCAGCTTATTTAGCTATTGTATTTTGACAACTATTCTGTTCTTGATGATTATGAATAAAGATTTCGGTACTATTTACTAAGTTTAAAAGATGTTAAGATGATGTTTCTGATCGACCAATCACCACAAAGATTGAAGAAAACATTCAGAAAATTAATGAATTTGTTTAAGCATAGGAAGCCTGATCATAGGAACCATTGTCAATATCATACACAGTTAAAAAGATCTTAAGACTAATTTTGCAAGGTGAATTGGTAGAACTGTCATCGTAAAAACTAAATAAATCATTCAGAACATTAATAGAATTATTAAAACAGATGAAGCCTGAACATATGAATCATCACCAATATAGCACACACTTAAAACGGATATTTTTTTAGCATTTGGCATGGTGATTTAAACATAAAATTAACTGTACACGTGAGAGTTTGGTTTTCTCACAAGTATTTATAAGATAAAGAATTTTCTCAGATAGTTTACTACGAGATATATCGCCAGCTGTCTGAGACTCTTGTGAGAATAGCCGATGGAAGTGCTTACAGCGATGATCTCGAGGTTCCAGCTTTCAGTATAGTATTTGATGTACTTGTGTGCTACACAGTCATTGCAAATGAAAATCATCAACAAGCGGCAGCTAAACTTTTATTCTTTTGGTCTCCAAGAAGAAATGACGACCATGTTTGTGTTGGATAAGATAATGGGTGAGAAGAGATGAATTTGGAGCATGCAACAACCTCCATGCAGAATTTGTCAAATAGGATCCGCAGCAAATAAGACATTCTTCAAGATTAAGCATGCCTTAGTTGGAATATGTGTTAATATAAATTAAGCAAAAATAACAAAACAAAATATATTGATGAAAAGATATTTCAATGCCTGAGATAGACTACTTGTAACAATTGAACATTTGAATTCAACAAACAAAAGCAACAATTTTGAGCATATAAAAATTAATTATGAATAAAAAAAGTAATAAATAAAAATGTATTGCAAAGCCAATGTACATACATAAATATAAAATGAGTGACTGATATTGATGTCCATTTCAGAGCTCCCAACAACTGAGTATTCCATAATGCATGTCTTTCTAGTACATGTTGATTAACAGATAACCTCCTTCATGTGTCCACTTTCTTTTTAAAGACTTCAACATACATCTCTCCAACAATAGAAACAACAAAACGTTTGACTTGGAAGAGTACTCTTAGGTCGACTAAACTATCCCAGTAAGGTCAGTATGGTTTTTCTTATGCGAGAGTAGCAGCGAGCAATGTGATTTGATATAGACGATGTCTTATCTCGCAAGGCATGACTCTCGGATAATGTTGAAGAACTTATTCTCCGCCCCATTTAATTGACATATTAAGAACGCAAAAACTCTCAAGAGTGTAAAATCTTTAAAGTGTACACTTAACTTGAGAAAATGTTGTGCAAAATAGTTAAACCAGACTTTAAAAAAAAAAACATTCATCCTCACACAGCAACAAAAATAAGGGTGGAAGAAAATTTGCTTCGACTTAATATACTGCTTCGAATGTTAATCTGGCTTGCTAACAAATGAAATCATGTGCGATGAGATATGGTTTACTAGTATATATTATCAAAAAAGATATCGTCAGTCGATGACAGGAAGAGGTAAAAAGCTTTTGCACCTATCATCTGATAAGCATCTAAAAATGAAATTGCCAACTGAAATAATATAGATGTATTAGTGAACTGTGATTGTGTTACCAAGCAAGGTTCACATTGCTTGGTGGACTTAAATTGGAGTAATTTATACCCATTGAACTACTAGAGGTCCTTGAATCCTAAAAATACAAATCATGTTAATTTGTTATTTTAGCACATCATGATGATTATGGTCGGTATACAGATTAGTTATACATTGAATCTACAATTTGATGCATAATGATGCATCATATACCTCTAAACAATAGTACTATGTCATAATCCAGATATATTAAACACTTACCCCATCCATTCTGATATAATGATATCTACTTTTTCTATTCCATCAGGCAAATTGACTTCTTCAACTTTACCCTTCACAATAGTTATGACATTAGAAAAATGGTTGAGTTCCACAATCTGCTTGGCATATTCAACAATATTTGAATATTCTATACCGATGACTTTTGCTGCACCTGCACTGGCAGCAAACATTGACAAAATTCCTGTTCCACAGCCAATATCTAACACAGTCTTTCCCTGTAAATGAATTTAAATTAATAACATACCTTAAGATTAGGTTTATAGAACTTGTCTAGAGATTAGTAAAATGGGAGCCATTTACAGCCAGTACAGTGAAATGTAGATAATCACTTACAAGAAAAATAAGTTAAATTGTCACAGACGAGTATGTAAATGGCAGTAACAAACTATTGATAAGTTGAAAACCTTCATATTTCAATGAAATAAGTTATAAAACTTAAACAACATATAGCACATATTGACAGATAAATTCCCTTTTATTTTAAATATTTTTATTTGCTTTATTGATCAAAATAAAGGCATATGAACTGAAATGCTTGTATCTAGTTTCTTTACTCTTTTAAAACCACTACCAAACAGAACTGTGCATTGTGCAGTGTTGGTATACAACCGAAAAAGTTCCAGAAAACTTGTAAAGATGTCACAAAGTATTAAAAACAAAATAGATGTTGGCCTAATCTCAATCACATAATGGCGTGCTCACTTAGACTATACAGTGCCATAGCATTACACGTATACACATCTTGAGAACACGATTAGGCTACCTATCAGCAAACTAGGGATGAGCTTGAATGATCAGAAATGCTGGTGACTTTTGGCCTGGTTTCTGATCAGCACAAATCTATTCTCCAGAAGAAGTTTAACATTTGTTCAAATTATGCAACAACATAGCCCTCCATTAGTAGTCTTTTAAATCGTTTATTCATTAGATGATTTTAACAATTTAAATGTTTACAAATTCTTGAATAAATCTCTTATGTTGATTACTTATTGGTTTTTCCCACTGATGGTAGTTTTTTCAACTATTTTTTGAGGTAGGCCTACATGTATCATAATCAATAAAATAAAAAATCTGTATAGTAAGCAAACATCATTCGCCATAACAATTGCTATAAAATTACATATCAACCATTATTTATCAGAAAAAAATGTAAGATTTGCTCCTCAGATTAATGTTTATGTTTATGAAGAAAAGATCCATAATAGCTAGTTAACTCCCCAGTTAATTAATCAGGAATGCCAGCCCTCACTACCAACAACTATTCTCTCTTTAGTAACCAAAGAAAAACAAACAGTAATTTTGGTTAAATACATAAATGTTCACAACATCTGCATATATCATTGTCCATATACCTGTTAATTATCAACACCATGTCATAAACATGCAAACTTGCTACAAAATGAAGGCCCTACTTTTAGATAAATCAATTCGTAAATTTAGCCTAGTGTGCTATAATCTATTGGAGAGTAGCCAAGATGGCGCCTGGTAGTATGGACGTGTCTGTTTCAGCTCCTCAGAAAAATCGTGTAATTATTAGTGACAAATGTTCAAAATGCAATAGAACTGTTAGAAACGGTGTTTTGTGTGATTCCTGTGACCGATGGATTCATTTCAAATGTGGGAAAATTGAAGAGAAGCAAATACCAGACGAAAATACTGAGTGGTTGTGCCCTACGTGTATCTCAATGAACGAGAAAATGGCGGAGCGGCAGAGTAACAACGGCCAAGTACCATGGCCAAGCGACCCCGAGTACACGAATGAGATAAATCTAAAAGAGATAATAGTGATATTGCAGAACGATTTAAAAGAACTCCAATTTGAATATGACAAGCTGAAGAATGCCACCAACAACACCTCGAGTTGTCAGAAAAGCAAATGTTCAAATGATAGGCCTATGTCAGAAAACTTGGACAAGTCTAGGCCTAGATCTACATCAGCGGCGTGGGAGACAGTCTGTGGTAATAAATCCTTTAAGCATAACATAGAAAGTATTGAAGTTTTCCCAGCCTTACCATTAAGAAACAGATTTGAACCCCTTTCAACTTTTTCTGACAAAGACAAATTACAATGCTGCAGAGATTCAGTAAAGCACCATAACCTCAACACAGAAAACCGTCAGTACAATCCCAGTAATACATACAATTTTCAAACTCAAAAGCCTAAGTTCTGTGGAAAAAGAAAAAAACATCGATGGGAAGACTAAAATAAGACTCTTCACTGACAGCCAAGGCAGACTACTAACCAAAGAGCTTAATTCAAGAAGCAACTATAATTTGTCCAGTATGCTGAAACCAGGGGTGAAACTTGATGTTGTAACAGAAGAAACCAAGGCCATCTGTTCAGACATGGGAAGGAAAGACGCTGCTGTTATCATTGGAGGAACAAATGATGTAGCATGTAACGAGACCACCGGCCTAATACGTTCACTGAAGAGAAGACTACAAGACATGAGGCACACAAACGTACTGGTTTTCAACATCCCACACCGGCATGATCTGCCAACCTGGTCTTGCGTGAACAAGGAAATGAGGGCAAATGAAATGATAAGTAAGGTATGCAGTCATTTTGATAATGTTAGGGTAGAAGATATAAACAGTCTTGGAGCCAGGTTCCATACCAAACATGGCCTACATCTCAATAAGCAAGGAAAAATGTACATAGTTGATAGGATTTTAGATTTTGTAAATAGTGTTAAAGATGCTGAAGAAACGGTTGATCAGCCAATACCACTAGCCTATGATAAAGTTAGTTTTTTAGGACTCCCTTAAATAAAATTAGACGTGTCAGCTCATATAACAGTGGAAAACAAAGGGGAGAAAAAAAGACTATTACAGACATAAGATATCAGGATCCAGTCAGAAGCAAGAAATTTAATAGCTTTCACAATACCACTTGTCAAAGTTTTACTTTGCTTCATTATAATGTACAGGGTTTAGGTAATAAGTTTGATTTGTTTGAATATTACATTAATTGTGTCTCCCCCAGTGTCTTTATAGTAACTGAACATCAGCATTACTGATGTTCATATAATGCTTAATTTTTGAACATAGAAATGTTCAATTTTTCCAACTATAAGTTAGCTGCTTCATACTGTAGAAGTCATCACAAAGGGGGGGGGGGGGAGTTGCTCTATATTTAAAAAATATTCCAAGCTTCGACTCTGTTAAAAACTTAGAATGGGTAAAAAACACATGTTTAGATATAGATTTTGAAGCTGTAGTAGTTAAACTGATTTTCTGTGGGAATATATTTTTTATAGTTGGAGTGTATAGGTCCCCATCTGGTAACGATGATGTATTTCTTTTTTCATTAGAGGGTGTCTTAAATAAACTTTCATCAGAAGTTAATGAGAAAAATATTATAATCATGGGAGACATTAACATTAACACTTTAGATGATTTTCCCAGGACCAAAAGATTTAAGGATCTGATTTTATCAAATCATATGAACAATCTGTTAGGTCACACCCCGACAAGGATTACAACTCATCATGTGAGTTCAATAGATCATGTAATTACTAATATAGCAAATATATCTTATGTAAATGTTATTAATGGGCATATTTCTGATCACTTGCGCCAGATTTTAGAAATAAAATGTGAAAACAAAAATAAAATTAAAGTCAATAAGTTTCAATACAAAAGGTTATTTTCTGACAATAATATAATCCTTCTTCAAAATATCCTGAAAAATGAGTCTTGGGATTTAGTTTATCAGGCAGAAGGGGTTAACAACAAATGGGTTATATTTTTGAATATATTAGGGTATCATTTAAATTCTTCATGTCGAAATAAAAAATTCAATTGAGTAAGGAAAATAAAAGAACAAATCCTGTTAGGTTAGATAGAAATACTATAAACTTAAAACTCAAAATGGAGGAAATGTATGATTGGTATCAGACTTACAAACTTGATCTTTATAAAGAGATACACAGAATACAAAAAAAGGTACCGTGCAGAAGTTAAAAAGATAAAAGCTAGCAAAATCAATAGAATAATACAATCATCAGACTGCGTAGCAAAATCTTGTTGGTCTTTGGTAAATGAAGCTAGGAGAGGATGTAATTATAGTTTTAAAATTAAGCCTAACATAGAAATTACTGTTACTGATAGAATTACTAGTAATCCGACAATTGTTTGTAATGAGTTTAATGACTATTTTATTGATACAGTTGAAAGTAATGAGTCTGAGTATCCATTCAATGATAATGTAAATTATGAACATAATTCTAACAGTGATATTCCAGAATTATGTCTTGCAGATGTCCTGGACCTAATAAATAGTTTGAATAACAAAAGATCAACTGGCTGGGATGAAATCTCACCTTATTTATTAAAAAAATGCAAATTAGAATTAGCTTTCCCCCTATTACATTTAATCAATTGTGTTCTAAATGAAGGAATCTTTCCAGAAACTTAAAATTATCTTTAATAAAACCACTTTATAAGAAAGGTAGAAAAACCGAAATTCAAAACTACAGGCCAGTTGCTCTAATTTCTGTTTTTAGCAAACTAATTGAAAAGATAGTACTAAAACATTTAACAGCTTACCATTACTCCTTCGATCTTATAAAAGATTTCCAACACGGATTCAGAAAAGGGCGTAGTACTACATCAGCTGCTGCGGAATTTGTTCATACAGCGTTGGAATGTATAAATAATGGTATTAAAGTAGGAGGAACGTTTTTAGATTTATCAAAAGCATTTGACTGAGTAAATCACAAAATCCTGTTGAATAAATTGGCAAATACTGGTGTTAGTGGTAACTTGTGTTTATTGATCAAATCTTATTTAAATAACAGAACACAATGCACTGAAATCTTGTATGATAATGAATACTTAGTGGAAAGGAAAAGATCAAACATTAGGATAGTAGAATTTGGGGTGCCACAGGGCTCAATATTAGGGCCATTTTTATTTATTTGCTATGTTAATGATTTCAAAATTTCAATGGACAACAGTTATTTTCTAAGTATGTATGCAGATGATACATCTGGTCTCTGCTGGGCAAAAGACTTATCCACATTAGAGAATAAAATCCTTAGATTCATGAATGAATGTAATGTATATTTCAAGAACAATAACTTGCTACTGAATGTAGACAAAACACAACTAGTTTGTTTTAGCCCAAGTGGTGTTAATGAAAATATTGTTCTAAAAAGTAATGATTTTAGTGTTAAGGCGGTCTCATCTTGCAAATTCCTTGCCATCTATTTAGATACAAAACTTTCCTGGGAGGTACATATTGACTATGTATGTAAAAAAATATCACCTGGCTTATTTTTGCTTAGAAGACTCAGCTCCTATCTTGATTCAGTTATGCTAATCAAGGTGTATTATGGTCTTGTGTATCCGTATCTTTCTTATGGCTTATTGTTATGGGGTAGTGCATTGAAAACACACATGGATAGGGTCTTCATTCTCCAAAAGAAGTCATTAAGAATAATTGCAAAAGTAAATCCTAGAGTGTCTTGCAAAAACATTTTTACCGATTTAAAAATTTTGACTGTTTATGCCTTGTACATGTTTCAAGTAATAATGTTGGTTAAACAAGATGAAACATTTACAAACAAAAATGTGGATGTTCATAATCACAATACAAGGCACAAATACAACTTTCATAGGGTAAATAGAAATTTCAAAACTACTGAAAATAGTCCTTTTGTTAAGGGAGCAATTTTTTTCAATGCACTTCCCCAAGAAATAAAGATGTTAACCCTTTTAGTGCCGCACGACACGCTCCGTGTCGATGCATTTCTGTACTAAAAATGCCGTCGACACGGAGCGTGTCGATCCGTATTTAATTTATTATAGTACTATCTTACTGTATTAACTGGCTAGTAACGATGCAAACAGCTTCTAAAGGCATTGAAGTACTTGTTTCGATCGATGTTTCGATGTACTCTTCGATATATCGATGTTTCATTAGTTTACAAAGTTGCGCTATTTGTTTGTTTACATTGTACCGATCGGAGTTTGCGTGTGTTTTCAAATCAAAGTTTTAATCATTTTTATTGTAAAATGGATAGAAATAAAGTAAACTGTGATGCTTCTAGTTTATTGAGGAATCTTTTAGATGACGTTACAAGTGGTGAAGAGTATCTGAATTGAATATCTGAATTGAACAATCAATATGGTATGTAATGATTTATTTTCTATATTATTCTTTATGATTACTATGGTTACAACATATTTTAGGTATAAAATAGGCTCCAAATATAGTAATTTACTTCTTGTAACTTTGTTTTTTTATAAGAATACAGAGAATAAATTTTTTCATAACTTATATGTTTTTGCCGTAAATTATCGTATTGTAAAATATTTTTATTTTGCAAAATATTGGGAATTGTTTGCATGAAAGTAATATTTGGTATACTGGTTTTGTTCAGTTTTAGATGCACTATAAGACAGTATTACTGGAAAAAATTAAAAAAAATACTGAAATATACATTTATGGACTCAAAGTCAAATTTTTTATTTTTATTTTTATCTTTTATACATTTCTTTTAGTTTATAAATACTTAGAAGACAATATTTTAAAATAATTTACAATCAAAAGGTGCAATAGTAATCATAAAATAAAACAAAACTTATTTCAAAGGTTTATGACCAAAAATAAATTTAATATGATTTTTTTTGTAAACCCTTACATTTTTGCTCAGAATTGCTCGGCACTTTTCAGCATAGAGGCCGTTCAAGGTCACGGCACTAAAAGGGTTAAATGGTAATAATTTTAAGTCTGAATTAAAGAAATATCTAATTAAAAAATGTCCTTATGGATTACAATTGTAAATAAGTATCTTATGTAAGTTTTGATGTCTTATGAATTTATGTTTTTCTAATTTACAAATGTCCTTATGGATTGCAATTGTAAATATCTATTTTATGTAAGATTTGAGTGTCAGATGAAGTTATGTGTTTTCTTATATAGCCTAAGTGGGTCTTTCATTTTATATTGTCTCATATTGTTGTTCCATAAATTAGTTTAATCCTGAAATGTTTGCATATAGACTTTGTGAAGTAGATTAAGAAACTTGACAATGTTCATGCATGTAATTATATGTTACGGACAATAAAGGAATTTGAATTGGGATGATTCATCGTTAAAGTATAATTTAAAATTCTAAAACAGTTACCTAACTACTTTCAATTTGCAAACCATAGAAATAAATTTATCTTGGAGTACCTAAAAGTTGTTAGCTTACTCTTTTGATGTAGGGATAAACGGGTCCCGAAATTTCAAGAATTAACTATAGTTCTCGTCCTGTGAGAAGTAAATTTTTTTACGATTGGGAATTTCACTTGGAAGTTTGTTTGATCGTTATTGAAAGATGTAACCAAATAGGCATGTACAGATTGATTTCGATAATGTCATCTTAATCGACATTCATGGTAATTTCTGGATTTGTTAAATGAATACAAATTAGAGTGAAAGAATAACAAACATATGATAGGTCTGTCTCCATTAGCATAGCATGTAATTCATTATTTATGGTATGGAAGTTAACTTATGAATAAGTGACAGTCGACACTAGAGAGCGAACGTAGTGATGTGTCATCACCGAAACGTTCATTTTAGCCAGATCATCTAAGTGAATGAGATCTGGATAACGATGTAAAAAAGACAAGGTGGCATACTGATTTCCAAATTTGATTATATGATTCACAGCTTATTTCCGGTTAGTAACCACTTTATTACTGAATAAAATACTCATAGATACACTTTTTATGGCGTGTACACAATTCTTTTCTTGTTGAAAGGTGGCAATTCTGAAAGCAACCAACTGCGTTTGGCTATGACACCTGATTCGTAGCACCACTTTGGTTTGATCCAGCTTTTGCCAACAAGCTTCGCTGCTGTACGTTTTTGCGATGGTGGCAGGTCTGTGATTGGAACCGACCTTTGTGTTTTGTTGATAGTCACAAAGAAGAAACAAAAGTTGTTTTCTTATGGCCACAGCGAACAACATTGTATAGGGTTACAACTAATGTACATCTTTATATGCCTACATGTGTATTAATAATTAATACGTTTGTCCTTTAGGATTTGTTGGAATTAGGAAGGAACAGCCAAGATGCTGGCTCTGCCACAGCACAACAAACTGGAGAAATAACTACTAGACACACTAACTTGACACACACTTAGAGCATTATTGAATGCGACCTGCCTTTCTTTCTTCTCTGTGTTAAACTTCAGTTCCTAGATATGATTTAGTTCAGTTAATTAGTTAAAGAATTCATCAGTCTAAATTTTATCCTGACTAATGAAAAATTGGCATGTAATAAGTAACTACCATTCATATATTTAACTTGTTACAATTTTATTTTAGATACCTCTTAAAATATTTATAAATAATTACATCAGGACCCGAAAAAATAGTTGGAATATGAAATTCAAGGAAAGAGACCAAGAGTTAGATGAAGAGATGGAGTGAGGGAGAGTGTATTAAAGAGAGGGGAAGTGTGAGTAGACATCATGGAAGAGAGAAGATGGGAAGACAAAAAGAGGTGGAGAGGATTTTGTACCAGGCAGACCCGGTGACGACTGGAAACTGCAGAAGATGATAATTATGACATTAGGTAAGATTGATTTTTTTTCTAACTGTGAGGTCTGTAATTGTTTAGTCTAGACCTATTTAAATTTATTTTCTGTTATGTAGATAATGGGTAAACAATAAAAATAATTTAATATAAGGAATATATAAATGTATCTGAACATTTCTTACCACATGACATACCAATTATACTAATAATTATTCCTACTATACAATGATGTGGTTTATTTGTTGTATCTACTAAGATTCATTTAATGTATGCTTCTAGAAAATTTCCTTCCCTCCAAAACCTTAAAATCTCCTCCCGTCCATCCCTACTATAAATTATTACTGTAAAAAGGGTTGGTTTATTTGCTGTATCTATAAAATTATTGTATGCTAAGCTGGAGCACAACAGAAAAATACACAAATATAAAATAATCCTGCATTTTGCTATACTTATTTAAGTAGTGAGAGATGACGTTGTTTGTGTCAGCAACAATCCTTAAGCTGTATATGCCCCCTTTGAAGTCGAGGGTCTGCGAAGAGCTTAGTGTGAGATTTTAGGAAAATAACCTCTCTTAAAACAGTGATGATATCCTTGCACTCCAAGAAACACACTTGTGTTAAGCACTAGAATGCTGAGTAAGGCAATTTCCCTGGATAAAGACTATTGAAACTCTACCGGGCATAGAGCATATTGTGTAGCAACGTACTTGAAGCTTGGAACTGATGCGATTAAAACCATACACAAAAGTTGTGATGGCAAGGCAGATAAAGTGTTTGACACTGCCATAATGAATGTGTACAAACCACATAATACCTTATTCTCAGATTCAGTACTTCCAGTTTTTGAACACCCTGTGCTATATGCTGAGGACTTTAATAGTCATCACAGCCTATGGGGTTACTTATTGGACAACAATAATGGTAGAAGCCTAACCAACTGGGCTGAAACCAACAACTTATTTCTTGCATTTGATTCTAAAGAAACGAGTACTTTCTTCTCAGCTCAATTGCTTTGGGGTTATTTCCCAGACTTAAGCTCCCCTTCATGTAAACTCTTTAAGACACCTATATAATAAGATAAGTGTTCTAGATGCACTTCCTTATTCACAAGACAGGCCTGTTTTTCTATCAATAGAAAGTCATCATATCTTTTCTAACCTTTTTACCAGTTTAAATGGAACTTTAACAAAGCTGACTAAAAGGCATTTAAGTGATGACCTGAAATGCCATCTTAGAAGCTTATTTGAACAAAGTGAGGTTTTTATAACCTACCAACTATACACTATAACTTATGTAGTTTGTGCAATTTATAAGACAAACCTTGAATAGATGTCTATTATGGTACATTGAGTTACGGTATGTCATTGTGCGCACTTCATCTTTTAACATCTCTTCATGGATTCCAAAATGTGCATAGGAATCAAAGTAATAATCCCTGGAGGTCATTTCCTCTACATTTACATTCTCATCCTTTGTTAAGTTTTCCTTCTTACTATTTATGATGACAGATGTCGGGATGATGCTATGTTCTGCTATTTCCATTGTCTCCATTTCCAATGTGTCTCTAAAAAAAAAAAAACATTATTAAACAGTTATTACATGTCAACAACTTACATGCAAAACAGAGTAACTAATATAGTCAAAATGTTTACGTTTTGAATCAACCCCGTTAACTTTCTATTCAACTAATTTTAAAAATTAATATTGAATCAAATGTTAATCTCAGTTACAAGTTTTTTTTTAAATCAAAATAAATAATACTGTATATCTTGAATTTATACTTGGTGTCCTGTAAAAAGGCTACCACATTCCACAAGGTTCTTCCATCTTCAAAACAGAAATAAAAATTATGTGAACGAATGGACTATCTCATTGAACCGTTTTCCGTCTATCTCTCTGTATGTAATTTTTAGAAAAACGTAATATCTGAGAAGTTAATTAATACAAAATCATGAAACTTAGTAAGAATATTGGTCTTAATAGTTTGTAAACATATATTCCTTAAACATTTTATTTCTGTATACCATTCTTGTTTTTAATGACTGTAGTTTAAAATATTTAAGTTGAATATCTGAAAAACCTTAAATTGTATTAAAAACATGCATGAGACAAAAACAAGTTATTTAAGCATAAATAAATATATGGTACCTGAAAATCACTATTAATTTAAAATAACATTAAGCATGCACCAAAATGATATATGTGACTCGGAAGGGCTAGGACTACTATCTAATCTAAATTAACTTAGATTATGTAGTAGTTAATGTAAGTCTAAATTAACTTAGATTAGACTTAGTTAATGTAAGTCTAAATTAACTTAGATTAGACTTACTTAATGTAATCTCATTCTGGTTGGAATATTATTTTAATTGTTTTAAAATGTTTTCGTTGATATCGTGATCTTGGCAGCGCCCAATTTGTTATATTTATTTCACCCAGTTAAAATTTTTTATATTTAGTAGAAGTTCATTTTTTTGTACCCCATTCTAGGATCTCTCTAGGTTAAAATGTAGATAATTATGTAGATAGGTTTATTAGTTTGAGAACCTAGTTTTATAATATGTTTGTTTAGATGTAATTTAGTTTTTAGCACTTGAGAAAGGTTTGGGTTTTACTAAATCAAAACGACATGATTGCTATTTTTCACATGATGATGGCAAATGTCCAACAACCTTTGTCTTAATCATCTGATACTCCATCATTAAAAAATTTAAAAAACAAAACTACAAATAGTATTGATAACTACTAAGAGGGTTAAAGGATCAAAATACATACAATATATTATTAAAAAATAGATAATTCAAGCTGTAAATAAAAGATGAAATAATCTAACTAAAAGAGTGTTTATGGTATATGATATAGCGTATTTTAACAAATTTTCACTGGGCGACATATGGGGGGGAGCAAATACACATGCATTGACTGATTAGTACATATCGCTACACTATATGTATCAGACCTTGATCACAATAAAGTAACTCATTAATTCCAAAATTAACGAAACCTTACTAAATAATTACAAAGCTTAAAAAGCATAATAATTTGTATAAGGTCAAATTTTACATTTAAAGGCACATCACTTGAATTGAAAATTTTGTCCCTAAAAATCTGCCAGCACCAGCTATCTCCAGTGGGCAACAAAATCTTGAAACTAGGCGACACATGTCGCCCAGTTAACATGTTATTTTATGCACTGGTATATGATGCTACGAGACTAACAGGAGACAAAAGTGGGACAAGTGGTTCATTTGAGCCAAGAGCATTGTACATAGACCAAATATTACAAACCAAGGGCAAATTGGTTGAGTCTACACATGTATATCGAGATTAATATATGGAATTTAGTTGCATTAAGTCGCTAACATTAGGTGCCGAACTACTCAAATGTTAATGAGTAAGCATTAACATGGACTCTAGGACTCTCTTGAACAACAATATAAAAACTTTTTGATTGTTTGACACTGATCAAATTTAGTATTGACCAGTTCATAATTCTGGACATGTGGTTCACACATGGATTTCCCTCCTCAATGGCGCATCAATGGATTTCCCTCTCTAACGGTATTTGTACATTCATGTTAAAAAATAAACATCTCGAACACAGTACCTAGAAAATACTTCCATGTGATTTGTAGATTTAGTTACCAGGATTTAATAGAATAATCGAATCAGATGATTTTGCCCATGTGACATCACAGTCTATTGCACAGCCTCGTCGTGATACCTAAAATTAAAAGCCCTATGTCAGAAGGCCGGGTTTTTTAAAGACATACAACTCATGAAATTCCTGGGAGCGAATGTGTTAATATTGATACAATTAATTCCCTAAATAACTCATTCCAAATGAAAATATTATTTTAAGAATATATATTGGGCTATGTTAAACACTAGCATTATTATTCTTAGTAATGATAAAAACCGGGATCCACTTACATTTTAATGCGCATTAAAAGGGATTGCTTAACAAATGTAGGAATTAAAGTTTAGCTTAAACGTTGAATAATTAAATCAATAAGAATAAAAAAGTATCAGGTTGTAGTCATGTAATAATTTTTTGTATTTTTTATAGCTGTTGTAAGGTAGCCTACACAGCGCCTGCATCTTCTCACCTGGTTTGTAGCGGCAACTCAGTGAACCATGCATGATTTTGTAATATAGTAGTGAGACATTCTTCCATAAGGTCTGTACTAACAGGTGAACGTGGAACTGAGAGTAGCCTAGTATTTACTTGGACTTAAACAAAACCAACAGGGGCCTGTAGACTTTCATATGTAGAGAAAACGAGCACATTTCATTCTCACAGTCTTCATAAGTACAGCATTTAAAGAGCTTGTGAAATGCTAGGCTACATCCTTGAATGAAACATTGAAGCTTCAAACAAAGAATGGCCTTGAAAAGCTCTACTATGTGACCCTACACAAATATTAATAAGTAATTTTATCATGGAAACTGAATAACTTCCTCAAACTGTATAATTTAAAATAAATTATAGTACTAATAACAAAGAATCTGTTATCAAAAAGTGTTGCATTGGCTGTTAGATTATTATTAACACAATGAATACACTGACTAGGTGTGAAAATTCTTAACAACTTAAAAAAATACCAAATTTCCAACTATCTCAGGCAAGTATATTGTTTAGTGCGTGCGTGTGTGTGTGTATCAATAAAATCTATATGGGTTTACCTGAAATTATTGAAATTTAATTTTGTTCTGTCTTATGTTGATGATAGGTTATGGAGTCGCAAACTGGCACGAGACGAAAAGAAAGACTGTCAAACAGGAAAGCCGGCCTTGTTTGACATAGAGTTAATATAAGCTGAGTATTTTCAAACTCTCTGTGAAATACTGAAGTATAAAATAACGATAAGGTATGTACATTATACGTTATATATCTAAACATATAAGGGTAGCAATTGAAATGTTCATTAAATGTTAAGAACGTAAAATGTTTGAATTATTTGTTTCTATAGAGTATTAAAATTTATAATGCCTTTAGTTATATTACATGTAAATTAAGTAGGTGACTTCACAGTAATTGGAAAAGTAAAAATGAAAAGTTCTATCATGTAGTGGCTTAAAAAGTGCAGGTACTCTTTTTATTCTATGATAAATTCTTATCTGGATCAACACTTGCATAGCAATAATATTTCGACAAATCATGTGTCTGCTACTATTCAATGACTTCTATCCAAGTGTTCATTGTCCCTCCTTTCATTACATTATATATATTTAAGGATGTGCGGACTTCATTTTATAACGATTTTACCTCAATTTCAACTCACTTCTTTCCAAAGGAACGAAAATAACAATTCTTTTCGTAAAAGCAGCCGTTATGAAATTTCTATCTATTAGCCCGTTTCAATTGTCTCCACTCCACTGATGGTTTTTGATACTATTTTATTCCATCACATGTTTTTCAATATAAATCTGTATATTTGTTTAAAACGATACAGCCTAAAGCCGACTACTAGTAGTTCTATCAATAAAAATGTTGTGCATTTCGTTAATTAAGCCTGTATAGAAAACAGTCATAAGTAGATGTTGTACATACGGACTTTCTTAGAGCCATTAACAAATTAATTGAATTAGATTTTCAACACAACTAATTAAATATTTTATTTCGTACCTGCAAAGGATGCATCAATATGTTTGTTACTTAGTATACGCATTTTAGGCCACGTAGGGAGTACATCAATGCAATAACTTAGAGATTTTGCTTATCAATTTAATTGTCAATAATGTAGCATATTATTTGAAAAGTCAGTTGGTTCCTATTGTCTACTTAAGGACCTAAAATATTTAATTTTATTAGCTTCTCTTGTGACTTATTAGTGATGCAAGATGACCTCAATACAATATCTTGTTGGTGGTTTGAAAATAAATTATGCCTGGATTTTTCAAAATGCAATGTGATGCCTTTTCGTAGGATATCAAATCCAACAAACCTTCCTTATAATATGAGGATTTTTTTTTCTTTTTAGTACTATGTAAGTACTCGTGATTTGGGCGTAATAATGATACTAGATTTGCAACTATGCACATATTTTGAGAATAGTTAGCAGGTCATATAGCACATTTGTTTCCATAACAAGCACAAAGGTATTTTACAGCCCATTCGCGTTTGCCACATTGTATGAGTAGGTAGGCCTATTTGGTTAGATCTAAGCTTGAACTTGACTATAAACTACAGTTGAACAGGCTTATCTACATCACAGCAAAGAATGATATCTGTTATTGAGAGGACGTGAAAAAAAGAAGAAAACATCACTGGAATTTGTGAATATCACAGCTGTGTAAGATAAATCTAGCCATTCATGTTAGTAAAATCTATCAGCCTTTTTCTTGTCTCTAACTTTTACAACTCGTATAGTGAATACTAAGTGCTACGACAAAAAAGGAAGTTCAAGAGGAACGAACATGTTGACAACAAATTTAAAGGTGGCCTTTACCAATATTATGCTATCTTACATGTCGTCCAATGAATACACTGTTAATATCCCAGCTAAGGGAAAATATTTGACAGAATATTGCATGATCAATTCGAAGAACACAAGGAGACATTCAGAGTAGCCTACCTAATTCTATGTTTACTCAATGGTTGAGTATAATGCTCTCCAAAGTGTTAAAAAGTACTCTTGCAAAAGAGATTGATGTCCAACTAAATAGGGTAATGAGATTTATAAGTATATTTTCGACATAATATCATTTAATAGTAATTGTTTGTACGCAATGCATCGTAATATATAATAGTGTAAATTTATAGAGAGCAACTATCATATAATAGTACACACACATAGTTGTGTTTGGTTACATTTATTGTTAAGCAAAGAAAATCTAATACATTAACACTGTTTACTAATGGGTTGATCATAGTGATCTCAAATGTGTTAAGAAGTGCTCTTGCAAAAGAGATTGTTGCCCGACTGATTAGGGTAATGAGATTTATTAGTATAATGTGTACTAATATTCGTATTGTTTGTACGCAAAACATCGTAACATATAACAGTGTAAACATATAGAGTGAAATATCATATAATAGTTTATAGTAGGGTGATGCGAAAAAATTCAAATTGAAATAATCATTTGAAAAACCCCATAACTAAATTTTTTGTCAAACTCACGTTTTCCTATTTTTGGGTTCAACATGTATAAATACATAATTTACTTTAGTAACAACACAAGTTCAATTCACATACATTTTTTCCATGGCACCAGATTTTTCTGTTCACTTGAGAAACAACATTCAGTGACTTTTGTCGTCAGTGACGTTAGTTATATTTTATTTCTAACACAAACATGGTTTTAAATGTATTTTTACTGACAAAATTGATCATTCTTTTTTTAAATGATTCTATTTACTAATTGAGACATAAAATGACCATCAATCTGTCTACCAGAGAAACAACTTGAGTCAGCATTTTGGCTATATTTCCTTTTAAAACAACATAAGTCAAAATTTTCAAAATTACTCTAAAACTCTATATTTTTTTAAATAAAAAATACCATATATACATATGCAGGTAATGTTATTGTATCATGCAGACATTTTTTTCAATTTTATTTTTACTAATTTGCGTAAGTAAGTATGTTTTGTAAGTTTTCCGAAAGTGATGATTTTTGAGCTATGGTGTTTCTCAAATAACTGATAACAAAAATTAAAAATGTCTAGAAATTAAAATAGTTAGCTATAAGTTTAAATTGACTTATTTTTTAAACTGATTTTTTAAAAAATCAGGCTAATAAACATTCTGGGTTTGAAGTTCATTGGAACAAATAGTTTTTGTTAAAGTTAAACTATTTGTCAACACTATGCATCAACTTACTTACATCATTGATCTCAAACTCGGAAGAACTGGTTGTAGGAATGTTGTCGAGTGGTACGCATCGTATTGCCACTGACAGCCCTAGGCCTATGCAACTCCCATGTTCCTCGTATAGTGGAGGGTGATCGTCTTAGTGACGCCAAATAACTTCAGATTGCTCCGAGATTCCTCGTGGCGCTGACTGTCCTCAGTCCTATTTCTTTCGATTCTCCGATTCATTCGCTCCGTTCTAACATAACCTCGAATTCCTCCGCTGAACGGAACGTTTATCGTTCATCCCATAATATTAAATGAACCATTTTGCTTCGAAGTATTCCAATTATAGTCGAGTTTGCTTAACATACGTTGTTTACGTTTTTTACATATTAGACCATGGGAAAAGTTTGAATTGTACCAATCTTTTGTCAATATATTAACGGTATTTTGCTAAGCACATAACTAAGTAAATTCGTAAAAGACTTGCAATGATAACATTCCATTGTGGAGTGATGTTTAAGCAATTAACTTATAGGTCTCATTTATTTTTTAATAAAGGTTTTTAGGAAAGTACCTTTAACCAGACTAGAGGGCGGAAAAAATATTGGGCCTAGGGGCGCCAAAATGCTAAATCGGCCCTGAAGGTGTGGATAATTTTCACTATAGCAACCACCAAAAATTTAAATTAAATTATGAAAAAACGAGAATTTTTTAATGTTTTTAAATTTTAAACGTGATTGGAAGATAAAGTCCGATTCGAATAATTTTCTTAGTTTTTCTTCTATTTATCAATTTTAACTTTTCCGCACTATAGCAACATCAAATTGTCAATTTAACTTTTTTCGCACCATAAAGGCCAAGTTGTTTTTTAACACTTTAATCTAAAATTATCCTATGAATTAATCTCAACATCTCCAAACTATTTAGTAATGTTTTGATAGTAAAACTGATCTTCCCAAATAACGTCAATGATTGTATTTAACAAACGGATATATAGATCATCAAACATTTCTCGACCACATTGTAAACATAGTAAATTTATACAAAACTCTCACTCTTGATGATAGAACATCCAGCGTAATTAATTGAAGATTAACCTTCCCAATCAAACGTTTCTAGACCATATTATTTCAGTTATCCTTCGCATACATTTAACCTATAAATTAATATTAGTTAGTTGTAACTTACAGGATATGAGAGCATTGTTATTACAGGATATGAGAGCATTGTTATTACAGGATATGAGAGCATTGTTATTACAGGATATGAGAGCATTGTTATTACAGGATATGAGAGCATTGTTATTACAGGATATGAGAGCATTGTTATTACAGGATATGAGAGCATTGTTATTACAGGATATGAGAGCATTGTTATTACAAGATATGAGAGCTTTGTTATTACAGGATATGAGAGCATTGTTATTACAGGATATGAGAGCATTGTTATTACAGGATATGAGAGCATTGTTATTACAGGATATGAAAGCATTGTTATTACAGGATATGAGAGCATTGTTATTACAGGATATGAGATCATTGTTATTACAGGATATGAGAGCATTGTTATTACAGGATATGAGAGCATTGTTATTACAGGATATGAGAGCATTGTTATTACAGGATATGAGAGCTTTGTTATTACAGGATATGAGATCATTGTTATTACAGGATATGAGAGCATTGTTATTACAGGATATGAGAGCATTGTTATTACAGGATATGAGAGCATTGTTATTACAGGATATGAGAGCATTGTTATTACAGGATATGAGAGCATTGTTATTACAGGATATGAGATCATTGTTATTACAGGATATGAGAGCATTGTTATTACAGGATATGAGAGCATTGTTATTACAGGATATGAGAGCATTGTTATTACAGGACATGAGAGCATTGTTATTACAGGATATGAGATCATTGTTATTACAGGATATGAGAGCATTGTTATTACAGGATATGAGAGCATTGTTATTACAGGATATGAGAGCATTGTTATTACAGGATATGAGATCATTGTTATTACAGGATATGAGAGCATTGTTATTACAGGATATGAGAGCATTGTTATTACAGGATATGAGAGCATTGTTATTACAGGAAATGAGAGCATTGTTATTACAGGATATGAGAGCATTGTTATTACAGGATATGAGAGCATTGTTATTACAGGATATGAGATCATTGTTATTACAGGATATGAGAGCATTGTTATTACAGGATATGAGAGCATTGTTATTACAGGACATGAGAGCATTGTTATTACAGGAAATGAGAGCATTGTTATTACAGGATATGAGAGCATTGTTATTACAGGATATGAGAGCATTGTTATTACAGGATATGAGAGCATTGTTATTACAGGATATGAGAGCATTGTTATTACAGGATATGAGAGCATTGTTATTACAGGATATGAGAGCATTGTTATTACAGGATATGAGAGCATTGTTATTACAGGATATGAGAGCATTGTTATTACAGGATATGAGATCATTGTTATTACATGATATGAGAGCATTGTTATTACAGGATATGAGAGCATTGTTATTACAGGATATGAGAGCATTGTTATTACAGGACATGAGAGCATTGTTATTACAGGATATGAGATCATTGTTATTACAGGATATGAGAGCATTGTTATTACAGGATATGAGAGCATTGTTATTACAGGATATGAGAGCATTGTTATTACAGGATATGAGAGCTTTGTTATTACAGGATATGAGAGCATTGTTATTACAGGATATGAGAGCATTGTTATTACAGGATATGAGAGCATTGTTATTACAGGATATGAGAGCATTGTTATTACAGGATATGAGATCATTGTTATTACAGGATATGAGAGCATTGTTATTACAGGATATGAGAGCATTGTTATTACAGGATATGAGAGCATTGTTATTACAGGATATGAGAGCATTGTTATTCATGATATGAGAGCATTGTTGTTCATGATATGAGAGCATTGTTATTACAGGATATGAGAGCATTGTTATTACAGGATATGAGAGCATTGTTATTCATGATATGAGAGCATTGTTGTTCATGATATGAGAGCATTGTTACTCATGCTCCATCAACCCTTCTAGGGCCTTTCTTTATTGAATATATTTCAACCAACTGATTTGTTATTTTAATGTAATAATGCCTAGCACCTCCTATACAAAAACCCTATAATGTGGTTACATAACATCTTTACCGTAACACAATATGTAAAAATAGACAAACTTAATTTAATGGATGAATAATATAGAACATATATTACGAATAAACATTGCCAAACAAGAAGAAATTAATGGTTATACTTATGGAAATTATGTGTCAAAGCTATTATAAATTATAATATAATTTATAAATAGATTTAAGCTTAATTTAAAATGTGCTTTTATTTTAGTATTACAACTAAACAAAAATAAATAAACGTCATAGCCTAAAATTAAGTTTCATATACTATTCTATATTAATTTACAAAATCAAATTCCAAAAGACAAATTTAAATTCATTTTATTGTGTAGCCAAAGGCAGTACCAGTGGGGTGGACTGGCCATGCGAGCATTCGGAATAATGTCCGGTTCCGTTTTGAGTAAAAAAAGGACCGGTAGGTTAAACAAAATTACTGAAAATAAGTATTTCTTCAGTAATTTCGCTGTATTCTCTGTAATCAGTATTTATCTGTAATTGTTCAATTGTTCGGCTCAAAGCCGGCCACGCGGCCATTATACTGTACCTAATTTCACGATTTATTTTTATAATAAGCCAAATGTCTGGCCATCAGGCCGGTCTAAATTTATAAGATTGAAGAAACCAGTTTTGAAGTCTTCTTCATTTCAGAAACAATACAAGTCACTGAAGAATACACAAGAAAAATACAATAACAATACAAGTGATTTAGTGTTTAAAAACTCAACTTTTGATTTGTGCTGTTTATTAAATGGCCGATTCCTATTACAATTTAGGTAATGACTGTAAATTATTCATTAGCTCAAAATGGTGTTTACCGTTAAAAAATAAAATAGGTAATTGCTTTTATACTTGCATTAAACATCTAATCAACATATTTTATATCTAGTTTCTTGTTTCACGTAATTGTTTACATTACTCTATACTGGCAAGAAAGTATAGATAAAACATTAAAAATACTCGGTAAAACGCGTTTTAAGTGTTCTAATTTTATAAAATTTTGGATCCCCGGACTACCCTTCTTTAAGCGGGGTATTTCATAACTCCTCCCCTCCCCCGGTAAGTAGGGGCCTTGTAACGATCGTTTATCAAATGCTGGGGTCGAATTTTCTTCCCATTTCGCCCATGTGCAGTTCAGTACTTAACATATAAAAAAACTTTTGTTACTAAACAATATTACAGACAAGGAGTCGTTTATGGGATTCTAGACGATACAAACACTGGAAGAATTCTTGAATAGAGTAAAGTTCTTTTTCTATGGCGGTTTTTTTAAATAGCTTCCTACAACTTTTCATTGGAAGCTGTTTTAACCTAGGTGGTAGGTTGTTATAGAGTCGACTGCCAATCTGGTTAGAATCAGAGACTTGAGTCTTACTCAGTCGGCAGTAGGCAACGTCTAGTTCGTGCCTCCTTCATGTATCATGGTGTGTACCTGATTTCTGGTTTGCAGCGTATCCAAGCGGCTCTTCACGTTGGTCTGCACAGAGAAAACATACCACGAAGGTAAGGTCAAAGTTCCAACACTATTTAAATAGCTTTTGCTTGCAAGAGTTTCTGTAATCCAAACTACAGACTATAGGGATTGCTGTTTTCTGAAATTTTAAAATAATGTTTGTGTGAAGAACCCCAAGCCACTATGCCGTAAGTCATGCTGCTGAAGAGCATGCAAAGTATATTGTCCTCAATACGTCGTAATCAACAAAATTTAATAGCCTCCGCAGCAGAAAGTTGGTTCATGCTAGGTTCTTGGTCAATTCCGATATGTGGCCCTTCCATGTAATTTGGCTATCAGTATGGATTCCAAGCATGAAAGATTAAATGTGAGGGCCTATGTAGTATCACTGTTCAGTATTAGGCCATTATTTATACACCAGTTCTTCATTATATTAACTGCCATTTCCATATTGTTTTTTGTAGCAGTGTAGGTGTCTTTTTCAATTCGAATTTTAATGTCATCTGCGAATATGTAAGATGCTAATTCGTATTGGTTCATACATTAATAGTCATAACAAACAAAATTGGACCTAGGATTGAACCTTGTTTTACTCATATTGTTATGAAAGGTGATTTTGCCTTCATATTCCACGACCTGCCTCCAGTTCTGGAGGTAGCTTTACTCCTAGAGACCATAGATCGTACAGAATTATTTAACAACTACATTGTTTAAGCCTCGTGAATATTATGATATGAGTTCAACTATTAAAATTTAGTTTTAAAGTGAAACATTGCAGTGTAACCAGAAATAAATCTTAGTTGCCATTTAAGAAGTTTATCATCTTTGAGGACATGTAAATACTCTCTAAAGAAACCTCTTCTTCGACTTTCGTCAACAGGATGAATTTATTCAGATTTTTCTCATAATATACTATAGGTACTTTATAAACTCACTATTATTGACATTATAACAGACAAATCAAATTATGTAATCAATTAGCTTTCATATAATTATTTTCAAATAGTCTCTATAGCCAATATAATAATAAGGGAGGATTATTACTCATGTGTTTTGATTATTTCCTTCCTATCCAACTTATGGTTTTGAGTGCTATGACCAATATGTGATATTTCAGAAACAATACAGTCGAGTTTCGTCTATGTCAAGTAGCTACTCTTGTATTTTAAGGGCACGTCTTGTGGTTGAGAACCCATCCCTCCTTATCGTATCTAGGAGGAAGGAGTCATAAAATCATACGTGTGTGGTCAACGTGCAGTTTTGTGGTGAGTGAGTTACGTCAATCTATACAACGAATAACAAATCGTGTGTTTGTGCTTGTTTTAATTAACTTCGTTAAGACTCCATAGCAGATGTACGATCACATAATTTTACTCCCCCAACATATAAGATACAATAAAAAGTTACTACAATGAGGATTATTTCGATAACAGCCTGAGAATCATGTTTCAAATACAAACTACCTATAGCTCAATACAGTCATTTAAAGACATCACAACATGATAAAACTGCTATAAATTTCGCAGACTTTGGTGTCATTTACAATATTAGTAGGTCTACGTATGTCTTGGTTATGTTTATTTTCTGAGATTTAGCAATTATTTAGCAATTAAAAATAGTTTCACTTTAGGACATTATAAATTATAATTATCAGCTTAAGATACATGATGATAAAATAATGATCACCTAGGATAGCTCTAAGGTGGGGTAATGATTAATAATTAAGAACAGAGAAATACTAGTCTGACAAAAACTGATTGAGAATGAAGTAGCTCTAATTTGCCAGTTCTGAAACACCTGTTGGTATCGTATTTAAATGGTAATTTTGGAATCCATTTACTTTTCGATAAGAAATCCCAAGTCTGTTTATACCCTTAAGTGTTTCAGAACGGAGATCCCCATGCTTATATAATAAGGTGTTTCCTGCTAATATCGTTCATCATTCCTGAAGAGTAGATGTTAATTTTATGTTCAT